>NQVE01000111.1:572500-902500 GCA_003260385.1 Cuscuta australis
CCCCATTCTTTGAGTCCATGTAGAGATTAATAGGTTGACTAAGAAATTTGCTGCGTTTGACTCCTAGCGCTGCTGCCTTTACCTCACCTTCTTCTGGGTCTGTTTCACCCTGCGAAATTTTTGTCCATGCTCCAATGAAATTTCCGTTTCTCTGCCGGATGATCGCTGCTGCTGCCATACGATCATGTGAAATTGCAACATCAGTGGTGACGCAGAGTCCTTGCTTTGGGAAAATCCATCTGAAGGTCTGTATTGCTCCCATCTTTGTGACTGGTAGATGGCTAGTGATACTGGTTCCTTTCCCTTTAATTGCGCTTTAAGACACAGGTAAACCAGTTTGTAAAAGTCATGGAGACAGAATTCGAAATGAGCATGATAGGCGAGCTAACCTTCTTCTTGGGTCTACATATCAGAATACTTATTTCTCAAACAAAGTATGCTCAAAATATGTTGAAAAAGTTTGACATGGGAGAGTGTAAAAGTGCTCGAACACCCTGTCCAACACATGAGAAGATATGCAGAGATGACCTGGGAAAAGATGTTGACCGTAGCAGATACAGAGGAATGATAGGAAGTCTACTATACCTAACAGCCAGCAGGCCAGACTTATGCTACAGTTTAGGAGTTTGTGCCAGATATCAGGCAAGTCCAAAAGAATCACATCTCAAGGCAGTTAAAAGAATTCTAAAGTATATCAAAGGTACACAAAATCTAGGATTGTGGTACGTCAAAGGTGGTACAGCAAACCTCACAGGCTACAGTGATGGTGATTGGGCTGGAAACATAGATGATAGAAAAAGTACTTCATGAGGGTGTTTTCTTCTGGGAGGAAATCTGGTAGCTTGGATGAGAAAGAAACAAAATTCAGTGTCTCTGTAAACTGCTGAAGCAGAGTATATAGCCGCTGGAAGTTGTTGCGCCAAATTACTATGGATGAAGTCAATGCTAGCAGATTATGGGATCAGTCATGGCACGATACCTCTCTACAGTGACAACACAAGTGCAATCAGTATTTCAAAGAATCCTGTCTTACACTCACGTACCAAGCACATATATATAAAACATCACTTCATACATGAACTGGTAGAAAATAAGACAGTAACGTTGGAACACATTTCAACAGAGGAACAACTTGCAGATATCTTTACTAAGGCACTAGATGGAAATAGATATGAGAAGCTCAGGTCAAATCTAGGCCTTTGTGAACCTTTCTAAAGTTTTTTTTTACACGTGGACACTTAAAAGCCAGCTCAAAGTGTACATGACATGTGATATGCTGGAATTTCAAAATTGGAAAGGGGAATTATGTGGCACGCTCTTTCAAATATCTGCGTCATTATGAAGCACGCCTCTCTAAACTCTCAAACGTTTTACTCTCAAGAAATGAGAAGGCACACAAGTTGCGTTCCCCCCAAAAAGGAAGAAAAACAGTTCCATCTTCCCCGAGTCTCCCTGAAACCCTAACTCTCCCCAAGAGACTGCAAAGCAACCATGGTGAGGAGCAAGATTTCCATACCACAGAAGTTCAATCGCCCAAGTGTCTCAAAATATCAGCCCTCCTGGTTAAAAAAATAATTCCAAGCACGCAAGAAACTTCAAGAAATAAGGGAGGAGAAGGAAACAATGGAGAATCAAGGGTCTTCAGCAAATATCACCCACATGTAGCAGCAAGAAGATGATGTAGCACATATACCAGCCACAGATCTACCATAGGTTCTTTGCATAGAATACCACAAATCTGAGGAAGAAGCGGAGACCATTGAAGTGTCGAAACCAGATCCAGCACCAACCATCAATGTGCAAACCCAGTCTCCATTCGGTGCTTCTGAATTTGAGCCGTTTCTTCAGTTCAGATCTTTCTTTCGCGTATCACACGAAAAGACTTTACGCTCCTTTTGGTTGAGAGATTTGCGTACATAAATTCGGGATGAACTCGGTCGGTTTAGGAATCAGCTTTGCTTTCACCTATATAAGGTTTCCATCATCGATCTTCAGTTGAAGAATTCTTCGTCAAGAGTTGTCAATACCAACATCGTTCGATCAGCCAATGTATACTAAGGAAAATTGTCAAATTCCTTGTATGGTATTTCAACAAAGTTTTGCAAGGAATTGTCGCTTAATGAACGATTTCGATTCCTAAGATATAATTGCATATTTGCATCTTAATGAGTTATACATCAGAATGGGATAACAGAGTTTTATTGATTCTAAACGTTCTTGTTTAAATTAGAAATCCGATCGTCTTCAGTCCACATGAGGATCTTTGACAGCAGCTTCGCGGATGTTATTCAACATTGGACGTTTATTCATAGTCGTCTCACTTTTATGCGACTTTGCGAGGCAGATCAGTTTCATCATTCGCGATGTGATAAGTACGTTGATAACGTATCAGGGAGTCATTAATTTTTTTTTGTCTCTTCACCGAGTACAAAAAGTCTACTTGAGTCTATGCTCAATACGATTTCTGTAATAACAAATGTTATCTAATTTTAATATAGTCAATATTTACTAAGTAAACTCTCATACCTTTCCTGGAGCAGAGGGACGCGAGAGTCGTGGATGTGATTGACTCAATTTTTTTTAAATCAAATTTTGATCCGAAGATCGGTTTTAAAACCATTTGCTCTGATACCAAATTGTAACACCCTAATCCGTCCAGGTCTGCAGCCCCTCTCGGACTAAAGTATTAACTTGGTAATCGTAAAAATTTAAAACATTTCAAACATTTTTATTTATCACAATAATATTTTTCATATCATAACAGTACAGAGTTTTCAATATTGCGGAAGCTTAACAAATCATAATCACAAACATAATTTATTTATATTCTTTAATTCAAAACGATCACATCCATTCCGACTATCTCGCCTCCGTCTGCCTCTAGGATCACGTCACATCATTCTATTGACCTGCGTGTAGCAAATAAAACACACTACACGCTTAGCGGTAAAGCTGAGTAAGCATATCTAATGCATCGAACATCCATATAAATAGAATCTCAATTCATAATCAAATCATTTGATATCATGCACATAATATTCAGTTCAGACATTCAATAATCAATATTCAATTTTCAACATTCATTATTCAATCATTCAACATGTATATTCATCATTCATATTCAGCATTTATTTTATTCAACATTCATCGATCATACAATATTTATCATTTGTCATTCAAAAATATTCTTAAACTGTTCTTAAACGAATTCTAGTTTAATATAATTAAACTATATTTCAGTTTAAGGTACTCCTAAATAATCCTTAAGCTAGGCCTAGTTTAAGATGAAGGGTTTCCAAAATCTTAAACTTACCTTCGATTAAGGCCAACCAGAAACCGAACAGCGGAATGCTCACTGTCAGGTTGAGTGGTATCCCCAAATGAGTTCCTCGAGTTTGGTTTGTAGATCCCGTACGCACGCTTTAACCCAGGCCACCGAATATTCATAATTATACCCGCAAGGCGTATTTCTAAGCTATCTTAGAGGTCTTCTAGATAGTCTTAGAAACCAAAGTCAACCTAGGTATATCTCAGAGTTCTTCTAGATATCCTTACAATCCAAATCATTTCATAATCATCAACATATTCATTTCAATTCATAATTTAATCCTTGATAATCATTTTAATCAGTGGTTTCCTCAAGCCATAATCATCATAATAATAATTCATCATAATCATCAATCAACATAGCATTCGATAGCAAATAGCGGTCTAGCTTCAAGTGTTAACACCCGAACTTACCGTCATGCATCACATAACATTTTATTTGTCAAAAACATCATTTTTATTCTAGTAAATCATTTTTATAATGATCATAATCAATTGGTATCAAAAATAGGATTTTAGAACTCAAAAATAACATTTTCAGACAAATTTTCGGATCAGGACTTCGGGGATCGATCCAGCCCTCTAGATCGATCCATGATATGAAAAATTTCACCCAGGTTATCGATCCACCCATTTGGATCGATCCAGACCGCCTGGTTTTTGGTTACTGTTCATCTTCTTCTTCGTTCGGGTCCAATTTCGAAAATACCGCTTTTAGTTATCGAATTTCAACGAAACTACACAGAGATGTTCTCCAAGGTTCATAGATCATTTTGGCATCACTAATTCATAGTTTTAACATCAATTTAATGGTTTATGATTCTTGGTTATTTAAGCATGTCAAACACAAAACTCAACTAAACGACCGTTTATGAACGTAGAAACGATCTATACGAACATTCTAGTCATTAGATATATCAACGGGCTTACCTCAAAGAGTAATGGAGGTTTTGACGATATTCCGGCGAAACTTCCGGCGAGGATTGCGGCTAGCTCCGGCGACCTCTCAACAAATTGACAGCACCATAACACTCCTCACACTCTCAGGAACATAATAGGAAGAAGAATTGTGAAGAATGGTGAAGAAATGAAGAAGTTAGCTTCTCCTTTTATAGGGAAGATGATAAAGAAGAAGACACTTGCTGAGTAGATGCTGCGTAGATTTCCAAATTCACGATCTTCATTCGGCTGAGTGGAGTAGGAGGCGTCGTCCCAGATCGGGACTAATTTCGATCCCAGTCGGGGTACACTTTTTGGTCCAACTTTCTCTAAATTGAAATCCGTTTGCACCGTTGCGATCGTACAATTAAACACTATCCAACAATATAATTTTTATATTTATTCGTTATACTTTTTCCAACATCATATTTTTGGGTGGTTGACTTTAATAGAGTCAAAATTGATTTGTTTGACCTTTATTCAAAAAAGTGCTCATATTCAATTCATATTATTTATTTCCATGATTTATTTCAATAATTCATTTCAAAGTTCACATTATAAACAATTTCTTCATTTATTCTTAATTCGGGTCTGTACTCAGGTTCCCAATCAAGATCACACAATAAGTCAACATGTTGTATTTATCTCTATGAGACTTAGGTTCCGTTCTGTTCAACTTATTTTTTCTGATCTGATCTGATTCTAATAAGTTCTGATCTGATCTGGTCTGATCTGATCTGATTGGATCTGGTCTGATCCGATTGGATCTGATCTGATTGGATCTGATCTGATCTGATTGGATCTGATCTGATCTAATCTGATTCAATCTAATCTGATCTGATATGATTAATTATGATTTAATTTAAAATTTTAAATCAATAATTTAATTTGACTTTATAATAACGTTTGAAAATTGTAATGATAATTCATATTATAATACGATCAATAGTTTTATTTAATGATTATTTTTTAATAAAATAAAAATAGTCAATTCATATATTAGAATAATCATTCATATTATAATGTAATAATATTTTTATTTTATGATTATTTTTTTGTAAAATTGGAATTATACATTAGAATAAATATTTAATTTAGATATACATTAAAAAATAATTAAATTTAGATAATCTATATATAGAAGAGATAGTATTTTTATGAAAATATCTCATCCTTATAAAAGATCAAAAGTTTAGAAACTCAAATTACAAGTAGCAATAAAAATATATTTTAAAAGTAGAATTAGATTGACATTGTAATAATAATGATAATGATAATAATAATAATAATAATAATAATAATAATAATAATAATAATAATAATAATAATAATAATAATTCTTGATGGGATCTGATTTTAATAAGTCCTGATCTGATCTAATCTGATTGGATCTGATCTGATTTGATTTGATTGGATCTGATCTGATTCGATCTGATCTGATCTGATTTTAATAAGAATAAGAAAAAATAAGAAAAAATAAGTTGAACAGAACGGGACCTTATTCAGATTTTGATATTAGATATCAAAACATATTTTACATCGGCCCAAAGCCCAATAATAATTCTTTTTAATCAAAACAAATTTTGTTTAATTGAATATTTAATTCAATAAATTTTAGGGTATATTTTGGGGCGTTACAACATGATAATCGGATGTCTCGCTACAACTCGCTGAAGGCCAAGTCATCCAAATCGGAAGACTAGCGCGGATATCTTTCTCACCCGGGAGTCTTTGAACGACTCCTCCGGATTAGTCAGCAAAGAACCGGATGCCTTAAGGAAGACCGGAACTCTTAGAAGCGGACAAGTGAGAAAAGACTTAGAAAATTATCTAAGTCTTGAATGAAGAAAATTCTACCCGTTGGTAAGGAAAAATCAATATCTTGATTTTCAACGGCTAGATTGAAGATAATTATGCTGATTCAAGAACAAATGACTTGAAGACAAAGTCTGGACCTCTCAAATTAAAGAGCCTGTTCAGAATTCCTAAACAAGCACTAGAAGACAAACTGAGTAAAGTGCTACAGTCCAGAATTCTTGAACCACAGCTAGAACACGGATTTTGTGGAAAAAGGAATCCCTCCTCAAACAATTGGGTTCGTCCAAACACCCATTCCAATGAGGAATCCTCAATCACAATCTTCATTCAAAATTGAAGCCAGAAAATGCAACGGATAGTGTACTTTGACTCAACGGATAGATTATCCAATCCAGCTATAAATAGCACCCTTGGAAGACTGGAGAAGACATGAACAATGAGATAGACAAACACAACAAAGCGATCTCTAACAACAAAGCTATCCCATTCACAGTTAGCCCAAAAAGCTTGATAAAGAAGGATTTCTAAACTCCTTATCCAAAAGAAAACTTCTCCTCCTTCCAAAGAGCTATAGTGTAAACACTTGAAGGTTTCCTTACCTCAAGTACCACACCACATTGAAGGATATAACTTTTGATCAAACTTCTTTATTAAAAGGGGGTAGATCAACTTTCTTACAAGTTGATCTTGCAAGTCCTATTGTTCGGATCTTGCAGTTGTTGAAGAAGCGTGGCCTTCGAAGGAACAACAAAGCCAGCACGAGTGTAGTAGCAACATTGGCCTTGCGAAGATATACCGTGCAGAAATTCACACAAGTGTAATTGTTTGTTCATTATTCAACAACCAACTACATAGTGGATTTTGAGGACTTAGAAGGATTACCCCACCTTCGAAACTCGTAAAGTTTGCGTCTCTCTCTCTTTTATCTTTACTCTTACTTGCAATTATATTAACTGTGAAAATATTGAATACTGCTCACACTACCCACCAAATTCTGCACACAATCTAAAGTTCACAAGAGCTCTAGATTAACACTCATTTTCACGTTTTCAAAAGAAACGAAAAAGTTTTAAATTTGTAACAAAGTCTATTCACCCCCCCTCTAGACTTTGTATCTCACCACTTTGGGACCACCAAATAATGTAAACATTTATTAATATATCCCTAGTGATTCCTAGGCCAATATATACGATTTTTACGTAGTGAACGTTTTAATGACTAACCTACAAACATGCATAGATTCTACGTAGATTGCGTACGATATTCTTATGAATATAACGACATAGATTATAACTAAATGTTCTACAATTAGAGGAGACAACTGTTGGGTTTTACGCTTGGATAGGGCAGCAAAAATATAAAAATTTTAGGTCCAAACGTAGATCCACCCAGGACCTCTTATGATTATTATAAGTTATTGTTTAGAAAGATACCTTTCTTCGCGAGCAAGTAACGATATGTGTAGGTTGATGGATTGATCCAAGAGCTTGCCACAAAAGTATATGACCTCCAGTTGAGACACACAAACAACGAAGAGTGTTCTAGAGAAAATTATGCTAGTAATTTTACTCTAAAATATTCCTAAAATATAAAATATTTGGTGTAAAGTAGTAAGAGAACAAAACAAATTTTTCTCTTAAAATTGTGGTAGGGCCAAAAATTCCATGTGTTCAAAAGAGGTGGGATGATCTCCTATTTATAAGGAGCATAATCCCCACTCCTATTCCTAATAGGAATGTACCTTTTAGAGTTTAGGAATAAAATCAAATCCCATTCCTATTCTACTTAGAAAATTTCAAATGACACTTTAAGGAAGTTTCCAATTTATTTTGTCAACTTTAATTATCATATAATTAACACAAAATAAATAATATAACATTTATTATATATAAAATATATACGAAACATATTTTTTTAACAAGCAATAAAAAAACAAGCCTTTGAATCTCTTATCTGTGCCATAGTAAGATACATGCTAAACAGTGATCATCAAATTCATCAGTCGATTTGAATCAAAACTGAAATATTAGTAGTAACCAAGACAAACAAAACACATTCGAAACCAAAGTATCATTTGACACCCATAAGCATGCCAATTTTCTTCAATTGTTTTTGTTGACATTGTAGGACCTCAGGCGTTACCAACTCTTCTAAAACCAATTGGTGTTAGAAGAGGCGCATATCCTAGCCTTATAGTGTATTCATCACACAGGCGCCCACGACATTCGATTGTGACTTGGCCCACATAGCCTCCGCCACGGGACAATTGCTGCACACATGGCCAACAATCTCCCCCTCAGCAATTGCTCCCGCTGGGAATCGAACTCGTGACCTTGGCTCTGATACCACTTGTAGGACCTCAGGCGTTACCAACTCTTTTAAAACCAATTGGTGTTAGAAGAGGCGCATATCCTAGCCTTATAGTGTATTCATCACACAAGCGCCCACGACATTCGATTGTGACTTGGCCCACATAGCCTCCGCCACGGGACAATTGCTGCACACATGGATGAAGGATTTTCAGGATGAAGGATTTTTCTCACAAGATCCTTGTTGGTGTAAGTCTTCTTGAGTGCATGAAGGTCGTTGATGATTTTTGAGAACCGATCGAACATGTCATCGATCTTTTCGCCTTCCTTCATCCTGAACATCTCATACTCCTGCGTTTGGAAGTCAATTTTGGCTTCCCAAACTTGGTCCGTACCTTCATATGTGACCTCCAGTTTGTCCCACATCTCTTTTGCAGTGGTGCAGCAAGAAACAAGTCAGTGTTGCGTTATCCACAACCGAAGCGGAATATGTAGCCGTCGGTAGTTGTTGTGCTCAAATCCTTTGGATGAAGCAACAACTCGTGGACTATGGCCTTAGTATTAGTCACGTTCCTCTTCGTTGTGACAATACTAGCGCCATTAGCTTGACGAAGAACCCCGTTCTTCATTCAAGGACGAAACACATTGACATTAGGCACCATTTCATTAGAGATCATGTTCTCAAAGGTGATGTCGAAATTGAGTTTGTTGAAACACACAACCAATTAGCCGACATTTTCACAAAACCTTTAGAGAAAGAGTCGTTCTTCCGCATTCGTAGTGAACTCGGAATCCTTGACTCCACGATGATCTAATTTGTGCATTTTATCACTCCTTTTTCTGTGCTTGAACGTTTACTAACTTGAGCGTCGGAGGGTTTTCTAACTCTTTTTTGCAGGGACGGTTCGAGGTGAAGATTTCTGGAAATCAGGGAGAACCAGCGATGGGTGCGTTATACCATCGCTGGGAGGGAAGTCCTCATCTTTCCAAGACCCCTCTTCCCATCGATGGGAACCTTCTCCCATCGCTGGGTGTTTGACTCTATTTTTTTAAAATTTTTAACGGATTTCCAGAACCACCTTACCCATCGATGGGTATTTCATCCCATCGCTGGGTGAAGGACTTTTGTTAAATTTTTCCAGAACCTCCCTACCCATCGATGGGAAATTTCTCCCATCGCTGGGTGTTTGACACTGTTTTTAAAACATTTTGACGAATTTCCAGTAGCCACCCTCCCATCGATGGGTGTGTTTGACCATCGATGGGATGGCAGCCTTGTTTTTCCCCTTCGCCTTCCAGAGTCGACCTTCCCATCGATGGGAAGTTCCACCCATCGCTGGGAAGCCTGCTGCAAATTCAAATTTTTTAACCGTTGGTCACCAAATTTATGGCCCAACAGTCACTTTTTTCAAATTCAAACGGTTTTCTCACCTTTCCCTATATATATCCTTCATCTCTACTCATTTTAACACACATTTTTCACTTCAAAATCTCCTCTATTACATAATTCTTCATCATTTTGCTTCAATCATGGCCGGAGGAAAGAAGACAAAGGCTTCCAAGAAGAAGGGCAACGCCGAAGCTACGACCTCTGCGCCCCAGCCGTTTCCGTACCTGGACGGATCCTTCTTGGAGTTCGGGTCGGAGGAGGAACTCAACCGGTTCCTCACGCACTTTGCCAAGCGTCCCATTTCTCCGCCCAGGGTGCTGCCCGCGTTATACCCTCAACAAAAGGGGTACCACGACCTCGACAATCAACTCAAAGAATCGGGTTTGTGGTCGTTCGTCTCCAGGAGCCGTCAGTCCTATAATCCCGCCTATGTCCGGGCCTTCTACTCCAATCTCCGCCGGGACGGGGACACCATTCGCAGTAGCATCAATCTCTACGACATAGAGATTGATTTGGCTACCTTCGCTCGGGTCGCAGGGCTGCCCACCCGCGGTGACGACATCGCAACATATGGCGGCGATGATTGGATCCTCAACAACGAGGCGGTGGTCATCCGAGAGCTTGGGATCACCAACCTCATCCGTCACAGCGGCGCACCAACAATCCACTCAGCCCCGCCGGAGAAGCGTCTTCTTCTCTACATCCTCACCCGGATTCTTTGCCCCCGGGACGGTAGCCACACATGTCTCTTCAACGAGGATCTCAAGGCGGTTCATGCTATCACCCATGGCGCCTCGATCAATTGGGCAAAATACGTCATGATTCACATGGCGGATTGCGCCTCCATCGCCACTGAGCGGAGCTTGCCATACGCCTTCCTCGTCATGGACCTCATCATCTCCGCCGACATCTCCATCGCCGGCCCGGATACGAAGATGACAAAGATTTGGATAATTCAAGACAGCACCTTCCGGAAGAAGTCCGGAGACCGGGACGACGCAGGCCCGAGTCGTGCACCAGCCCCCGCTCCCGCCAAGGCCTCTTTGCAATCCATAGCCGATACCCTAAATCGGCTAACCCTCACAGTAGACGGCATGGGGCAGTTAATCGAGCGGATGGACTGGACGCTGCAACGCCAACACCACGACATGACGACGTTCTTCCGCGGCGTCAACTACGTCCCGCCACCCTTTGACAGCACCTTCCTCGGCCAAAACTATGAAGGCGAGGACGAGGAGGATAACTCCTATGCTCCATCCTCCTCCCCCGACGAGGCCGACTTTGAAGATGCGGTCGACGGCGATCCCATGGACGTCGAGGACGACGAGGATGACGACGAGGACGCTGATGCTTAGACTTCTCTTTTCTCTTCTTCCTATGATTGTATTTCTTATTTTTTTTCCATTCCGTTGTATTCCGCATTTCCCTTTTTCATGAATAAAAAGTTTACTTTCACAATTCTAAAGTTTACTTTTAATTCTTTTTGTTAATGTCAAAAGGGGGAAGATATTAAGGCTATGCATAAATTAAGGGGGAATTTTTTGTAAAATGGCATCTATTAAGGGGGAACGTCTTTTTCAAAATAATCCTCCTATGCATAACCTCGTCTCGTCTCGTTTGCCATTATCAAAAAGGGGGAAATTGTTGAAACACGGGCTTGTCACGTTTTCGTACTAAAGTCGTGTTCGTTTTTGTAACAGGTTTTGATAATGCCAAACCGCCGTGATCAAGTCGAACATTGAATATACAAGGCGAAGAACGAAGATAAGAGCAAGAGCTAAACGAAGACCAAGAACGAAGACCTTAATCATAGTATTGAGTCGGTCCTTATTGTGATCAAGACCGACCCAATCTTTACACCATGGCTCTTTAGGCTAAAACTCTCATTGCATTTCCTACATCATAAAAATGGTTTTAAACTTGTTTAAGTCATTAAAAACACTTGGTGTTCGCCCAAACCAAAAACCAAGCCATCCAGTGTTCGGCTTTCAGAAACCAGCGTTCGGCTTTCGGTTGTCGGGTTTGGTTTTTGGCATCCGAACCAACCAAGTGGTTTTCAGCATTTTATGATCTGCTTTCACTCTTTGGCATGTTTAAACGGTTCTCCAACAAAAACACCTTGAAAACCATCTCTCGCTTTTAGTCGTTTGACAAAAACCACGCAAAACGGCGTAAACTTGGCTAGCCGTGGTTTTTACTCAAATGACGTGATTTTTAAAGTGTCTCACTTGATTTCTTAGCCAAATACATCAAATAAGTGTTTTAAACACTTTGTTTTTATTTTGGAGAACTTTGGATTTTTCGGTCGGTTTTTGCATCGGTTGGCTAGGCCGTGGTTAAGGCAAAAACCATAGGTTTTTGGCTAACCACCCACCCAGCGATGGGAAGAACATCCCATCGATGGGTAAGTAGCCCCTTAGCCAAACCAACTTCCACAACCATGCCAAACAGCGATGGGAAGCTCTACCCATCGCTGTTCAAGCCTTGGTCCAATATTATCACAAGGCAGAATGCCCTTACCCAGCGATGGGAAGCTTTACCCATCGATGGGAAGGCTTAACCATCAATGGGAAGGCATGACCGTTGGAAGTCATTTAAGGTTGATTCTTTCCTTGTTTGAAAGTCAACCTCCCACCCAGCGATGGGAAGCTTGTACCCATCGATGAGCAGGTAACCGTTGGCTTCAAAACTGAAGGAAAATTGGCCTACCAGCGATGGGTAATGTCCATACATCGCTGGGAAGCCAAAATCCTGCAGATCCCAAATTTATTCAATCCCTTAAATCAAGCCAATCACCCCTTTAATGCATTGGTCCGTTGGAGCCTATTTTGGCACTATAAAAAGGGGTGTTTGGGTCTGCTTTTATCACAAATTCACTTCACAACATCTATACTTTCATTGCACTCAAATATCATCATTTTTTCATAGCTTTCTAGAGCCTTTTTTGTGTGAAGGTTGAGTTGTTCTTGAGCGTACTTAGTTTACTCATAATCTACTCTATAAGAGAGTCTCGTTCTTGAGTGTACTTGTGTTCTTAGACACGTTGAGAGATAGTATCCCTCTCGGTTGATTCAAAGGAAGGATTGTTTCCTTTGAAGGATTCGTTGAGGTTCGTGTGACTCGAACTCTCAAGTTGTAACGGTTTGTTAAGCACCCGCAAACTTAACGAGATAGTAGTGTAGCTCGAGAGAGTCTCTCAGGAGGCTGGATTAGCCACAAGTTGTGGTGAACCAGGGTAAAATTCGGTGTCTTTTTCTCTTCCCTTTACTTCCATTTTAATTTTTTAATTCCTGCGATTTCTCCGATCAAACGCTATTCACCCCCCCCTCTAGCGTTGGTCTATTATTCTAACAGACATTTCCATCATCAATGAAACACAAACCCCAATAGACACTAGAATCCAGAGCCTTCATGCATAGTTCCAGCGGAATATGTCATTGTGCACGTAAAAACTTCCATTGGGTGTTGGCATCAAGTGAAACATCTGGCTGAACTTGAGGGCGTGCTGCTCGCCGGCGAGTTGGAGGCTGCCGCTGACGAAGACGATGAAGCCGCCTTGAGTGACAGAGGGCTGGCAGTCGACGGTGGTAACGTTGTGCTTGCACTGCTGGAAGGGGAGGCCGGTGAGCTTGCTGACGATGTTGGCGGAGCGGAGAATCTTCTGGCCCTCGAATGTCAACATGGAGCCTTCCTGGTAGAGACCGGCCAGATTGGCGCGATTGGATTCGAAGGTGGAGTAGTAGTGCTCGACAAACGCCTTCGCCAGTGCGTCTGGATCCATTCTCGCGATCTCGATCGATCTGATCTCTCCGCAAAATCTCATATATACGAAACATATATATATATATATTATATATATATTATATATATATATATATATATATATATATATATATATATATATATATATATATATATATATATATATATATATATATATATATATATATATATATATATATATATATATATATATATATAATATATATATATATATATATATATATATATATATATATATAATATATATATATATATATATATATATATATATATATATATATATATATATATATATATATATATATATATATATATATATATATATATATATATATATATATATATATATAAAGGAGGTTTCATTAAGATAGAAAAAAAACGAGGAGATACAAGATAGAGAAGGCATAAGTGCCTAACTACACCACATTCAAAAGTTTGTTACCATTTATCCAGAATAAATCTAAACCCCAACCCCTGAAGGTGTTATCATGGATCAACCACTTTTTGCGTCTTGAAGCCCAACTCCATGCTTGAATATGTTTAAAGCACTGTTGGATGATACTTTCCGTTGTGTGGATTTGGCCTTCATGAATTGCTAAGTTTCTTGCCTTCCAGAGGTGCCAAGCAATGACACCGGGCAAAATGATTCGCAGAACACCTTTGAAGGAGAACGTATCACCGGAGAACCACCAACTGATGAAGATTTGGTGAACTTTGAGGTTGGGCGCTGTGAAGGGTGCATCAATGAGAGTGCCAAAGTACCTCCAAACCTGGTGGCCAAATTTGCAATTTCCAAGAGTATGGTCTAGGGAGTCTTCTGCCTGCTTGCAAAGAGGACATTGGCTGGGGAAACTTGAGCTGAAGTACTTGGTTAACTCCGGGAAAGGAAGGCAGTTCATGAAAGCTCTCCATTGGAAGACTCGGAGTTTGGGGGTTTGTGCCTTATGCCAGATGTACCTGCAAGAGAGCCGGGAAGGGAGTTCGCCATAAAGTGAAATGAGGGTATTCTTGGAGGAGAATGGTTTCCCATCCCAAAGTGGAGGTTGCACAGTATCATTAGTGTGTATGATAGCGTAGGAGTGAACCCGGCAAATCCTCTTCCATGGCGTGGAATCAGTGAGCTTCTCTTTGATTCTACCCTTGCGCATGTAAATGGCACGCATGGTGTTAGCCCAGACACCCGTATCATGATTCACCCGCCACCAGAGGTTGATCGATTGAGTATGTTGAAGTGTTTGAAGATCCTTAATACCCAGCCCACCCGCGCTTGATGGTTGACAGAGACGTTTCCAGCTCTTCCAGTGGTGTAGTTGGTTGCCGTGCCTACTTCCCCAAAAGAAATTGGCCATCCTAGAATGAAGAAGGTGGGTGACCGAGATCGGAAGGGAGTGCACGGCTAAAATGTGAAGGGGGATGGGCGAAAGCACGTGCTTGATGAGTATAAGACGCCCCATTTGGTTCAGTGTTTTGCTGTACCACGATTGAATGTGCTTGTCGAAGTGGTCCATGATCTTGCCACAGTGGTGTTTTTTGAGTTTCCCTTTGCAAATGGTAGCTCCGAGGTAGGTGAAGGGTAAGGTTCCTTTCTGCATGGCTAGGATTTTTTCCAAGTTCTTCAAGTGGCCACTATTAGTGGTATCTTTGACGTAGAACTTGCTCTTAGCTGAATTAATGACCTGACCGGAATCTGAAGAGTATTCGTCAAGTAGCTTCTTGAGCTTAAGTAGATTGATGGAGTCACCTTTAGTAAAGATCATTATGTCATCGGCATAGGTGAGGTGACCTAGGAACTTCACACTTCCCATGTTGTAGTGTTGGATATTGGATTCCTCCAAGCTTCTGTTTAGTAGACGAGACAAACCTTCACTTGCAATAATGAAAAGAAGAGGCGAAAGAGGGTCGCCTTGCTTGACACCCCTAGTCATGGGAAAGTAGCCCGCTGGTTGCCCATTAATGAGGACTGAGAGCATACTGCCTTTGAGGTTAGCCATGAGTAGGCTAGCTGCTTTGGTGCTGAACCCGAACCGAAGAAGAACCGCCTCCAAGTAGTCCCAGCGCAAGGTGTCAAGCGCCTTTGCCATGTCAATTTTAATGATGACATTTCCTCCGAAGGTTTTCCTATTCAAGTTGTGTAACGCTTCCAGAGAAAGGAGAATGTGGTCAGACATGCACTTTCCTTTTTGAAAAGCCGCTTGATTGTTGGAAATAATCTTGGGGAGGATAGTTTTTAACCTGCAAGCTAAGACTTTAGTATTAACTTTGCTCATAAAAGTACTCAAAGAAATGGGCCGGTAGTCGTCGAAGTTCTTGGGGCAATCCTTCTTAGGGATTAAAGTAATTAGGGTGCTACCATAAGCATGGGGGATGGCAAACCCAAGGAAGAACTCTTGGGAGGCTTTAAGCATGTCTCCCTTGATGATATCCCAAGTGGTTCTAAAGAAAAGCCCGTTGTACCCATCAGGTCCTGAAGCGCTGCTGCTGTCTAGGGCCCAAACAGCGGTTTTGACTTCCTCCAAGGAGGGAAGGGCAGTAAGCATGTTGTTGTCAATCTCTGAAAGGAGAGACGGAATGTGTGATAGGTTGTGCAGAGGGTCTGGTCCGGCAGGGGCCTTGAACTGGCTGGAAAAATGGTTGATGGCAGCTTCACGAATCTGGGAAATGTCTGAAAGCCCAGTACCGGAAGGAGAGATAATATGATTGATAGCAAGCTTCTTTCTCTTACCATTGGCAAAAGCATGGAAGACCTTAGAATTCATATCCCCCTGTTCTAGCCATTTGGCATTGGCTTTTTGTTTCCAATAGACAACTTCCTTGTGGGTGGCAAGAAGTAACCTGGCGTTAGCTTCTTGGGCTAATTCACGGTTGGCCTCCGTTGGGTTCTCTTCGTATAACTGCTGGGTGGTAGAGGCATGCTTTTCAGCCTTATTGAGGTTATCGAAGATATGACCAAACTCATCCTTGTTCCAAGCCTTGAGACAAGCTTTGAGATCCTTGAGTTTGGCTACTAGTCCGTGCATACCCCCAACAGTAGGGCATTTGTTCCAGCATTCCTTGACAACCGAAAGGAAATTTGTGTGGTGAATCCATGGGTTAAGAAATCTGAATGCTGATGGGCCTTTAACACTGCTGACCGAATAGGAAAGAAGGAGGGCTTTGTGGTCACTGCAGGCTCTGGGGAGATGCTGAACTTCAAACTCGCTGAAGGTGGATTGGAAGGT
Organism: Cuscuta australis; assembly: GCA_003260385.1. Lineage (NCBI taxonomy): Eukaryota > Viridiplantae > Streptophyta > Magnoliopsida > Solanales > Convolvulaceae > Cuscuta > Cuscuta australis. The sequence continues at coordinate 589,285 of NQVE01000111.1, forward strand.
AAGGTTAACCAGAATTCTATCAAGCCTACGCCATAGTTTCCCAGAGCTTCTAGTGCCACTCCAAGTAAATAGACCTCTGGAGGGGTCCGGGCATAAAAGATTGCAGGATTCAATGCAGGAATTGAATTCGTCCATGCCTTGAGTGTTAGGGCAAAGCTGACCTTTGCATTCCTTAAGGGAGGAAATCACATTAAAGTCCCCCCCGACCACCCAACACGAAGAATGGCTGCTTTTGTGTTGAAGATTTCCCCATAAAAGCCGGCGTCCCACCACCTTATGAGAGCCATAGATACTGGAGATAAGAATGGTGGAGGAAGGGGAAATAGGAAGGGAGAAGAGGCAGTGTGTAACCTGATCTTCATCCTCGGCACTGATGAAAAGCAGTTGGTTGGGGTCCCAAAACATCCATCTTTTATTGTTGTTAGAAGACAAATGGTTGGGAAATCCCAACTTGAGGCTGTAATCTGGGAGTTGTGAGGCAGAAACCTTTGGTTCAATAATGCAAAGAAAGGAGGGGTTGTGAATCCTCTTAAGGGAACGGAGTCTGTCAAGGGAAGAGGACACCCCGCAGACGTTCCAAAAAATAATCTTCATTGGGAAACCTTCCAAGAGACTTTCTTACTGGATTTGCTACGAGTCTCCATATTGTGAGTTTGACGGGGCATAGAGGACCGTTTGAATTTCTGGAAAGGCAGAGAACTGGAGCTACAATGAGAGGCGTCAAAGGCAAGAGGCCTAATCTCCGAGGTATCAAAAGGCCTATCCTCTGCATGACCATCGGAGTGACAATAAAGGGGGTTAAGATCGTGATCTTCCTCCTGTGCATCATCAACCAATTGGAGTAAAGGGTTGAAGTAGGATTTAGAGATCCAGTAGTCATCCTTACTAATGAGGGAATCAATGTTACAGGGCTTAGGGGAAGGAGGGATGTACGGTATAATAGCCAAGGAATCATCCAAAGGAGGATTGAGCAAAGGCTTGGGTGAGAGGATGGGGGAGGGAGGCCCACTAGAGATGGCCTCATCTTCAGGAATGTCCTCAACGGTAGGCAAAGGGAGGGAGCAGCTGGAGGGAGGGGTTTGGGAAGGGTTAGGAAGGTAGCTGGGTTTGTGGGGTTGAAAGGAGCTGGAGGTGGGGGGAGTTTGGGTTGGGATTGGTAGGAGGTCCGGTTTGTGGGGTTGAAGCAAAGTGGACGGGCCACCAACAGGAGCTGAAGGGGCAGAAGCAGTTTGGAGGGAGGTGTTTGGAAGGAGGTTAGAGGTGCTGTAAGGAAAGAGGGATTGCTGAAAATTAGTGGTGGACTCCACTGCCTGTTCCAATTTCCTGCCTTGGCGTCGTCTTCCTCTTACCTCTTTCCATCCTGAAGGATCCCTGGACTTCCTCGCTCCTTTGTACCCCACATCACCGAATGGCGCAACTCCGGTGACGTTTATTCCAAACTTTTTCCGGCAAGCAGATTGGGAGTGACCAAAAATAGAGCATGTAGAGCAGTAAATTGGGGGATTTTCAAACCCACAAGGAACCCAAAGGTCCTTGCTCCCAAGGCGAATGTGAATACGGTCAGGTAGCGGGAGAGAGAGGTCTCTTTCAACACAAAATCTAGGCTTGGACGGGTAAACTCCAATGGATGTGTTAGAATCCACCTTAAGCGGCTTACCAAGAAGAGATGCAACCTGGTAGAGAGCTGCATGGTCGTTTAGGTGGGCAGGGAACTGGTTTAGCTGAACCCAAACTGGGAAAAAAGGGGATTCCTTGGATGGAGAGTATGAAGGCGTCCATTTAGAGATGATGGTGATGAGGCCATTAATGGACCAACGCCTGCGAGAGAACCATCTGAGATAGTCTCCTTCTCGTTTGAAGATGAAGAGTATATTGCGGTTGCTGATTCTGCGCAGTTTGAACTCGCTGAACCCACCCTTGACGAGGAAGCCCTCCAGATCTTGGATGTTGGCTCTGGAGCTACAACGTCCCACAAGGCTGAAGGAGAGAGGTTTAGCCAGCGCCTGGTCCTCGTCGTGGGAGAAGGAGATAGAGGGAGCCCCATTATAAAATCCATGAATATTGCCGGGAAGATTGTGGAGACCGATTTTAAGCAGCTCGGCGAAGAGGGTAGGCCGGTTGTAGTGTGCGTGGCTCTGTATTTTCCCCGGCGGCTTCCCTTTTCCGGTGTCCGGAAAGGTAGAGAGAGACACAGCCATCCTATATCATATATATCATATATATATATATATATATATATATATATTATATATATATATATATATATATATATATATATATATATATATATATATATATATATATATATATTATATATATATATATATATATATAATATATATATATATATATAATATATATATATTATAATATATATATATATATATATATATATATAGGGGTGAGATCATGTGAGAAAGGCCCCTAGTGAAAGAAATAAGAATGATGGAGAGCCCTTGGATTTGGAGGAATGGATGGCTGTGATTGTTTAATCATTTATTAATTAATGGTGGGCTACACATGGTAAGTTTAAAATTACGTATCTAAAAAAAGGGAAGCCGCATAAAAGGGGTATTTTTGGCATTAAAAAGTGCAGACGTCCACGCCCCAAAAAGGAATCCCGCCGAGTATTCTTATTTTGGTGCTGCTTTAGAGTACGAAACGCAGAGGCAATCTTCACAATCTAGTTGTAAGAGGGCTCTGCGAGTTTTACAATCCAATTCGAATTTTGGTGGCTATGGCGACGGAGAGAGTGCTACGACAGAGAAAGAAGTTGGCGATCAGAGTCTCACACCATTGACATCGACTAAAGAAACAGGTAATGTTTTATATTTAATTTTTTGAGAAATCGAAGCTATTGGAATATTCTGAATTGAAAAAGTGATTGCATGTCTTCGGGTAGGGTTTCGGATGTGTTTGCTGCGTTTCTGAAATTTGTTGCACAAAATTTAATTTTTGTGTGTTTATTTTGGAATGTGGGGGAGTGGGTGCAAACAAATTGTGGATTCTTTGTCTGTTTTTTATAATTTTGTTTTCTTTTTGGGTTTTGGGTGTAGAAGGGGTAGATGTAAACGTCATCAGTGGATTTAGTGTCTATATGATGCACTTTTAGGGTGTTGTTGTGCGTGATTGTGGTATTTGTGTGCTTAAGTGGTGGATAGGGTTCGAATTGAATTTAAAGTAAATGACTTTAAAATTTTTCAGAAAGAAAGTTTGGGTTTTTTTAAAGATTGTTTACTTGATTTTGAGTTTTTAATGGTATATAGCCTTGTTTAGCTGCATTGCTGTGTTTGTAAGCACTTTGGAGTGATTTTGAAGCAGAGTCTCTGTAATATTAAATCTTTAAAACAAGATTGCATCAGGTAATAGTATGAATGGTTTGGGGTAAGAGAAGCATTTACATTGTATTATTGGATGAGCAATGAATGTGTTCTAAAATGCAATTAACATTCATAATGCATGATGGTTATTTTGATGCTTGTGGACTGTTTTTTGGGGCTTAGCGTTGATATAATAGGGGTTTGCTGTTTGAATAATGCAATACAAATTCTATGCATTGTCTTTGGTGGCTTGTGCATTTGTTTATTCTATTTAAGCATGGTAGTGCATGTTCCATGAAGTAATGGTTTTCTTAATAACATGATTTAAAGTTTGGGTTTTTTAAAGATTGTTTACTTGATTTTGAGTTTTTAAAGGTATATAGCCTTGTTTAGCTGCATTGCTGTGTTTGTAAGCACTTTAGAGTGATTTTGAAGCAGAGTCTCTGTAATGTATGTGAAAACATTGAAAAAAGTATGGGTCCCTAATAGCATGAATAAATATCACAAGTTTGCATAACAAGTAAACATCAGTACATTACTAAACATTCTTATAGAATGAGTAAGGATCTTGTTAATATTGTTTAACGTGTTTCATGTGTTTGTGACTTTCACAGCAGTCCAGCACGTATTCCTCAAGAGATGTAAAAGGAATGTACTGAAGGCACAAGATAGCACTCCACGAAGGAGAAGCGGAAGGTTGCAGAGCGTTATGTTCAGGATGAGGAACAAGCTGCGTGGGGGACCTGAGAGAATTGATCTTGTTAGTGAATAATCTAACCAAAGTGGGGGGTCTGCTGAAGTTGAAGGGCTTAAGGATGAAGCAGAAAAAGGAATGACAGAGATGCCAAAAAATGCTGAGAATATGCAAGCTAGGCAGGTTGCAGATGATGCAGATGGGGGTGAAAACAATGCAGCCCCATCAACTATGGAGAGTGATGGTGACGCAGAGGGCACTGATGAGCAGGATGGGGATGATGGGGAGGATGGAGAAGGCATTGGTGAGGAGGAGGCAGATGATGATGGTGAAGAAGTCAGTGATGGTGATGGATTGGAAAGTGATGATGCACAGGGACCAGATGAGGATGAATCAGAAGATTGCGAGGGGGGAGAGGACAGAGATGAGGAAGAAATTTCTGGAGTGCAAGATGAATATAGTAGTGAGCGGGTTGCATCGGTGAAACGAACAACGCCATTAGCAGTTGGTAAGAGTGTCCAACATTCACATGAAAGATCAAGTCAGCGTATTGAGCAGGGGAGGGAGAGATTAAAAGTGAGGAAAAAAGGGAGGACTGGAAAGAAGAAATTGGCAGATATCAAGGCGCCGTATGGGTCCTTGAAGACAAGGTCGACACCCCATGTTTTAATGAACGCAATAGAGCGGATGAATGATGATCAACGTGCCGCTGTTGAAAGGATTGGGTTTGGGTCAGTTTTAAAGCTTGATATTTGGGAGTTGCCATCAAGGTTGGGACTCTGGGTCGTATCAAACTATGATTCTAGGAGCAGCTGTCTGAAACTTCCAGACAATACAAAGATGCACATAACTGCTGAGGATGTTAATACCGTCTTGGGGTGGCCAATTGGTGGAGAGCGCATTCAAAATAACAAACGTAATAAGGACAAGTTGTTGGTGAATGAGTGGAGGCTTAAGTTTGATACTACGGGCATTAAGATCACCCCACATGATGTTGTGGAGAAGATGCTGCAATGCACAGATGGGGGGAGTGGTTTGTGAGACATTTTGTGACACTTATTATGTCGGTACTTGTGGACAGCACATCACATGGTTATGTGAATGCCCTGGTGATGGACCATCTGAGAGATGTGGGGAGAGTTCCTAAATTGAATTGGTGTCAATATGTTCTCGACAAGCTGATTGAGAACAAGCTAAGGTGGGAAAAGAAAAAGAAACAGCTTTTCGGTGGTCCAGTGCTCTTTCTGATGGTATAATCTAGACTCGTGGTTATTCTGCATTTTTAAATTTCCATAGTGGTTATTAATGATATTACTATGCAGGTGTTCTACGTTGATCGTGTTTCTGATTTCTCAAGAACAGTTCCTAGGACATATCCAGCAGTGTTGGCTTGGAGTGGAAAGGAACTGCGAATGAGAGAGAACAGTGAGGCCGTTGAAGGGGGATTTGGTTTAGGCCATGATGAAGGACGTATGAGTCGTGAGATGCGAGAGGAGATGAATAGAGAGCTGATTGAGAGAGAAAGGAAGGCTACAGAGGAGAGGGATTTTACAGAGCATGAAAATGTAATCATTGAAGATTCAGAAGAGGTAAAGTTTGTAATATATACTCAATGACAAGAATGGTTTTTTGTTATATCTAGTTAGGCCAATTTTAAACAGTTACGCGGTGATTTCATTTTACATTTTATCTAGGTGCTTGTAAGGAAAATTGCGGACAAAAGCAAGATCCTGTCAAGCACAGTTATTGATCTACTAAAAATGATTCAGGATGCACCAAAGTCATTTGGAAAGAATTTGATGTTTCGTAAGATGCGTAATGTGTGCCATAGAGTAATTGGCATAAATGTTGAGAAGAAAGATAATTTTGAACAAGGTGTTGAGAATAACGATACAGACATGTTTGGGGATTCAGAATTCTGGAGCAGTCCTGAGCTTTTGGCAGCGGTTGATGAGGCGGAAAAGGCAGCAGAAATGCGGAAGAAGTATGAGGAATTTATAAATGATGTGCCTTCTTTCAGTCTAGGGATGACATAGGTTCTTGAAGAAGAAGGTGGGATGACGCGTGAGATGCAGAAGAGCAGTGAGGTGAATGAAGAGATGACGCCAGCGAACATCAGTCATGCTGATCCTCACAACACCCCGAACATGGCTAGTCCTATGGACACGGGGAACATAGAACTTGAGCAGAACAAAGATATAGAGCAGAGTGAAGGGATGATTGGTGCAGAATGTGATGCAGTGCAGAACAATGAAGATTTGAACAATGAGGTATCACAAAGTTTTTTTACACATTGCGTATATACGTTACATGATTGCACCTATTTTGATGAACTTGTTGTCTGGGTTTCATTCTAGATGGAGGAGACTGTTGAAGAGAGAAGAGATGAAAGAGGAGGTGGGCGGAAAAGGGAATTTGATGAGGTATGCTAATTGGTTATTGAATAGATGACTTAAATATGTTCGGCCAGTTGTTTATTTTGATTTGAACAGGATGTGCAATACGCAAGAAATGAAAGGGCAAGAAGAAAGACCAAGAAAGCTTTGACGTTGAAGTCACCTTACCTGACACGGGTGATTGATCCAAGAGATAATGTGAACACATTTGAGAAGAATCTTTGGAAGTGGGTTGTAAGAAAGCATGATGCTCACAGGTTAATGCTTTAACTATGGTTAAACAGTGCATCATATTAGGAGATTTAAAATAACATTCTTGAACTTGGTACTGTCAACTTATGCAGGAATCACATTGTGTTTAGTGGGTATAATATATCGGTTGAACGTGGAGACCTTCAGACGTTGGCGACTGGCCATCACATTTCTCCACGGGTAGTGGATGCTTGGTCTTGCATATTGAATCACAAGGAGCTGTTTCGTAGTGTTGCATCTCCAGCCTGGTTTTTTGCGAAAACAATTAGATGTGTATGTTACTTTCTAATAATACACTTAAATATGCAGGTTATTTTAATTTATGTAGCTGCCTGGAGGTGTGTTATTATACTATTAATACAATTGCAGATGTTCACGAGCGAGGGGGAGATGGAAGAGAATGCTGATGCTTTTAAGGTCGTTTGTGATGCATTGGAATATGGATGCAGCTTGACTAATCCATGCGATGTTGATATGGTGAGATTATTCATGTCTGTGCTTGGTCTAATGCTTGGGATGGTTGTATGTTTACTTACAGTATATGCATAAACTATCCAAATGCATAATATGTTCTTAAACGTGCAGATATTCTTCCCAATAATGCAACACCGTTGGTGTTATTGCATATGTGTGAACCTGAAGGGGAATAGGGTTGATATTCTCGACAGCTCATCAGCCGGAGTTACAAAGATTGATAAATACGACTTTATGCCAAGCGTTGTTGTAAGTAGAAATTGATAACACGTCACCCAAAGTATTAAGTGGGATACTCATATGGTATAATGTAATGAAGCCAATTCTAAAATTTGATGAGAAAAACGTAATTCATATTGTAATGTTTTAGCATACCTTTAATTGCAGCGAGACATGGTCGTAAGATATTTCAAGAGTAAAGGACTGGATGGCCGGGTCGGGAAACTGATAACGCAAGAACCAAAACGATTGCAACTGGCGTGGAGAGATTCGACTGCTGTATTCGATTATGGTGTGATTACAATGCGGCACATGGAGACGTACACAGGGCAGGCTTTGAAGCAGTGAGAATGTGGCTTGAAAAAGGGGGATGAGAGGGCGGTGAATGCACTTCGTACAAAGTATTGTGCTGCGATAGTCGAATCAGATATCAACGAGGTTAAGGACAAGATAAGGCAGCTGGTGAAGCACTCGAGTGGTTGAAGACTACATGACTTGATTACAAATTCATGTTTCTGATGCACGACTTTTTCATGGGGATTATGATCTATTCTGTTTTTTTTTCTAGAATTGTCAATTTCGTATCCTTTTGAGATTTGGTTTCATGGAGCAACCCTTGAGTGAGTCGTTGCTGGCTTGTTCGTTTTGCTAGTTGGGGTTGCATTATTGCTCAGTATGTACATAGATAGACATCTTTTTTTGGTATTTATGAAGAATTTGAGTATTGACTTAACTGGACGTCAAATTGTTGTGTGAATCCGTTTCTTTGCATTGGAATTTTACGTAATGTTAGGGAGGGGATTATGATTTTAACTGGTGAATGTTTTTCGATTGGAAAGTGTTTAGTGCAGAATTTGATGCTGCATTTTGTTTTATTGGTGCGTCCTGAATTTGTTTTAGTGCAACCCAGTAGCTGCTTGGTGACAGGTACTGTTTTTGGAAATGGTGATTTCTGTGAAACGTATTGCAAGTTGGGTGAATAAGTAAGAGGCGTTCCAAGTAGTCGATCTGTTGGGACTCGTTTGGTGCAGGAATTGTTACGGGTGTTTTGTTATTGGTGCGTGACGGAAATGGATTTAGTTCAATGTATAGTTTGTTTAATGGGGGTCCACACATGTTTAGAGCCATCAATGTATGTTCCATAGAATGAGAAGTGTGTGTGGCAATATTGTATCAAAACTGTAGATTTAGATGTAGTGCAAATACAAAAAGTGTGCATTGATGATTTTGTAATTACTATATTAATCAAAATTGCAATAATACACAAGTCATGGGCAAACAAATGGCATGTGACGTTATAAAGAACGATGAAAACATTACAAAAACTTATAAGATGTGTGTAGGAAGATGATTTAATTATGCCGAAGAATTCATCGGACAATTCCTACTGTCGTGATACCCTAGCTCTTTGCAAGTTCGACACATGCGTTTGTTCTTCTTGCTTTGCTCGATTTGGATCTCTTTAGCACTCTTGATGCGCTTACCACTGCCCTTGCTGTGCGCGGGTTGAGGTGGAAGCACTTTTATCTCTGACGGAGCAGGCACCCCACAGTAATTTTCAAAGATATTAGGTACTCCAGTATCAACGTCATGAGAGGCAATAGCTGATTCAATGAGTTCCTTTTGTTCAGAGATTACCTTGGAGAAAGCAGATAATAAGTCGGAATTGTTTTCAATTAGAGCAACACAGGAGTGAATGTTAGACCATAAGCGGTTCAGCATTAATTTGTTTTCGTCAAGGGATGATTCCGATGCGAAGTCCAGACCAGAAACTTCAATCATTGGCTTTAGGAGTGGTGATTTGCACCACCTATTTGTGATATAACGTTCTGGAATCATCTTAATTTTCAAGACCTTGAATAGCAAAAATATGTGTCTACACAGTAGACCAATGCGCTGCCAGTATTTGCATGTGCAGGAGAAAGAGTCGTCGAAGGTGGAGTGTTCAACGTTGAACACCATACCTCGGGAATCCTGCACAACATATGATAACGTATGCTCCTTCTTGTCAACTTGCAGCACACTACACGAGAAGCATGATGCGGATATCTCTGATTGTACTTCGTAGAAGATGGTCAAAGTGTAGACAGATGATGCATGTTTCTCAATGGCAAGCGGAGTTCTGTAAACAGGGATACCCGCTTCTAAGTCTGAATCCAAGTCTGCGGTTTTATGCCGTTGAGAGTCCATAGCACTTTCAAATTGCATATAAAACTCGACAAGCGTGAAGTACTTATTTTTGAAGTCACCAAAAAAACTATTCTCGCTCTCAGAACGTGATGTTGTGCGTAGTAATCCAATCATGAACAAATCTCTAAAGTATGCAGGAATCCAGCTTGTACGAATAGCAAATAGATTACTTTTGATCAAACTTATTGATTAAAAGGGGGTAGGTCAACTCTCTTACAAGTTGATCTTGCAAGTCCTATTGTTCGGATCTTGCAGTTGTTGAAGAAGCTTGACCTTCGAAGGAACAACAAAGCCAGCACGAGTGCAGTAGCAACATTGATCTTGTGAAGATATACCGTGCAGAAATTCACACAAGTGTAACTGTTGGTTCATTATTCAACAACCAACTACATAGTGGATTTTGAGGACGTAGAAGGATTACCCCACCTTCGAACCTCGTTAAAGTTTGCGTGTCTCTCTCTCTTATCTTTATTCTTACTTGCAATTATATTAACTGTGAAAACTAACCTATCCATATTAATTACTGTTCACTCCACCCACCAAATTCCGCACACAATCTAAAGTTCACAAGGACTCTAGATTAACACTCATTTTCTCGTTTTCAAAAGAAACGAAAAAGATTTTAAACTTGTAACAAAGTCTATTCACCCCCCCAGACGTAGTCCAGTACATTCCAAAGCCCAAGGAAAAATGGGATGATAGAGATTGCAAAAAGCACAATCTGGATAACGTCGCCAAAGCAGCCATCTTCAAAACACTTGACCCCATCACCTTCTCCAAAATTAAGCACCTCAAGACTGCCATGGAGATATGGCAAGGTCTTGGGAAGCTATGTGAGGGTTCAGAGGACTTGAGAAAGCAGAATATAGAAGTCCTGCTTGAGAAGTTCAAAAGCTTCAAAATGCTTCCCGGAGAATCATTTGATATGCTGGATGAAAGATTCCACAAAATCTTGAATGATCTTGCATCACTTAACCACGTTCTTCCTCCCAAAGAAAAGAATGTAAGGTTGCTGAGATCTCTTCTAACTGAGTGGTACACCAAAGTCACAGCCATGGAAGAAGGAAGAAATCTGGAGAACTACACTGTTCAAGGTCTTCTTGATGAGATCAGAACCTATGAGCACGAGCTGAAGAAGAAGAAGGAAGAACAAGTCACTCCCTTCCCCACGGCACTGATGACAACTCCAAGAGTCCCATCAAGTGAAGGGACATGCCCAAGGAACTGTGACACACCCTCCTCCAGCCAGCCGTCAAGTTCAAAAATGGAGAACTACGATGAGGAATTTGCCATGATGGTCAAGCAATTCCGGAAGTTCAAAAAGTTCTTCAAGAAAGCTGACTCAGTCAGAAGGCCATCCAAGGGAAAGCCACAGGTAAGTGACTCTCCTCCTGAATCTTATTTGTGTTACAATTGCAGGAAGCCCGGCCACTGGAAGTCAGCGTGCCCGTACCCAAAAGTGGAGAAGTACGGAGAAAGAGAAAGGAACGAGAAGAAAAAGAAGGCAATGGTTGCTGCTGAAAGTGACGAGTCATCCAGCTCAAGCTCGGATGAAGAAGCTCTCGTCTGCATGGAGCGCAGAGTTGAAAAGTCCAACCATGAGGATAGGTGGACCATGTCAGAAGATGACACTCTCTGCCTAATGGCCAAAGATGATGCTGATCAAGAGGTAACCTCACAAACCTCCTGCTCATCTTCTTATGAAAGCATACCAACTTCTGAAAATCTTTTTGACCAGTTCAAAAAGATGATGAAAGACTTTGAGGAGATAAATCTCAAACATTCTTCCTTAACAAAGGAGAACAAACTATTGAGTGAAGAGAATCTCAAGTTGACTGAAGGTCGGAAAAGTCAACTGAATGAGATCACTCAACTCAAGACTGAAAATGAATCTCTCTCTGAAAAGGTGAAATCCCTTAACAAAGAACTAGGGACTCTTAAGTCAAAAGAGGCAGTGGATAAGCTTCTTGAAACGACCAAACATAAGGGTCGTGAAGGACTTGGATTTGACTCCTCTAGCTCTAAAAGGAAAGGGAAAACAACTTTCATCCATCCTAAACCTACTGCTAAACCAAATAAGCAGAAAGGGAAGGAAAAGGAAAAACCAACAGAAGTTTCCAAAAAGGTAGTCCCTCCTAAGAACTATAGGAAGCTGGACAAACCTCAAAAAGGAAATAATTTCAAAAGAAAACCTTCTAACCCCCATTATACACAAGGCTATACCCATTATGGGGGAGACAGGAGTTTTCCAAGAAATTCTGAGTGGAGAACTATGCCAAGATATAGTCACCCTCCACCTCAGAAGCTATTTGTGCCACCTAAGTATGCTTATAACCGACACAGGACACACTATGCACCACCTAGACAAAATCATAGGTCTTATCAACCTAGGTTTACTAGGAGGAAACAGGAAATAACATCTCCTGCACGTAGGAAGTTTTATGCCTACAACTATGATTACAATCCCAACAAGTTTAGAGCTGCAAGGAAGATTCCCTGCAACTTCAAACTTGATGTAGGGACACACACCATTAACTACTCCGGACCCAAACTTAATTGGGTACCAAAATCTTCCTCCTCCTAATGCAGGAAGCCACTAAGTACCCAGGTGTCTGGTACTTGGACAGTGGCTGTTCAAGACACATGATGGGTGATGCGAGCCTTTTGAGCAATCTAATTCCCTATGATGGTCCAAGAGTTACTTTTGGAGGAAGCAATGATTTCGGCCTTACTAAAGGGCTAGGAAATCTGGTATACAAGGGACTAACCATCCAAGCTGTATCTTATGTTGAAGGGCTCAATTACAACCTTCTTAGCATAAGTCAGTTTTGTGATAAAGGTTACTCCTTGGAATTCTGCAAGGACATGGCATCTCTTAAGAACATATCCACTAATGAAGTCATTCTCACTGGGAAGAGAATCAGGAACATCTATGAAGTAATGTGGGATAATGTCAAGGAAGCATGTCTAATCAGCAAAGGTGACACTAACCTTCTATGGCTTTGGCATAAGAGGTTGAGTCATCTCAACTTCAAAACTCTCAACAAGTTGTCCAAAGAAGGGTTAGTAGAAGGTCTTCCCAAAGCTGCATTCAGAAAGGAAAGTATTTGTGATGCTTGCCAAAAAGGAAAGCAAGTCAAGTCCACCTTCAAGGCAAAATCGGCACCCTCAACTACAAGGATATTAAGTCTTATTCACATGGACTTATTTGGCCCTGTTACACCAATAAGTCTAAGTGGAAAGAAATATGTCCTTGTGGTAGTTGATGATTACTCAAGATACACATGGACAATCTTCCTCAACGGCAAGAAGGAGACTCAAGGGAAACTCACTAACTGCATGAAGCTAATTCAAAATCAAGCAAGTCAGACCATTCAGAAGATCAAATCTGACAAAGGCACAGAATTCCTGAATGAAATCATCATTCACTACTGCGAAGAAAACGGAATTCTTCATCAGACATCTGCAGCAAGAACACCTCAACAGAATGGTGTAGCTGAAAGAAGGAACAGAACTCTGAAGGAAGCAGTGAGAACCATGCTAGCAGAAGCTTCCTTACCAAAGAGGTTCTGGGCTGAAGCAGTTAACACAGCCTGCTACACTCAAAATAGGAGTATGATTTATAAAAGGCACAACAAAACTCCCTATGAACTGTGGAATGGGAGAAAGCCTAATATATCATATTTCCATATTTTTGGGAGCAAGTGCTTTGTGTTAAACAACGGGAAGAATCATCTGAACACTTTTGATGAGAAATCAGATGAGGCCATCTTCCTAGGATATTCCATGGTAAGCAAGGCGTTCAGAGTCTTCAACAAAAGAACCATGATCACTGAAGAGTCAATACATGTCATTTTTGATGAAAAACATGTGATTGACAAACCATCAAAACATGATCATGAGGTTCTGGATTTATCAGACAAGGATGAAGAAGTCAATAAAGAAGATAGAATGAAGCCCACGGAATTCATTCCATTCAGAAGTCTGCCTCTGAAGATTTCACAGAGAAATCCGGATTCAGACGGTGCTGAGCCCTCCGGAAATTTTGGCCAGCCTTCCAATATTCCGGATATCTCAAACGGCGACAATTCCGGAAATGGCGACCCACAGAGCTCATTCCATTCAGAAGTCTGCCTCTGAAGACTTCACAGAGAAATCCGGACTCAAATAGAACTGAGCCTTCCGGAAATCTTGGCCAGCCTTCCGATATTTCGGCTCTCTCAAACGGCGACAATTCCGGAAATGGCGACCCAGTGCCAATCCATCCGGAAACACCAACAACTTTTGTTCTTCAACCAGAAGCTGAACTAGATCAACCAGTCAATCCCAATCAACACAATCTTCGTTGGTTAAGGGATCATCCTTCTCAACAGATCATTGGAGATATTCAATCTGGTGTTCGCACAAGAAGTGCCCAACAAAATCTAGAAGATATGCTTGCTTGTTTCATCTCACAAGTGGAACCAAAGAATATTAAAGAAGCTTTAGCTGATTCTGATTGGATCAATGCAATGCAAGAAGAACTCAACCAGTTTTCCAGAAATGATGTCTGGAAACTTGTTACAAGACCTACTCATCAACATGTCATTGGGACAAAGTGGGTCTTCCGGAACAAGATGGATGAAAACGGCGTTGTTGTCAGAAACAAGGCCCGATTAGTTGCTAAAGGATATTGTCAAGAAGAAGGTATATATTTTGATGAAACCTTCGCTCCAGTTGCTAGACTTGAAGCTATAAGGCTGTTTCTAGCCTTTGCTACTCACAAAGACTTCAAAGTCTATCAAATGGATGTCAAAAGCGCATTTCTCAACGGAAACCTAGAGGAAGAAGTGTACGTAGAACAGCCTCCAGGATTTGAGTTGCACACTAAGGGAGATCAGGTGTATAGACTCAAGAAGGCGCTATATGGACTCAAACAAGCACCAAGAGCTTGGTATGATACATTGTCTCAATTTCTTATAGACAATGGATTCACCAAAGGAGTAATTGACAAGACATTATTCAAGCTACAAGATGGAGAAGATTTCCTATTAGTTCAGATCTATGTGGACGATATCATATTTGGCTCAACGAAGAAAGATCTATGCACCAAGTTTTCAACCCTCAAGCAAGGAAAATTTGAAATGAGCATGATGGGGGAACTCAACTACTTCCTTGGCCTTCAAATCAAACAGAGAAGTGAAGGCACTCTCATCAATCAAGCAAAATATACAAGGGATCTTATCAAGAAGTTCAAAATTGATCAGAAGTCATCCGTTTCTGTCCCCATGAGCACATCCACCAAACTTGATATGGATGTAGATGGAAAGGATGTAGATCAAACTCTCTACAGGGGGATTGTCGGATCTCTACTCTACCTTACTGCAAGCCGTCCGGATATCTCGTATGCAGTAGGTGTTTGTGCCAGATTCCAGTCAAAGCCAAATGAAAGCCATCTGATAGCAGCTAAAAGGATTCTCAGATACCTCAAAGGAACTCAGAACATGGGTTTGTGGTATGGTAAGAGCAATTCATTTGAGTTAGTGGGATACTCAGATTCTGACTTTGCCGGATGCAAAGTTGACCGGAAAAGTACATCTGGTACTTGTCAATTCATTGGTGGAAATCTTGTTTCTTGGTTCAGTAAGAAACAAAACTCCATTTCTACATCTACAGCAGAAGCAGAGTACATTGCAGCTGGCAGTTGTTGTGCTCAAGTTTTGTGGCTAAAGCAACAACTACTGGACTATGGAGTCAAAACAAAGGAAGTCACAATCTTTTGTGACAATCAAAGTGCCATAGCCATCTCTCAAAACCCAGTGCATCATTGATGTCAAGCATCACTTCATCAGAGATCATGTGGAAAAGAAAGATATCAAAATTGAGTATATCTCAACTGAAGAACAACTGGCGGATATCTTCACCAAACCACTAAGTGAAGCCAAGTTTTCCGATTTGCTTCACAAAATTGGCCTAATTCAATTAGACTGAATGTAGTGCACGTGGCAGTTCACTTTCCACGTCTGTCAAAATGATGGGTGGGAACGTGGCCTTGGGAACAGTATCGCCACTAGCCGCATAAATCGCCCACATTAAATCCCAATCGCCACTATTCAGATCTCAACCGCCCACTCAAAAATTCTTTGTCATCTTCTTCGCGAAAAATTCTCAAAAATCTGCAAGAACCCTAAGCCTTTATTTCTCAAATTTTCACCCAAATTTCTGAGAAAATGAAGGTTGTCGGTGCAAATGTCCACTTTCAGAAGTTAGAAGCCAAGTGCTCATCTCCAACCTTCTTCCAAAACTATCTGCAGATGATAGCCGCTCAAGAACTCTCCGAATTTCTTCAAATGGAGATTTGCCTCAAATTCGAGGAAGAAGTTCTTGAATTCTACAGAAATGGAGAAATCAAATCTGCTCAGTCAAAGAAAAATCCACAGAGCACATTTCCAGTCATCAAGTCCACTGTTGGAAGCTCAAAGGTGAAGCTTTCGCAGAAGAAATTGGGAAGAAAGCTTCACCTTCCCAATTCTGGAGTTGAAGTTGGGAAATTTCCAGTCAAAAATCTGGACTGGAACATCATTGGAATTTCTGGGCGAACTCCTTCTGGCCCAGCAAAGAAAGCAGATCTGAACAACGATTACAAATTGATTTTGGAACTGGTCATCGCCTGCCTCGAATGTGGGAGTAGAGGTCATGCCGATGACATCACCCAGGAGAGAGCCTTCATCATCAACGCTCTCATTACCAAAACTAAGGTAAACTGGGCTGCACACTTTTTCAATTCCATCTCAAAGCATCTGGGAAAGCCCAACCAGAAATATCTTTGTCAAGGACTATACCTTGGACATATCTTGGAGTCTATGGGTATTGCTTCTAAAGGAAAGAAGTTTGGAGAAAGATACTGGCTATACTACTTATCCTCCAAAGGAGAAAACAGAGCCAGTGCCAGTACCACTGCAGAAGATAGCTCATCAGATAATGTCCTACTCATCCATATGGCAAAGACTTCCAAAAGAAAGCAAGTGGTGTCCTCCTCTCCCTCCATTGAAGCACCACAGAATCTTGCCTTGGTATGTTTGGAAGAAGAAGAAGAAGTCTCTGACCATGGAGAACTTCAAAGGAAGAAGAAGAGAAAGATCAACTCTTCATCAACATCCAAAGATGTCGATTCGGATGAGTTGAAGGAGAAGGAAACTGCTGAGGAAACCTCTATTCAAAACCAGAGCCCTCAATAATTTGAAGAAGAAATCCCTCCAGTCCAAAGCCTTCCAACCTCATCTCAGCCTCATACAGATGATGCTGACAACAAATTCTGGCAGCTCTACTATAATTGGAGAGCTTGGAAAGTTGGAAATTCAGAAGAGCAACTGTTGGATTGGGACCAACAGCTGAAGAATGAAAAGATTATCAAGAAATGCCTAGGACTACCAGTCAACCACTGCTTTGAAGACATCTTGGATGACTACTGGGTATGGCAAAGGAACAATGAGGATCTGCATCTGGAACACTTGGCCACTACACCAATTTCAGACTTTGAAGCAGATGATGAAGATACTGCAGTCTACAAGCCAGTCTTCTCAAAAGCCACAGAAGATCAAATGGCTCCCACTTCTGAAGAAATAGCTGTTTTGGAAACAACAGCTGAGGATTTCCCTATCTTTACGGAAACCTCACCTGCGTTCGAAATGGTTCTGACCAAAACTGTTCAAGAGAAGGCAGCCTCTCCCCCACAAGAGCAGAACCAGGAAGCAACTGAAGAAGAAGAATTTCAGCGACTGATCCAATCTCAAGTGCTCGAGATCCTCACAACTCCTTGTGAGATCTCCAATCAGACACAACTTGAGATTCTGGAAAAGTCAGCAGAAATTCCGGAACAGTCAGCTATTCCAGAAATTATGGAGAAAGAAGTAGAAGTCCAAAGGCACTCTGGAAAAGCTGAGAGGGAATCTCAGATGGCAGAAGAGGAGGTCTCTCAAACTCCAATAGCCATTTTTGAAGAACCAAATGAAGCTGAAGATAGTGACTCACTCTCAAGATACATATCAAATTTTGCACTTGATGAAGCAGAAGGAGAATCTGAGAGGACACTAAAGATCACTGATGAAGAAGATGTGCAAGAAGATGCTGAATCTCTTCCTTTGCAACTCTTTCAAAGGACATCATCTCCTCATCAGGTAACCAATTTTCCCTTCCATAGCTCTTCCACTCCTACTCTTCCGGATGAGATACCGGAAACCTGGACAAGGAAGGTCCAAGGGCTGATTGAGTCAGCCCTAGCATCTCAACATGCCTCCTTTAGGCAAGAGATAGAGCTAATGGAAGCCAAACACACTGAGCTGATAGACAAATCTGAAAAGAAACACAGCGCTGATCTCAAGGAGATAAGTAAATCAGTAGAAAAGACTCTAGAGATCATCTCTCTATTGAGTAAAACTGTGAGCAATACGATGGAAATATACACCTCTGACAGTCAACTGCAATTCAATGAATTCAACAAAGTCAAGGAGCAAATAGCAAATGTCACAATTGGTTTGCAAAAACAGATGTCCCTTCTCCAAATGGACATCAGATCAGCCCTAGCTATAGCTTCAGCAAATCAAGTAGTAACTAAAGACTACTTGAAGGTGATCATTGACAATCAAAAGGAAGCATACAAGCTGTTCAGACTTATTGGTGCACATTCTGGGAACCGCAAGATGGAAGTAATTCTCCAACAACACAGTCCATCTCCAATACCACAGCTCCCTATTGCAGTCAACGAAGGATAAGCATCTTATGTCCCTTCTCATCTGCACATGACTAATCTGATCCTTGAAGCACAGCAAAGAAATCCGGAAAACTCAGCACAGCACCTATCCAGCTCAAGACTGGATGGAACAGAATTTATAGGTGCAGTGGCTGACCACTTCTCAGATGCTGCTCAAACAGAGGAAAGGCGTGAAAACTTAAGGCGCATCAAAGAACTATGTGGGAACATGCAGGGCATCAGTGAAGTTGCCGGATCTTCAAAACGCAAAAGGAACTGAAGGTTCTTTTCATCAAACCAGGGGGAAAGTATGTGAAAACATTTGTTTTGATGAAAACACCTTCTTGTTTAACCATTTCTTGATTGGTTTAAACATTGCTTAAGTATGCCTTAATTGTGCTTATTATGCTTGATTATGCTGATCTCAAGTTTTGGCTAACAATTATTTTTTGGCAATAAATTATTGATAAGCTCAAAGCAATGGAAGACGGATATCTCAGTTTTGGTACTAAAATTGGAAATCTCCGATTCAGGTACCTTACACAATCTGCCTTCTTAAACTAAGCTTTAGTCCTTAATTCATTTCAAACCAGCTCTAAAAGTACTGGTCCTTAGGATGTTTAAAAATGTACAGGACTTTGGAAAAATAGTACCTCTTTTCTTTTAAATATTCATATTTGTTTTGGTACTACCTCGTCCTAAGTAGAAATTAGAACTATAGGGAATGAAAAATGATAGTCTTATTTTTTTGGGCCTTGAGAACCCAATAGGAATAATTTCCCTCTAGTACATAGCTTTCTTTTCTTTTTGGGCCACTCTTTTGGGCTTAGCCAAACCAGAACAGTTACGTTTCTCAAACCAATCGAAACTGATTTTCTAATTAAAACAGTTTCAATTCCTTGGTAACTGGTAAAAGATTCCTTCTACTTTTCAACTTCTTGGAAGTTGAAACTCCTTTACTCTCACCGTTCCAACTACCCACTTAATGGAACCCGTGAAACTCCTCCTCCCCTATTTAAATCAAGGTATCTCAATCCACTTTCATCACAAACAACTCTCCCAATATGAAAAGTCTTCAAACTCACTGTCTAAGGAATACACCAAGAAAAATATCCTCAATGGAGAAACTTTTCTTTCTCACCCTCATAGACGGCAATGGAAGAAGCCTATTGAGAAGAAAAGACTTTTAAGGTCTATGGTAAGAATCTCGGCAGTAGAGAAGGTCTATGGTGGAAATCTCGTATTTTTCAGTATTAGACCATACACCTTCTCTGGAACAACACTCTCTCTATCTTTTTTGAGAGATGTGTTGCTTCCAAGATCTTGAATATCCACTTTGGATATTAAAGATCTATCAAACGCAACGCCAACTGCTCAGCCAAGCAGAATCTGCTGAAGCTGAAAATAGTCAAGGCGGAAGAAATCACAAAATCTCAAGACAAAAACTTGGTTTAGGAATTATTGTAATTTGAATTGTATTTGTTTAAGAGTTTTTGTTAACAAGCTGTATGTTATGAGAAACTAAAAGAAAGTTACAAAATTAGTTCTCAGTACAGCGACCGGAACTCTTAAACACTTGTTTGTCATCATCAAAAAGGGGGAAATTGTTGGGAAAAATATTATAGATTTTGATGATGATTTATGTAATAGGGACTTTAGGTCTCCCCCAATATTCAATGTAATTTTTCTTTTTAGAAATATTGTTAAAACCAAGTTCTTGAGTTTTCCAATAAAACTGTGATATTTCTTTAAGCGTTTTGATGCCTGAAGACTTGATCAAATTCAGTGATATGAAAATTGGATATCTTGATCGGAAGTGTTAGAAACAAGTAAGGATTTATCAATCAGATAAAAATCCTCAGATCCGGAAAGACTACATAAGAACCGGATGTCTCGCTACAACCCGCTGAAGGCTAAGTCATTCAAATCGGAAGACTAGCGCGGATCTCCTTCTCACCCGGAAGTAAGACTCATCCGGATTTGTCAGCTAAGAATCGGAAGACTCACCAAAGACCGGAATTCTCAGAAAGCGGACAAGTGAGAAAAGGCTTAGAAAATCATCTAAGTCCTGAATGAAGAAATTCTACCCGTGGCAAGGAAAAATCAATCTCTTGATTTTCAACGGCTAGAATGAAGATAATTAGGCTGATTCAAGAACAAATTACTCGAAGACAAAGTCTGGGTCTCTAAAATTAAAGAGCCTGCCCGGAATTCCTAAACAAGCACTAGAAGACAAACAGAGTAAAGTGCTACAGTCTTGAATTCTTGAACAAAAGCTAGAAGACGGATTTTGTGGAAAAAGGAATCCTTTCTCAACAATTGGGTAAATCCAAACACCCACTTCAACGAAGAATCTTCAAATCACAATCTTCATTCAAAATTGAAGCCAGCAAATGCAACGGATAGTCCATTATGATTCAACGGATAGATTATCCAATCCAGCTATAAATAGCATCCTTGGAAGACTGAAGAGAACATGATGAGATACGTTGATACAACAACACAACGAAGCAATCACTGAAGCTATCTCATTCACAGTTAGCCCAAAAAGCGTGATAAAGAGAGATTTCTAAACTCCTTATCCAGAAGCAAACTTCTCCTCCTTCCAAAAAGCTATAGTGTAAACACTTGAAGGTTTCCTTGCCTCAAGCACCACACCACGTTGAAGGATATTACTTTTGATCAAACTTATTGATTAAAAGGGGGTAGGTCAACTCTCTTACAAGTTGATCTTGCAAGTCCTATTGTTCGGATCTTGCAGTTGTTGAAGAAGCTTGACCTTCGAAGGAACAACAAAGCCAGCACGAGTGCAGTAGCAACATTGATCTTGTGAAGATATACCGTGCAGAAATTCACACAAGTGTAACTGTTGGTTCATTATTCAACAACCAACTACATAGTGGATTTTGAGGACGTAGAAGGATTACCCCACCTTCGAACCTCGTTAAAGTTTGCGTGTCTCTCTCTCTTATCTTTATTCTTACTTGCAATTATATTAACTGTGAAAACTAACCTATCCATATTAATTACTGTTCACTCCACCCACCAAATTCCGCACACAATCTAAAGTTCACAAGGACTCTAGATTAACACTCATTTTCTCGTTTTCAAAAGAAACGAAAAAGATTTTAAACTTGTAACAAAGTCTATTCACCCCCCCCCCTCTAGACTTTGTATTTCACCACTTTGGGACCACCAAGCTCATAGTCAACTAGTAACTCATGCCATTGTTTTTCCCACTCTTTGGGCTCAAGGTAATGATTCCATATCATAGAATTAAGCCTTGTCATGAAGACCTGATCTTTGGCTAGTTCATTATCAACTTTGGCCGTAATCTTGTTCGTAATATGCCACATACAGAGACGATGAATTGTCTTTGGGAATACTTCTGGAATAGCAATAGCCATAGAAGCATCTTGGTCCGTGATTATGCATTTCGGGGCATGACCCATTGCGTCAAGGAAGCGATTGAACAACCACGTGTATGAAGGAACATCTTCTCTGCGCAGCAGACCAGCTGCAAAAGTAACACACCTGCAGTGGTTGTCTACACCGGTGAATGGCGTAAAAGCCATTTTGTACCTGCACCACAGGTAACACACCATCACCAAAGTAAGTTCAAACACTGAAAACGCATGTTTAGAGCGTTACGTAAATATGATTATGCAGTACAGATTACAAAAATGCGAAATAGTAAGAATATGTAAGAACAGAAGGTGTGCAACACATATTGACAGGGATAGTTTAACAGTATTATACTTATTCTTATAGGCATAACAGAATGCATTAGAGAATATACCTATTTGTGTTGAAGGTTGCGTCAAACGAAATGACGTCTCCAAACATTGCAAACTTTTTCCTAGCGATAGGATCGCACCAGAATACCGTGGTTAGCTGGTCACTCTCATCAACATCATAATCAAAGTGGAATGCAGAGCATGTTTGTTTCTTTCTGAATAGTTTGTCAATGAGCATTTGAGCATCAGCGCCTGCAATGTATGCCTTTAAGTCCCGTTTGAAATTTTGGAAGTCAACGGCAGTGGCACCCACATTATCGTAGCCCCCAACTGATTCCTTAAACAATCTATATGACTTCATTGGCCCAATGTTCGCCTTTGCACAATTCAACATAAACTTCTTATGGCCAATTTCTAAGTTTCTTTTGATTTTCAGAAAGGGTCTAGATGGAATGGACAGCATTGGATGGTTATGCGTTTCTATGAATGACGATATGGTGTACCCTACACCAGCCACGAGCCTAAACGCCACACGCGCCTTGCAATCAACACGATTTGAAATGCGTCTCCTCTGTTTTGCCTTTGGCACTCCATCATCGTGAGTGGGTTTGTTAACAATTGGTGCAAAATGTTTATGACCCTCGCGATTGCATACAACGTACCGCCAAACAACAACACCTGAACCCTTCAAATTAGTGCTTTTGCGGATATCAAAATCTGCCAGTGAGGCATATTGCTTGTAAAAATTTAATCTGTCCTCCAAGGATTTGAACACCATTCCCATTTTAGGCTTGGACTCTTCAGGGCAAGGAGGAATAAATAAGTTGGATGAAGAAGAAATAATTTCTGTTGTATGGGGTGTGTCTTCATTTGGAGAAGTAGATGTGTGCACTGCCGATAGAGAGATAAACATGTTGATTAATGCACTACATATATCTGATTATGCAATACAGGATGCAAAACAATGCGAAATAAAGTAACATATATGAAATATATAAGCACAAAGGGTTTGCAACATCATGGAGCATGAATTCATGAAGTGTTTGAAATTGACCAAAAACATAATGAAAAGAAACCACAAACATACGAAGACCATGACTATGGAATACAGTACACGGAACAGTGCTCCAAAAAAACAAATAATATCAAATAATTGGAGAATAATAAGAGAAGCATTCATGAGACCAAATCAGTGGATAATATTTAATGCAGTAAGCAGACATGAAGGTGCAATACTCATTGCATAAAATGCGTAATAGAAATAAAAATAAAAAGATTAAGGTGTAAAAAATTGAGTAAACTTTCATGAAGCTGTGAGAATTGCCAGGGAATGAATGAAAAGGAGAACACCAAACAGCAAAATTCAAAACAACACAAATGTTTACATGTAATTTCACCGCGAATGCAGAGGCATTCGTGAAGTCAACACAAGTGTTTACATCAATCCTACGAACTCGAGCAGGCGTGCAAAATTTCCAGACGACATTTGCATAATTCTAAAATAACAAAACCAAAAAAAATAAAACACACCTGGAACCATCATAAAGAATCGATGAAGCAGCTAGAATCCCAAAATCGGACGATTGAGAGGTTTGTAAAACTAAGAGGTTGATAAATAAGGGAATTCATATCTGCGGAACCGATATGGAGAAATGGGGAAAGTGAATCCGATCGTGAGCGAGAAATCGGGGATGAGGATGTTTAACGATGTTTAGCGTTTATCACTGTGACCGTAAAAAGACTCATATGCCCTGGAGATCAGATTAAGATCTGATTAGATCGGATGGTTTATATTCATTCGTATTTCTTTCATTAGATCTCTTTCTCACCGGAACCAAACCCTATATATATATATATATATATATATATATATATATATATATATATATATATATATATATATATATATATATATATATATATATATATATATATATATATATATATATAATTATATATATATATATATATATAATTATGTTATATTTTGTTCCTTAAATAATATTTGACAAACTTCATTATCATATAATTAAAATGTCCAAATATTAAATATATAAAAATATATATTTCGTGCCTTAACAATAATACTAAAATAATAAACAATTTATTATTCATATATATATATATATATATATATATATATATATATATATCCGAATATATATATACTTTATTATTATTAAATATATTTGACAAACTTAATTATCATATAATTAAAATGTCCAAATATAAATATTTATTTATATACGTGTTTGTGTATCTAATCATATTGTCACACAATATAATATACACAACATATAAATAAAGTGCAACCTTACTCCACTTAAATATTCTACACTTTCATATGTTCTATGTGTGTGACCCTATTCTAGGCATCTATAAAATTGGTCATAGTATCGATTAAATACTACAAGTGATAAGTGGTATCTAGCAACACATTATCACCCCCAAATTATAGATTAAAGCTCTTGGAACAATTCCTTCAACGACACATCCTATTTGTATAACCCTTATCCCTTTATCACTAACATCTTGATTTAACACAAGGTATGCGGTGTGTCACCTTGTTAAAGTTAAATCGATGGTTTACTGATTCTTCGATTGACTTGTGGGATTCAAATAACATATTTATTTGGGCATGGCCATGAACTTCCCAAGTCATATCAATCAGTGGGCCCTAAAGATATTATACTTCATTAAAGAAGGGATAAATTCTCTCTACGTCATTCACATCTTCGCTTAAGTTTCATTGCATATCCAAAACATAACTGTACATCCACCAATATTTCAGATGGCATAAATGACGCCTCAAAGTATACAACTCAACTTACCAAAGAATGTAATAACTTCAAGTCAAAGGATAGTTATACTAATGGTCGCACGAGAATAATATTAACACTTTAACTCAAACCCATATATTATTCTCATAGCGGGTCAATCCAGCAACATATCCAATATGGTTGCCTACGTATAGATTCAGATAACACTTTATCTATAGCCTATGATACGTAGCTATCTCATCTCATACGTATTAGTCTTTATATATTATGATGTCCATATTGTCATAATATTCGACTAAAGATATTTTAGACATAGCCTCTATCTTTGTAACACACTCATAATTAGATTGTCGTAGTTCTCATATATGTTACTAGAGCGCCTACTCTATGGACTAAAGCTATGTTTAAATCACACGAGACGACTTAAACAATCTTTAGGGCCTATTGTTCTTGATATAATATAGATATGGAATCATAAGTTGGCCTTTAGGGCTCACTTATATTCAACAATCTCCCACTAGCACTAAGGCCAATTATGGTTTCCATGTATGCCTCATGCACGAAGTGTGACCCTCCTGTATAGGTTTTCCCACAATAGGTTAAGGGATTGTTTATCCTTTTCTATCTTGCAAATTTTGACTCTTTCATTTTACGACTGTTCGTATAATGTGGTGAGATCTAATGACGTCTTGGTTTCTAGGTGTAGCTTCTTTAGCTCCTGTAGTAACCCTATCGTTGTAAGTACAACGAGATATTGGTTTCTAATGCTGGGAGCAACGCTATCCATTCGTGAGAAGCTACAAAACCAAAATATTTGCAAATTTACCTTGCGTATGACACCATGTCAATGCTTGTCAATATATGTTTTGTTAATTTCAACCTATCCTATGGTTGTTTTAAACGAGCTATTTTGTGTGTAACATTCACACTTAAGCCATTTTAGAAAACCATACTCTTTTTTCTCTTCTTAAGAATCAAAAGTCAACTTTTATACTACTCTTAGCTCAATTTAGACATATATAAAATATATCCTTTAAGAATGAATCAAGCCCGTATCTCATGGTACTCCATAGAACGATTTCCATGCGGTTCTTTTATAGAGTGAGTCTCCAAAAAGGCTTTACCTTGAGATTCATGCAAGTTTCAAAAAAAAACTTCCATGTATGTACTGGTCTTAGATTATTCCTAGTTCTTTGATCCATCTATATGGATTCTTCATACTTGAGCACATAACTACTATTTGCATTCATGACTAATAAGTTTTTAATTTATTTTGTCAATGATATGTAACATACTCATTGTGCGCCCACTAGTCTTCAATAAGACTTTTACCCTAGACATATAAGTGCTATAACTAGTTATAGATTTTCGAAACCCTTCCTTTTATCCTTGATAGACTCGTCCATAACAAGTGTTTATAGTGTCTTCATTCATATGAGACTTACTTTCATTACTTGTTACTTAAGAAAGGAATCGTTTTGGAACATTTCCAAGTGCTCTTTCCTTTCAGAGTCTACAATGATCATTTTTGTGGTTAAGTTTCAGTAGCATTTGGAAAGGTTACATAATCCTCTTTATTAGACTAACTATTTTAGTCACGTTATCTAGATAAAGTTTGAGGGAACGTCAATTTTATGATCGTATCACTTTTGTCTTTCCTATTATGTAAATTTGGCATTAATATCACTTGATCTTTATTAAGTGCGCTTTATTAATGCTAATGGCAAGTTTAAATTTCGAAAATTTAAATAGAAAGGGTAGTTGGCTATAACCTTTATAAAGATATCCTTGTACGTCTAAGTGGTTATCACTTTATTCATAATTTTGTGACAAACTTATTAACTGATTAATATTTGTACTTTGTAGCCTTGGTATAGTTGTTGTATTGTGATATGCTTGCGAGGCAAAATATTTGATCATATGAAATACTTCTATAAATGGAGAAACAATTTGTCCTTTATTGAAATAACCAATAATACTTAAAACAATAAGTAAACATGAATTCGAAATTGAAAACTGATCAAATACTAAAACTTAAACTAATGCACCACAAAGATGCAACCCTTGCATCTTCAAGATCAACACTCCTACTTCTCTTCAGTTCCTACAACGGTTTGCAATACTATAAGTATTGAATACTTTTGAAGAGATTGTAGATTAGTTTAAGTCTTTACAACAATTGTACCTGAAGCAGAAGCTTCACCTTTTTTCTTGGTTGCCAAATACTGCTTACAATTCCTCTTCCAGTGGCCAACTTCTCCACAGTGATGACAAATGGAATCTTTGGCCACTCCACCCTTAGCCTTGAGCTTCGAAGAATTGGACTTTGGCTCGGTGTTACCCTTGCCTTTAGGCCCATTCTTCTTTGCCTGTTTGAACTTCTTCTTGCCTTTTCCTCCTTGAACTAGGAGGACAGAATTCCCCTTTCCTTTCGTCAAGCTCTCTTTGGCAGTTTGCAGCATCTTCAAAAGTTCTGGCAGTGGTTTATCGAGTTCATGCATCTCGTAATTAACCACAAACTGCTTGTACAATTCTGGCTGTAACGCCCCAAAATATATCCTAAAATTTATTGAATTAAATATTCAATTAAACAAAATTTGTTTTGATTAAAATAAATTATTATTGGGCTTTGGGCCAAAATAAAATATATATTGATGTCCAATAAACATATTTGGGATAAAACTCATAGAGATAAACCCAATTTGTTGACTATTGTGTGGTCTTGATTGGGAACCTGAGTACAGACCCAAATCAAGAATAAATAAAGAAATTATTTATGATGTGGACTTTGAAAATGATTTATTGAAATAAATCATTAGAACAAATGATATGAATTAAATATGAGAAACCTTTTTGAATAAAGATCAACTTAATCAATTTTTACTCTGTCAAAGTCAAACACCTAAAAATATGATGTCAGAAAAAGTATAACGAATAAATATAAAAATTGTATCGTTGGATAGAGTTTAACTGTCCGTTCCCAACGGTGAAAACGGAATTCAATTCGGAGAAAGTTGGACCAAAAAGTGAACCCCAACTGGAACCAAATTTGTCCCAATCAGAGAGTGGCGTCTAAAATCCTACAAATCGCCGCTCACTCCACTCAGCCGATTACACAGGGAAAGGAAGCAACGTAAATTCGACTCCTTCCCCATCACCATTCCTATATAAGAGAACCCAAGCTCCTTCATTTCTTCACCAAACCTCTTCATTCTTTATTCTATTCTGTTCTTTGTTGAGAGAGGAGTGCAGTGGTGCTATCAATTTGGTGAGAGGTCGCGGGAATTGGGAGTAATAGTCGCCGGAAGTTTCGCCGGAAAATATTCAAAACATTCCTTACGCTTCAAGGTAAGCCCGTTGATATATCTAATGACTAGAATGTTCGTATAGATCGTTTCTACGTTCATAAACGGTCGTTTGGTTGAGTTTTGTGTTTGACATGTTTGAAGAACCAAGAATCATAAACCATGAAATTGTTGTTAAAACTACGAATTAATGACTCTAAAATGACCTGTGAACATTGGAGAACCTTTCTATATAATTTAATTGAAGTTTGGTGATTAAAAATGATAATACTCGAAACTGAGCAGAGGAAGAAGATGATGAACAGTAGCCGAAAATCGATTATTTACTTCTTATGAATCGATTAGAATTATGTCTGTTCGAAGTCAGTATATAATCGATTATTTAAAATATAAAAATCGATTTAAAAAGTATTAATAGATTATTTCGAAACTAAAAATCGATTTTTAGCAATTAATTGATTATTTAAATTATAAAAATCGATTTTTACCAATTAATTGATTATTTAAATTATAAAAATCGATTTTTAGCAATTAATGGATTAATTAAAATATAAAACTCAATTTTCCTCAAGTCCAGATCCTGGTCCGAAAATATTCTGAAAATATATGCTCTAGAATCCACCAATTGATTATGATCATTGGAAAAATGATTTACCATAATAAAAATGATGTTTTTAACAAATAAAAATGTTATGTGATGTATGACGGTAAGTTAGGGTGTTAACACCCGAAGCTAGGCCGCTATTTGCTATCGAATATTATGATGATTGATGATTATGATGAATGATTATTATGACGATTATGGCTTGGTGAAATCACTAATGAAATTGATTATCAAGGACTTAATTATGAATTGAAATGAATATGTTGATGATCATGAAATGATTTGGATTGTAAGGATATCTAGAAGAACTCTAAGATATACCTAGGTTGACTTTGGTTTCTAAGACTATCTAGAAGACCTCTAAGATAGCTTAGAAATAGGCCTTGCGGGTATAATCATGAATATTCGGTGGCCTGGGTTAAAACGTACGTACGGGATCTACAAACCAAACTCGAGGAACTTGTTTGGGGATACCACCCAATCCGACAGTGAGCATTCCGCTGTTCGGTTTCTGGTTGGCCTTAATCGAAGGTAGGTTTAAGATTTTGGAAACCCTTCATCTTAAACTAGTCCTAGCTTAAGGATTATTTAGGAGTACCTTGAACTAGTAATAGTTTAAGAGTTGGTAAATATCAAATAGATTGGCCTTAGACTAGAATAGTTTAAGGATATTGTTGAATGACAAATGATGAATATTATATGATGAATGTTGAGTATGAATGATGAATACACATGTTGAATGATTGAATAATGAATGTTGAAAATTGAAAATTGAATATTGAATATCTGAACTGAACAATATGTGCATGATATCAAATGATTTAATTATGAATTTAGATTCAATTTATGTGAATGTTCGACGCATTAGATATGCTTACTCAGCTTTACCGCTGAGCGTGTAGTATGTTTTATTTCCTACACACAGGTCAATAGAATGATGTGACGTGATCCTGGAGGCAGACAGAGGCGAGATAGTCGGAATGAATGTGATGGTTTTGAATTAAGAATATAAATGAATTATGTTTGTGGTTATGATTTGTTTAGCTTCCGCAATATTGAAAACTCTGTACTGTTTATGATATGAAAAATATTATTATGATAAATAAAAGTGTTTGAAAAGTTTTAAATTTTACGGTTACCAAGTTAATACTTTAGTCCGAAAGGGGCTGCAGACCTGGACGGATTAGGGTGTTACACTGGCAACGATTGCAGAATCAGATCAGTTGCAAGTTCAGTCCTTAGTTCGAAACCCAATTTCTCAAGAGTTTGGACGTAGCCAATCATCTTGCAACGGGGTTTCCAACTGACAACTTGCAACTAAAGAGAGCTTTGGAGATTTGGAATCTCTCATGCCTAGCTTGTCCTTGGTAGAGCTGTCTTAGGTGTATGATCATATCGTACGCCTTCATACTCTCGTGATGTTCCTGAAGGTCAGAAGTCATCATAGCCAACATGAGACATGCCACCTGATTGTCATCATCAACGTGCTTCTCATAAGTATCTTTGATAGCTCTAGAAGCATTGGCAGCCGGGACAGGTGGGATGGCTCGTTTGAGCACGCATTCTTTCTTCTCGAGTCGAAGAACAATAACGAGGTTTGTTTGCCAGTCTAAGAAGTTAGACCCGTTCAACTTATCTTTGTCGAGGATTGAGCGAAGAGTGAGGTTATGGTTGTTATCAGACATCTACATATAATTTGCAAGATAGTTAATATCAAGAATCTAAGTAATTAGCTAGGTCTTTAACTAATAACTCTCCCACTATTTTAACAAATCAACTACCCTCAAGTACGTAACCTGTTGATTCGAGACTTCTCCAAAGAGATATCTTAGTGGGCCAAGGTCCATATTACATTTAACTATAGTTGTGCTTTGCATCTTGCCCTACAGTTAAACTAATTAGGTAGGAACTTATTTCCAATTGTAATCCAATTACAATCCTTGGTTTGTTAGGTCGTTCTAAATAAAATCCTATATTGGGCCTAGATCCTTATTTCATCTAACTATAGTTGTGCTTTGCATCTTGCCCTATAGTTAAACTATTTCAGGTAGGAACTTTTTTCCAATTGTAACATTTTACAACTCTAGGTTAGATGAATTTGATTTTATTTATTAACCTAACCATGTGCCTCTAAGTTATTAATCTTTTTACATTAACTTAGTTAAGTTCAACCCGCGGCGTACTCAGTATCCATTGTTACGGATTTTGCGTCATACCAATGTAAACCAGGCGTCCCGCTTTAGCGTGTCCATTGACTGGTCGAAACTGGTATTGACGAGTGAGTCGGCGTCGGAAGGCACAAACTTAATATTACGAGGGATTTTAAACGTGATTTCACCTATGGCATGTGCCGCGCACATACACTAGCGAATATCATACAAACATATATACAAAACATATATAATGAATAAAACGTGACATGGTTGTGGCTTCCTAAAGAATTAACGATAAAGCCTTCACTTGAGATCTCCATCTCCAGCTTCACCTTCTTTCTTTAAGAGTGCTTTAGTCTTCTAGTTCAGCCCTTCTTGCTAAGATCCTCTTCTTCTTGGCTCCTTCATCTTCCTTGCTTCTTCATGGACTTCTTTGTTTAATCGAGAGAAAAGAATCCTTGCTTTTTAAGCAAGTGGTAAGAGGTTTAAGAAGAGATTTACAACCAGAATTGAGAGATGAGACACGACACGCAGGCCGTAATTAAAAACAAAAAATTATAAGCCACAACCATGCACCATGCATACATTCATACATCACATCCATAAAAACCATACACCAGGCAAGTCGCGCTCGCCACGGACCTAGTTTATTCTAAGAAAAATAAATTACAAGCCTAAAAATTATCAAATAATTTTATTTAACTTTATTTTAAAACTCCAGAATATCCAAAATTTAATTTTTATTTTTCCTGAATTTTAAAATAGTTAATTACCGTAAATAAAGGTATTAATTTCGAAATTGGGATTTTAATTCGAAAAAAATACTTATACCTTTTGAAAATTAATAAATAAATTCCAGAATGAGTAAACTGATTTTATAAGTCTGAAAATAAAATTTCCAGAATTTATAAAATTTATTTTCAAAATTCTATATTTAAATAACCAAAATCGGACTTCAATTTTCCAAAAATTAATTCCGAGTTTCCAAAAATTAATATTTTCCAAATATATTCACTTTGGGTCCATTTTGTTCTAAAAATCAAATTTCCAGAATTAAATAAATTTTATTTTCGGTATTTTGGAATTTGTTTCCAAAAGGAGTTAAATTAATTTCCAAAATTAATTTAGAATATTCCAAATTTTCCAAAAATCAATATTTTCCAAAAATAAAGTTTTTGACTCATGTACAATCTGAAAGCAATCTTTTCGAGATTTTACTTAAATTTATTTTCAGTACTTTCTATTTATTATTTGGCTATCCATAAAACAATTTCCAAAATTATTTTTCTTGTACCATAATTGTTCCAAAAATCATTATTCTCAGAATATTTTGATATTTTTACTAAATAATAAATTCCCATAATTTAAAATTAATTATTTAATTTTTGGGAATTAAATACCGAATTACCAAAACTGTTTTTCCCAAAAATTAATAAATAAATAATTAAATTACGAATTTAATTCTACAAATATTTATTAACTCTGAAAATCATATTCTCAAAAGGGGTGGGATGATCTCTTATTTATAAAGAGCATAATCCCCACTCCTATTCCTAACAGGAATGTACCTTTTAGAGTTTAGGAAGGAAATCAAATCTCATTCCTATTCTACTTAGGAAATTTCAAATGGCACTTTAAGGAAGTTTCCAATTTATTTTGTCAACTTTAATTATCATATATTTAACACAAAATAAATAATGTAACATTTATTATATATACAATATATACAAAACATATATATATATATATATATATATATATATATATATACCGAACACACACACATATATATACATATATATTTACGCACACACAATACACACACACACACACACACATACACACACACACACACACATATATATAATAATTATGTTATATTTTGTTCCTTAAATAATATTTGACAAAAAAGACGATGACGGAGGCCAACGGTAGTACACCGACGACAACCATGACTGTATCTCCACAATCGGATGCAGTGAATAAGTTAGATCTGTCTGCAGGCAAGCAAAACCTAACCCCTAAAACACCAGTGGAGAACCAAGATGCGAATTATGAAGGAGGTGCGGAACTAGAACCAGACTCTCAGGACAAAGAGAAATCAGGGAAAGCAACTGGAAAACAGAAGCAATTGAGCTACGCAGAGGTAGTTGAAGGAGTTGCCACTTCTCAGGTTAATCTTTCATTTATCCCTGCAGATGTAGTTAATGGCCAGTTAGTTGCAACACTTACAGTAGATGACGTAATAGAGGGATGTGGAGAATGGGATAAAGCTTTGTTATGCTGTGTATTGGGAGCAAATCCACCTGTGGATGTGATAAAAGGGTTTGTGAACAGAATCTGGAGAGAATATAGAATTGAGGATGTATCCTTTTTAAAAGAGGGCCAATATATTGTGCATTTTCAAATGGAAGAAGATAGAGATGAGGTAGCTAAACGGAGCTATTATTTCTTTGATAATAAACCTATGTATGTCAGGAAATGGTCACCTGACTGCAAAGTGAATGTTAATGAATTAAAGGATGTGCCAATCTGGATACAGTTTCCTAATCTGAACATGAGGTATTGGAGCTTGTCTGGTTTAAGCAAACTTGGAAGTATAATAGGGAAGCCAATCAAAAGAGATAAGGCAACAGCAATGAGGGCTAAATGGGGATATGCTAGAATTCAGTTGGAGGTACAAGTACAACAGGAATTCCCAGATCTGTTAAGTTTTATTAATGAAGAAGGAAGAGTTATTACACAGGAGGTTGTGTATGAATGGAAACCATGTGTTTGTGCCAAATGTAATAGAATGGGACACATTACAGAGATGTGCAGGAAAAGTAATGGGGAAGGGCAAGATAAGAAGACTAAAAAAGTTTGGAGACCCAAACAACAATCAAAGGAGAATGAGGCAAATGAAAAAGAAGAGAAAACACCACCAAAGGAAGTGGAGATAGTAAATATGACAAAGGAGAACAGCAGTAAAGGAGACATAGAGGAGGAGGATGATCAGAATGATTTTAAACTTGTCAGTAAAAAGAAAAGTGCGAGAAGGATCACCATTGATGAACTAATGCAAAAGAGGGAGGACCCTCCGTATACAGTGCACTATCCTTTTCTCTCATGATGATGTGTTGGAATATTAGAGGACTAAACAGTTCTCATAAGCAATGGGAAATAAAGAGTATGTTAAATAAATATGATGTTAGTTTGATGGGTATATTGGAAACTAAAATAAAAAGAGAAAAGGAGAAGGATGTTCTGAATAAGATGTTTAGTAACTGGGGCACCTATACTAATATTGATCATCATCCCTTGGGAAGAATTTGGGTGGTTTGGAACAAAAACAAAGTATGTGCTCAGATAGTGGATAGTTCTGCCCAAACTGTTCACTGCAAAATAAGGAATCTTCATGAAGGTGAATGCTACTGGGTAACTTTCATCTATGCTTTCAATGATAGTGGCAGTAGGAAGTCCCTTTGGACCAAAATCCGAGAGTATGCAAAAACTATGGTAGGCCCCTGGTGCTGCATTGGGGATTTCAATACCATATTGAAAGCAGAGGATAGAAAAGGAGGAAATATAGTCACAGAGGAAGAGACTAAAGATTTCAGAGAGTGTGTTTTAGACAGTGGACTGGAAGAGATTCCTTTCGTTGGGGCTTATTACACCTGGACAAATAAACAGAAGGCTGAATGCAGAATATTCTCAAAAATAGATTGGGCACTATCTAATATTGAATGGATGTTAAAGCAGGAAACTAAGACTAGAGTCCTGAGTGAAGGTATATCTGATCACTCTCCTCTGCTAGTAACTAAAGTTAATACTCAGAGGCAAGGTATGCACTTTAAATTCTGCAACATGTGGATGAAGGACCCTAGTTTCCATCAAATTTTGAACCAATATTGGAGGGAGGATAAGAATCAAAGAAGTATGTTTCAGTTGGCTCAAAACTTGAAATGTCTCAAGGAACCTCTCAAGAAGCTTCACAAGACTAAATACAGGGATATCCATAAACAGACAGATGAGGATAGGGAGAGGCTTCAATGTCTCCAAAATAAGATGAGAATATCAAACTTGTCCCAGGCAATGATAGACAGGGAGAAAAAGCTGATAGATAAACTTCATAAATCCATCCAAGAATCTGTCATCATGAAGTATCAGCAAAGCAAACAGGATTGGATAACAGAAGGGGATGGCAACACTAAAATGTTCTATTCTTGGGTTAAAAAGAGAAAGATAGAGAATCAGATCTTGCATATTCAGGATGAAAATGGGCAGAAGGTGGAAGGGACAAGTGAGATTGCCAAGGTATTTGAAAAATTTTATGAAAGGTTGTTGGGAACCAGAACAAAAACAAAAGGAATTGATGTAAATATCATGAAGAGAGGCAAATGCCTCACTATTGAGCAGCAGTTGGGGTTGATTCAGAGTTTTGACCCCAAGTTAATCAAGGAAGCCATGTTTTCAATACCTAGTTCTAAAAGCCCAGGGCCAGATGGGTACATGGGTTTTTTAAGGAGCAATGGAAGGTGGTAGGGGGATTAATAACCAAGGCAGTGCTTGACTTTTTCAAAGAAGGGAAAACACTAAGGCAGATCAACTCTACATATTTGACTGTTATTCCCAAGAAATCAGATCCTAAGAGCCCTGCTGATTTTAGACCTATAGCGTGTTGCAACACTATATACAAAGTCATATCTAAGATTATATGCATGAGACTGAAAGAGGTTCTACCATCTATTGTGGACCTCAATCAGGGAGCTTTTGTTCAAGGGAGGGAGCTAATCCACAATGTTCTTATGTGTCAGGAAATTGCTAAAGGATATTCTAGAAAAGGTATCTCTCCAAGATGCATGATGAAACTGGATATTCAGAAAGCCTATGACTCTGTAAGTTGGGAAGCTATTAGAGACATACTGTATAGCCTTAATTTCCCTGAGCTGTTTATTACTTGGATCATGTTCTGCATTACTACTCCTACATATTCTATGAATCTCAATGGAGGGAATTATGGATTTTTCGAAGGAGCTAGAGGCCTGAGACAAGGCGATCCTGTGTCTCCTTTGTTATTTGTATTGGTGATGGAATACTTGATAAGAAGCTTTCAGGAGGTAGTAAGCAAAGAAAATTTTAACTATCATCCAATGTGCAGGACCTTGAAGATTGTTAATCTGTGCTTTGCTGATGATTTAATTGTTGTTAGTAAAGCAGAAGGTAAATCTATAAAATGCATCATGAAAGTACTGGAAGAATTCAGCCTCTCAACAGGACTCTGTATTAACAAGGATAAGTCTCAAATTGTTTTTGGGGGGCTGAACCAACAGAGACAAGAGGAGCTAATTAAACTGACTAAGATGAAGCTAGGAAGTCTTCCTTTCACATACCTGGGTAGTCCAATAACCACAGCCAGACTGAAGGTCAGTGATTGTGATGCTCTTGTTAATAAACTGACAGATAGAATCAATGCTTGGGGTTCTAGGCACTTTTCTTATAGTGCTAGAATTAGGATAATAAATTCTGTGTTTATGGGGATCATATCCTTCTGGTCAAGGATTTTTATTTTACCTAAGATGGTGATGGAGAAAATAGTATCCATTTGTAGAAACTTCCTTTGGGGGGGCTCCCAGGAATATAAAACCCCACTAGTTAACTGGGAAGATGTCTGTAAGGAGAAGAAATATGGAGGGCTGGGCATTAAACACATTCAAAACTGGAACAGAGCAAATGTTCAGAAGCTTAATTGGGATGTGGCCAGCAAAAAAGATGTTCTATGGGTGAAATGGATTCACAATAGGTATATCAAAGGATCTAATGTTTGGAATTATATCCCTAAAATTGACTTTTGTCATTATTGGAGAGAATTGATCAAAGCAAGGACGCATTTTAGGGATATGCCAGTCACTAATGGATATACTACTAGGGATGGCTATACATGGCTGCAGGGGGAGAGTGAAAAGCCACAATGGAGGGACTGGGTTTGGAATAAACTCACCCCTCCAAAGATGCAGATTATTATTTGGTTACTGTTAAAAGGGAGATTGCAAACCAAAGATAGATTGGGGAGATACCTGCCCGTAGACCCTAAATGCTCACTGTGTGGAGTTGAAGAGGAAACAATAAGGCACGTATTTTGGGACTGTCCAGTAACAAAGCTAGTGGCTGAAGAAGTGTTCTCGAGATTCAATATTCAACTGAGGAGTATGGATGATTTGAAGGACTGCACACCAAAAAGGCAAAGGATGAAAGTCATGGCAATATGGGTAGCATGTTGTTACGGGATATGGAGGGCAAGGAACAACAAGATCCATAAAGGAATCTTTAATGAGAAAGATACCATTGTGTACATTTACAACTATATATACTCTTATCTAGATTATAAGAAAGTATGTAAGAAATAGGGGTAGTTTCTTGGATGTAAAACTTTTGGTTTGGTTAAAGAAGCTGTGATTTATGTGCAAAAAAATATATTTGACAAACTTCATTATCATATAATTAAAATGTCCAAATATTAAATATATATAAATATATATTTCGTGCCTTAATAATAATACTAAAATAATAAACAATTTATTATTCATATATATATATATATATATATATATATATATATATATATATATATATATATATATATATATATCCAAATATATATATACTTTATTATTATTAAATATATTTGACAAACTTAATTATCATATAATTAAAATGTCCAAATATAAATATTTATTTATATACGTGTTTCTGTATCTAATCATATTGTCACACAATATAATATATTACCTCCGTCCCACTATATTCGTCCAGTTTTGACTTTTGGAACTGTTCATTTAAGCACTTTGACTCATCAAATTTTCTCAATGTGTAAGCCTAAATATAGTCATGTGTGATCTTGTTTGATTTGTCTTAACATATAGATTATTAATATATAATTTTTATAATTTTTTAATATACAAATTGCAAGATAAAATGGATTAAAGAAGTGTATTGGATGGTGTGTAAAAATGAAAGTGGACAAATATAGTGGGACGGAGGGAGTACACAACATATAAATAAAGTGCAACTTTACTCCACTTAAATATTCTACACTTTCATATGTTCTATGTGTGTGACCATATTCTAGGCATCTATAAAATTGGCCATAGTATCGATTAAATACTACAAGTGATAAGCGGTATCTAGCAACACATTATCACCCCCAAATTATAGATTAAAGCTCTTTGAACAATTCCTT
Source organism: Cuscuta australis (assembly GCA_003260385.1). NCBI lineage: Eukaryota > Viridiplantae > Streptophyta > Magnoliopsida > Solanales > Convolvulaceae > Cuscuta > Cuscuta australis. The sequence continues at coordinate 627,356 of NQVE01000111.1, forward strand.
CAACGACACATCCTATTTGTAACGGTGTACCTTTCCCTGGAGTGATGTGATGGAAGATGCGGGTGTGAACTTTTTGAAAATACTCTTTGACAAAGATGACAAAATATGTTTTTTTCACAAAATCGAACTACTCTGATACCAAATTGTAACACCCGCCTTCCGTGGACCCGGTTCACCCGTGACCCAACGGACTAATAGGGTTACATGGGCTATCCGAAAACCGTCCGTAGAGAAAAACGCATTAATGTTAGCCTTGGTTTGCTAAGCCTCATGTTTTGATGTTAACAAACAATATAAGAGCTTAACGTTTGTTTAAGTGTTTCAGGAAAAACAAGAATCCATTAAGATTCGGTACTCAAGAATGAAGTCGAAACACTAAACTAGCGTAGAATATAGGTAGAAACCAATGTAAGGATATGATTTTATATACCTATATTCACAAGCTCAAAAACACTCACAAAACATGTTTAAAACCCTTTTATAATCATTTTCAAACATCCAAAAGGTTTTAAACAAAATTGGAAATGATTTGGACAAAAATAAAAAAATTGTCAAAATGGTCATAAGGTACCTAGGTACCGTACGCACGGGACCCCCCCTACCGTATGGACGGGACCCCCCTACCGTAAGGGGTACCATACTAAGATAGGTACCGCCAGAGAGTTTTGGCCTGAGAAGGTACCTAGCTACCGTAAGCACGGGACCCCCCTACCGTATGGACGGGACCCCCCCTACCGTATGGACGGGAACCCCCTACCGTGACCGTTGGATTACTGTTCCTGATTTGTGATTTTGAATTTAATCAATCCTAATCACCTCCCAACGGCTAATTAACATCTTCCACTATAAATACAAGCCTAATCCCTTATATTTCTTCAAGAAACAAAGCTCTAAACATCCTCCCTTTATATTCTAAGTGTGTTCATTCTTTTATTAATTATTTTCAATATTTTGGCTATTTCAAGAGCCTTAACTTCCTGATTTTTATACACACACTTTGAGCTTGTGTTTCTAGTTATATACTCTCATATTCATAAGTTTGAATTGTATTTTTGAGAGAGTATACTTTCCTTCTACACCGGCTAAGTTTTGTTCTTCATTTTAATATTCTAGCCGTTGTGTAGAATCTACTTTTGTGTTCTTCAAACACATCTTCTTACGGTCGAGAATAGCCGTCAAATTCTCACGTTGTAACGGTTAAGGATAGCCGTATAAATCCTTGGATAAAGGTTCAAGGATAGCCTTTGAAATCCTTGGGGGAACGGTAGAAGATAGCCGTTAAATCTTCGTTGTAAACGGTTCGAGATAGCCGTGGTGAAATCTCGGAGTGAATCCTATTGGCAAGGGTTGTTTGCCAAACTAGTGCGGTGCTTTGACGGAGTTCAAGAGACCGGGACTTAGTGGATTCAGAAATCCTTGAGGAGGAGCTTCGAGGTACTGGAGTAGGGAGTTCTCGAACCAGTATAAAATCGGTGTGCATTTTATTTACGCTTTTATTTCTGCGTTTTATATATTGCTTCCGCATTTGCCAACACCATTTTTATTAAACTCCGAAAAGATTTTAAAACGCCTTATTCACCCCCCCTCTAAGGCGTGGGCACAACGACTAAACCGACTAACAATTAATGTCTATTTATTATGAAACAATTGGGTTTAATTGATGGAATGAATGCTAGGGAGTTATTTCCAAAACGTGTGTGTTATAAATGCAGAGTAAAAGCGGAAGTAAATAAATAAGTCCAAAATAAGTAAAATGACATATGATGGGTTCATGCCCAAATGATTAATTAATTCAAATGATTTTAATTATTAAACTCGTCCATGTGCCGCCCATCTTCCCATCATCACTGTCCTCAAGGGTTGGCACTTGTACCGTCACGTCTACTTGCGTGTAGCAAAAACAACTACACGCTCAGCAAAAGCTGGGGAGTGAATCTAATTAACAAAAGAACATGAAGTGATAACCCATATAATTATACACATATTAATACCTGTACTTTAACGTACGGAAAACCACATGTTTACTAATTGATTAATTTGTACTTGATGGGATATTTTTACACATAACAAAATAAACAACAACCACATTGAATGTTGATGTGACGTGGAACATACATGATGATAACGACCACATTAAATGTCAACATGACATGGAACACACATGATGACAGTATATATGACTTGATGCATGACTTAAACTATCAGGGACACCCCTGGCTTAGTCTCACTTGACAGATCACCCCTACACTCCGGTAATGAGCCGGGCTCGACGAAAATGTCGCAAGTGAAATAGCAAAACTTGGTGGTAGCCGTAGCCTGACTACCATGTACGTATACAAAACCCACCTGATGAAAACATGTTGGATCCCGAGGGTTCCTGGACGGGTCCACTGTACTAGGTGCACGAAAGCCTGACCTCCATATAGCGGTATGCACATGATGGAAAAACCTAGGACATGCGTCTAGAATGAACATGATGAATGCTTGATGTATTTACCTTTGGTCAACGCCAAGAATATATCAATTAAATAACATACATAATGAAGATTATCATTTCATGCAAACATACAATCAGATTCTGAATCAATATAATCAATGGGGCTTATTCTACAACTTGCCCGGAATTCTGCCCGGGAAACGGTCGACCGTACCCTCCCGGTGGTCGACCGTGGCTACGTTATGGAGGTCTGGGATGCCGACGGTCCACCCCGGTCTTTCGTCGCGACCGGCGGTCAACCGTTACGGTGGTGGCCGACACACGGTCAAGGGAAACGGTCCACCGTCCTTAGCGGCGGTCGACCGTCCCGTAGACAGTCCACTGTCCCTTGCTTCATTTTGATCCGTTTTGTGAACTTAACGCCTTGATTCTTTTAGAACAATAATGTAAACATTTATGAATATATCCCTAGTGATTCCTAGGCCAATATATACGATTTTTACGTAGTGAACGTTTTAATGACTAACCTACGAACATGCATAGATTCTACGTAGGTTGCGTATGATATTCTTATGAATATAACGACATAGATTATAACTAAATGTTCTAGAAATAGAGGAGACAACTACTCACCTCTAAACGAAGGGTTTGATGAAGGAAAACGAGATGAACGGTTGACAATGAACCAACGAGCGGATGGACGGACCACCTCCTACGTGACTTCCCTTCTCTTCTACCTTCCGCCTGCCCGCCGGAATCCTCTCTGGGACTGCTTGCTGCCTTGGCTGAAAATCAAGGGAATAGGAAGAGTATGTGTAATTGTCTTTGAGAGTTACAATTTGCTAAGGGAAGTGAAGAGAGGGAGGAGCTTATATATTGAATATGTAATGATGAGGATTAATGGGCAATTGAATGGGAAATAATGGTGTGTGCATGTGGGGAGAGGAATGGCGTGAGAGAGGGAGAGTTACAAATATTTATTTATTCCGTTGAGTAAAAATCTAACCTGAACAGTACACGCTTTTCTCCCTGAACGGGTCTGAATTGAGATCCGTTTGTGTTTCCGAAATCAGACCGTCAAAATGAATTTAATGACGTGTTCAAATAATTTTTCTAAGAACTTTTTATTTTCCCCAACTTTGGTCTGGAACAGTAATTAATTATTTAAAACAATAAATTATAATAGACCAGGTTGCAGGGCGTTACACGTGAGGTTGAACCCTCAAACTTCGGTTCACGGCACCCATATCCAATGACCTTCGCTCCGGACTCTCTCGACATTTTAATATATATTATTTTTATAAAAAAAGAGACTATATTAAAATATTTATAATATTAATTATATATTGAATTTCGAAAGTTTCGAAAATATAATATTAGTAAATAATAATATATGATAATTGATAATATGAATAATGAATGTATTTATATATTATTATATAATAATATTTTTTAAAAAAAATTATATTATACATTAATTTTTTTGACTATTTCGAACTATACTAAATATTTAAAAAATTAATTAAATATTAAATTTCAAAAATTTCGAAATTAAAATATTAGTAATAATATATGATAACTGATCATATGAATAATGAATGTATTTATATGTTATTATGTAATATATTAATATATATTTATATTATTATATGAATATAAATTGAATAAAAATTTAAAAAAGATAATAAGATTGAGAGATTAAGAGATTGATGGAATGAGAGATTGAGAGATGGAGGATTGAGTGTGATTTTTTTTAAAAAATGGTATAATTTATAGTAATTCCCTCCCCCCTCCCCCACTTTCCACCTCAAACGGCTAAATAGCCGTTGAGGTTCCCCCACCCCACTAATTTTTGTTTCACTTTTTTGCATGTTTTTGCAGGTGTGGACCCCAATGTTTGAGAAATAAAAAAAATTAAAATCGATACTGAAACTGGTACCGGTACCGAAAATTTGGCACTGGAACCGGTACCGAGGGGGCGGTACCGGTACCGGTTCTTGGAACCGGTGGGATGTCCCGGCCGGCGCTGATGGTGGCGGGCACCGGTAGTACCGTTGCCGGTCACGGTACCAGTTGAGTCCAAAATATTCACTAATTATTCTCTATAAAATCAGTATTTTCGGGCATTAAAAGGTACATTTTTACACTTAAATGATCATATTTGCATTCTAGGCATCATTTATAAAATATGTTCATAATGCACACTTTTTAGTTTATTTTTGAATATTATTGTTGTGGGCTCATATTCTACTTGACAAAGATTATTAGATATATCTTTGGAGCATAAAATGCAGGCTGAAAATGTAAAAGTGATTCGGTTGGGCTCTACCCCAACATATGGTGATAAAGAAACAGTCCAAGCCCAATCCTCCGATGCACACATGAAAGAAACCAGAGAAGCTACGCCCTATCTGATTTGTTGTTCTCACAAGGATAAAGCTACTTGTACCCCATATTTTGTACCAAAAAATTGCTGCCGGGTACCCTAGGTTTTGTGGTAAGAACTATCAGGTCCTAGTATTTCTCAAAATATACTCTCAGGGTACCTAAATTGTCAAATAAATGTCCAATGAGGGACATTTCATCCAAAACCCGTTAGCTATATCAAAATGTCTGACCTGCCCCTCTATTTCCCAATAAAGTCCTTTTTTCACGTTTGTGCTGACTGCATCTTCTCCAATTGGGGGCTCATTTCTGCATGCTTTAGGGGCTGATTTCTGCATTTTTGGGGGCTGGTTTTTTCATTTTATGGGGGCTGGTTTCTTCATGTTTTTTGTGGGCTAGTTTCTGCATTTTTTGAAGCTGGTTTCTACATGTTTTAGGGGCTGATTTCTGCATTTTGGGGGATGTTTTTCAATTTTTCAAAGCTGATTTTCATGTTTCAACTGAAACCAATACAAGCATGAAGCAAGGCTGGGTTTTTGGGGACTGAGTTCCTTTTCTTCAAACTTGGTTTTCCATGTTTCAACTGAAACCAAAAGAAAAGATAACAGCTGTGTAAAAAACCAATCAGGAAAAAGCAAAATCTCATAATTTTACCACAAACACAAAGACCATGAACATGGAGGAGTCGATTTAATTACCTACACAAGACCAAGAAGTGGAGTAGATTCACTTACCTACGCAAGACCTAGAAGCCACGAAGAGTAGAACGCAGAGCTAAAGAGGGAATTTCACTGGATTTTTCGATTAAAATGAACAGAGCTCATATGCTTAACGGGACTTTGGATGGAATGTCCCTCCTTGGACATTTATTTGATAATTTAGGTACCCAAAGAGTATATTTTGAAAATCAGTAGGACCTCGTAGTTTTTACCACAAAAATAGGGTACTCGGTAGTAATTTTCTGTATTTTGTACCCCTTAAGTTTGCACCAACACTTTGTGTTGGAGTAAAACTAATTTTTGTTAATGCACACACATTTTGTATCTGTGTAAATTTTTGTTAACGCACCAACACTTGTGTCGGTTTCAACTTGTATACCTATGGTGCAGATGTAAAATTTATTGTGTAAATGTAGCATGACCCTTATCTTTTTCATCTCCATCAAAAGAGGCGAGAGAAGAAACGGAGCAGCGCAAATCCCGGAGCGAAGAATCCTAACCCTAGACGGAAGAACATCACCACCACATATGGAGAGCAAGAACTCGAGCTCAACGCATAGGGTAATAACCCCAGGGGGGTTCGGATCTTGCATCCGAAACCCTTCCCTTTCTCTGTTTTTTTCTTCTGTTTTGTCAAAGTAGAATTTGTTTTGAATTCTTAATCCCCTTGTTCCCTTCCCAAATTTGTGTTGTTTTGTTTCCTTCAGTTATATGGAACATATTTCCAATTGATTTTTTCTTAGTTCTGAACCTGTGATGGCTATTTAAAACCAAAGTTTGTTTTCAATTAAATATGGGTTTATGCGTTTACTGCCTTATACTGGCAATAGATAGCATTATTGATTTTTCATTGGTTTCAATACTGTCCAAGTTCCAGAACAAGTTTGTGTTTTAGAAGCATTCTTTGAGAGTGTTCTTTTTGTTTTTATGTCATCTATGGTCCGATTTCGTAAAAAAATAACATATGAAACCAGAGTTTTTGGACGAAGTATTGAATCTTGTTGCTTAAAATTGAATCTGTCTATGGGTTTAAAATTTTACTACAAGTTTTATAATCTGAAAATAATTCAAGCTTTTGCTACTTTTAAATTAATTCAAAGAAGTTTGAGAACTATTTTTCAATTGATTTTACTTAAGTTGGGTCAAATTAAGATCGCGACCTAATCAAATTTAAAATGATATTCTCTTAAAGTCCAAAGTGCTTTAAATAGCCAAACTTTTCTAGACACCAAGTATTACTTGATTAGTACTAGATTGCCTCGTTAAGTGATTTTTGCTAATCAAGGTTTTCAAACTGATTTTGTTAAATAACCTTCGTGTTACTGCAAGATTGTTACGGTGATGTTTTCCACAAATCTTATTGCACTATTCTTAGTAGTAATCTAAGGGTTGGTCTTTGGGTTGTTAAGGGTAGTGGGGTTTAGAGTTAGGGTTGGTCCTAACATGAGCTTTTTTGAATGCGAAAATAGGGAAGAACCGTTGGTGGACCTCTTCTTCGGCCTAACCCTTATTTTAATTTATTGTTGGTTGATGATTATGCTAGTTTTTAACAAGGTTTTGATCCTAGATATTTATTTTCTATATTATAAAACGTTTTGTTGGTTTTCTAAAATTGTTTAAGTCTCTAAATTATTGTGTTATGTGTTTGTCTTCTTTGTTTGGGCTTCTTGGTGGAGTTATGTTCTGTTTCTATCCTTAGTTTGTTTTGAGATTTGTTCTAGTGTGGTGTGTCACTTTAGTTACTTTTTTTTACTTTATTTAGAAAACATTTTTCAAACCCCCCCCCATCTTTTAATTTAGTTTATAGATTTTAGATAGTTGTTTTTGTGCAATAAAAAGTGACAAAGTAAACCGATTTTCATAACCTGAAAAATATCTTTCCTCGTGGGATCGACCCTTACTTATCCTATCTACATGTTTATTACATATTATTTTTACAAGGAGTTGAGTAAAGGAAAATATTAAATTAATTTTTTAGGTGCTACGACACGCCTATCAAATTTTGGCGTCATTGCCGGGGAAATATTAATATTTTACTAAGAATTTGTTTACTTTTGTCCTCTTAAAAAAACAGAAAATCTTAAATTAAAAAAACACACAAAAAAAAGTTTTTAAATTTGCCTTATTAAATTTTTTCTCTCTTTTATCAGTGTCTAGGTCAGTCCATAAGAGTATATTAACTTATTTTAATTAAAGTTTTCTTTAGTTTAAAGTCATTTAGTCAACTTCAAGGTTGGATTTTTTTTTCTTGTTTTTTACTGGCATTTTTTTATGAGAAATTAGTTACGGGCAGTTTTTAACTTTAACATTTTACTTAACTTTCAAGCAATTTTAATCAAATTGAGGATCAGGAAACTTAAATTTTTAAAGAGAAAATGTGTCAAAAAGAGTTTAGTCCATGTTTGCTCAAAATGAGTTTGATTTTTTAACCAGTAACAATCAGAATTAAGGACTAACTTCCTGATGTCTTTCCTTTAAAGCATGTTAACATTTTTTTAACATTGTAGGACTTAACTAGTTAACTCTTTTTAAACAAATTTCAGTAGAGTAATATTGCAGCTTTTATGATTACTAGAAGTTTTAATTAGAGTTTAAGTTGTTTGGGCATACACATCTTAAAAAATCAGCAAACAACAAAAAATACTGATTGCATTTAGAGCAGTTTTTCTTAAGAGACATTCGGAATCTGTCAAACGTTCATGTTTTTTGCTTAGCTTCTTAATCAAGTATAAGAATTCTAATACTTCTATATTCTCTTTGAGTTGCAGCTAACTGATTTTTGCATGCACTTGAGGAGTGGAAGAGTAATTGGTGATATAGAGGTAAATGGTAGCAACTATGAGGTAAGTGTGTCTGAACCCAATTCTTTTATTAGTGAGTTTGTTGCTGAATTTGAGGATAGACCTGCCAATTTGCTTGCTGTTGATTTGTTTGATTCTTGTTCTGATAACATCTTTAATAATCTTTTTGAAATAAAATATGAACCAAAGATGACAACTATAAGGGAATTGGCATTGCCTAACCTAAATGTTCAACCGCTTTCCATCACATATGCTGAGCTAGAGAAACCTTTATAGCTGAATTCTGGGTTTATAAACCTTTTGCCTAAGTTTCATGGTCTTCCTGGAGAGGATCCCTTCAGGCACATCTCTGAGTTTCTGATTACATGTGGAGCTATGGTGCCTGAAGGGGTTGCTCAAGACCAAATAAGGTTGAGGGCTTTCCCGTTTTCTTTAGCTGATAAGGCAAAGGACTGGTTGTACTACATGCCAGCCGGTTCTTTCACTACATGGAATGCTCTACACAAAGCATTTTTAGAAAAATATTTTCCAGCTTCTAAGATAGGTTCGATTAGGAAAGAAATATGTGGGATTAAACAAATGATTGGGGAGAATTTTTCTGAATATTGGGAAAGATTTAACAAACTTTGTGCCTCCTGTCCTCAACACTAGATTCCTGAACAACTTTTATTCCAATATTTTTATGAAGGGCTACTCCCTACTGAGAAAAGCAATGTGGATGCTGCCAGTGGGGGTGCCTTGGTTAATAAAACACCTGAACAAGCTAGAGAATTATTTAATTTGATTGCTCAGAACACCCAACAGTTTGGTACTAGGGAAACACTAGTGAAGAAAGTGAATGAAATTGGTAATTCCTTTATTGAAAACAAACTTACCAAACTTACCAATGTCATTTCACAACTTACAACTGTCGGAGGGGTTAAGGGAAAACCTTGTGGTGTTTGTTGCTTAGAAGGACACCATACTGACGCTTGCCCGACTTTGCAACACCCCGAGGTAAATGCTGTTTTTTATAATAATAATCAAAGAAAATACGATCCTTTTTCAAATTCTTACAATGAGGGATGGAGAGACCACCCTAATCTCAGGTATATATGGTAATGGGCAGAACTACCAGGCTCCTAGGGGTAATTTTCAGAATTTTAACAATCCATCACAACAACCCTCTTTTGATAAAAACACTCAACTTTTGGAACAAGTTCTTAAGAAAATGGATGACAAATTCTCTGGTTTTGACCAAACTCTTAAGCAAATGCAAGAAAAGCAATCTGCTACTGAAGTTACAGTGAGTAATTTGCAAGCCCAACTTAACAATCGGTTTCCTTCTCAACCATTTTTGAATCCTAAAGGGAATTTGAGTGCAATTGAGCTGCGAAATATGAAAAAACTGCAGGAACCTAGTTTTGTCAGTAGGGAAGAAAGGGAGAAAGAACTTCATCCAAATCAAGTTTCTTTCGAAACTAATAATGCTGATTTTGTTGAAAATGAAATTACTCAGGTTGACAGAAAGAAATTGATTTTCAAAATAGAATCAGTGAGTATAAAAATCAAAAAGCCCCTTTTCTGAGTAAGTTTCTAAGTCAACAACCTAAGACGAAGGAGTTAGATCAAGAGATGTTAGAAACTTTTAAAAAAGTGGAAATAAATCTCCCTCTTTTAGAAGCAATCAGACAAGTTCTCAAGTATGCTAAATTTCTTAAAGAACTTTGTACTCATAAAAATAAGCTTTCTGGGACTGAAAAGGTGTTGATGAGTGAGAATATTAGTTTTCTTTTTCAGAATAAATTACCCCAAAAATGTAATGATCCTTGAGTTTTTACTGTTCCATGTCAGATAGGGAGTTTAAAATTTGACAAGGCAATGTTAGACTTAGGTTCTTCAATAAATGTAATGCCCAAGGACATTTTTGAACAACTTCACATTGGAGACCTAAAAAGAATAGGGGTAGTGATCCAATTAGCAGATAGGAGTCACACCTACCCCGAGGGGATCTTAGAGGATGTCTTGGTTAGAGTAAATAACTTCATTTTTCCTGCTGATTTTTACATTCTAGATATGGGAGTTGATAAAACCGACATTCCCATTTTGTTGGGAAAACCGTTTTTGAAAACAGCCCGGGCTAAAATTGATGTTCACGGGGGTACTTTAACAATGGAGTTTGACGGTGAGATAATTAAATGTAGTCTTTCTGAAGCAATGAAACAGCTTCATGAAGAGAATCAAGTCTTTTCTATGGATGTAATAGATAAAATCACTAAAGAAGTTTTTAGTAAATCAAATGACGATGCTCTATACACTGTTTTAACTGAAAGTTTAGACCCTTTTGAGATTGAAAAATTAAAATTTTCACTTCCTGATGATGTTTGCTTTAATGCTGAAAATTTGTCTTCTGTGGAAGAGGTTAAAACTGTTTTAAAACTGAATTTGGAGGTTCCTATGACCAAACCACTTCCTTCTTTGATTTCTCCACCTGAAATTGAACTTAAAGAGTTACCTCTTCATCTTAAATATGCTTTTTTGGGTGAAAATGGAAAACTTCCTGTAATCATATCAAATCTTTTAACTGAACCACAAGAAATAATGTTAATGAGAGTTTTAAAGGAACACAGTGAGGCCATAGGCTGGACTTTAGCGGAGATTAAGGGTCTTGACCCAACTTTGTGTAGTCATAGGATAAGTCTAGAACCTGAAGCGAAACCAAGAGTAGAAAATCAGAGAAGACTTAACCCTCCTATGATGGAGGTAGTTGAGAAAGAACTTTTAAAATGGATTCAAGCAAGAGTCATATATCACATAGCTAATTCTAAGTGGGTAAGTCCAATTCATGTTGTACCGAAAAAAGGGGGAACTACTGTAGAATTAAATGAACAAGGTGAGTTGATTCCTGTTAGAAAACAAACTGGTTGGAGGGTACGTGTGTATAGATTATAGGAAACTGAACAAAGCCACTAAAAAGACCATTTTCCTTTGCCTTTTATTGATTATTTAGTTGAAAGACTAGCTGGAAAATCTCATTATTGCTTTTTAGACGGTTATTCTGGTTATATTCAAGTGCCTGTTGCCCCTCAAAACCAGGATAAAACCACTTTTACATGCCCTTTTGACACATTTGCTTTTAAAAGAATGCCTTTTGGCTTGTGTAATGCACCGGCTACTTTTCAAAGATGTATGATGAGCATATTTTCTGAATGTTCAGTAAAAATAATGGAGGTTTTTATGGATGACTTTTCAGTATATGGAAATAATTTTGAAGAATGCTTGCATAATCTAACTTTGGTTTTAAAACGATGCATTGAGTCAAGATTGGTTTTAAATTTTGAAAAGTGTCATTTTATGGTGGAAAGGGGAGTAGTTTTGGGTCATATTGTTTCTTCAAAAGGAATGGAAGTTGATCCAGCAAAAGTGGAAATTATTAAGGCTCTGCCCTACCCTAAAACTTTAAAAGAAATAAGATCTTTTCTTGGGCATGCTGGTTTTTATAGGAGATTTATCAAAAAAATTTCTAAAATAGCCCTTCCACTTACAAATCTTCTTTGAAAAGACACCCCATTCCTTTTTTATGACAAATGTAAGCTAGCTTTTGATGTTTTAAAAGAAAAACTGATTTCAGCACCTATTGTTCAACCACCCAATTCAACTTGAAACTGCCTTTCGAATTGATGTGTGATGCTAGTGATAGGGCTGTGGGAGTTGTTTTAGGACAAAAATCAGGAAATCAGTCCCATGTTATATACTACGCTAGTTGCACTCTTGATTCTGCTCAAATAAACTATACAACAACTGAAAAAGAGATGTATGTTGTGGTATATGGCTTAGAAAAGTTTAAAATGTACTTTGGGAGTCAAAGTAATGATTTACACTGACTATGCTGCCCTTAAATACTTAGTGAGTAAGAAAGATTCTAGGCAGAGGTTGTTAAGATGGGTGCTCTTACTGGAGGAGTTTAATTATGAAATAAAAGATAGGGTAGGAAGATTAAATCAAGTGGCTGACTACTTAAGTAGGATAAAACATGATAAAGAGAACTTAAATCCATTCACCGAGACCTTCCCTGATGAAAATCTGTTCTTTGCCTCATTTGTTCCTTTGTTTTCTGACTTGGTCAACTACATGGTAACCCACACGTTCCCACCCGGCATGCCTAGGCACTTAATGGATCAAATTCAATCCCAAGCTAGGTTTTATATCTGGGATGACCCATATTTGTGGAAGATGTGTTCTGACCAGATTATTAGGAGGTGCGTGGGGGATTCTTAAATTACTTCCATATTAAGTTTTTGCCATACATTAAAGAGTGGTGGTCATTTCGGCCCTAGAAGAACTGCTCATAAGATCCTAGAAGCTGGTTTTTATTGGCCTACTATTTATAAAGATGCTTATGAATTCTGCAAAAATTGTTCGAGATGTCAAAAAACTGGGAATATGTCTAGTAGGTCTCAAATGCCTTTGAATAATATTTATGTCTGTGAATTGTTTGATGTTTGGGGAATGGATTTCATGGGGCCTTTTCCTTCTTCTTTTGGCTTTAATTACATATTGCTTTTTGTTGATTATCTTTCAAAATGGGTTGAAGCGGTTCCTAGAAATTTTGATAATGCTAAGAGAGTAGCTAAACATGCCCAATCTCTGATCATAAATAGGTACGGAGTGCCTAAATTTTTTGTAAGTGATAGAGGAACACACTTTTGCAATAAAACCTTGGAGATACTGTTTTCAAAATACCATATTACCCAAAGGATTTCCACAGCTTATCACCCTCAAACTAATGGTCAAGCCGAAATATCTAATAGGGAAATTAAGCATATTTTGGAAAAAGTGGTTAAGCCTGATAGAAATGATTGGAGTTTAAGGTTAGATGAGGCTTTGTGGGCCTATATGACCGCTTATAAAACACCAATTGGGATGTGACCTTATAGGTTGGTTTTTGGAAAAGCTTGTCATTTACCAGTTGAAATTGAACATAGGTCTTATTGGGCTGTTAGGGAAGTTAATTTAGACTATGATGCAGCTGGAAAAGAGAGAAAATTGCAACTGTCAGAGTTAGAAGAACTAAGACTCGAAGCTTATGACAACTCGGTAATTTATAAGGGTAAAGCTATGGCCTTTCATGATGCAAAACTCACTAGGAAACATTTTGACATAGGTGATAAAGTGCTGTTGTATAACTCTAAATTGCATTTGTTTCCGGGCAAGTTAAGGTCTAGATGGCTTGGACCCTTTGAAGTGTTAGAAACTTCCCCTCATGGTGCTGTGGTAATTAGAGATTGCAATACTAATAAGATTTTTAAAGTTAATGGGCATAGATTGAAGGTGTATCACCAAGGTGAACAGGTTGCTAAGGTCGAGGACATCTTCCTCGAGGAGCCATGAAGTAAGGCAATAAAGTCTAGCCGGGACTACTAAACAGGGCAGCTTTCTGGGAGGCAACCCAGCACAAAAACAAAAAAACAGGCATTTTAGTTACATTTAAGTTTTCTTTTATATTCAGTTTTTTTTCTTTTTCTTTTATTTTCCTTGCATACTCTTTGCATTTAGTTTATGATCATTTTTAAGCTTTCATTCATTCAATTAGCATAACATGCCCTGAGGACAGTGCATAGCTTAAGTGTGGGGGTGTGCAGCTGTTTCTTAGCACTTGGATCCATGAAACCTTTAGTTTTTAACTAAAAAATCTGCCTTTTAATTTGAAAAAAAGCACTGATTTGTTTTTAAACAAGCTGCATTTGATTTCATTCTAAATGATAAAGAAGGGTATAGCTTTATAAAAACATATTTGGCACCAGGAGTTATAAATCTGATTTTCAAGCCTTAAAGAAAACACTTCTGCATCTTTAAACTTTCCTTATACCAGGCCTTGCACAGCTGCATTTTTGTTGTTTCTGAAGAAGAAAAAACTACAGTTTCTGTTTAGAGAAAAAAAGACAGATTTGTAGCTTTTGAAAAAAACAAATTTTTTGAAGAAAGAAAAGAATTTTTGGACTCTTCATGCCTGACCAATTTTAAAACTAAAGTGTTTGCACCATTTAAGAGGAACAAAACTGGATCAGGAGAGCGAATTGTGTGAAGATTGATTTTTTTTGTACTTTCTGGAGTTGCCTGGTTTCTGTTAATGCTTCTTATTGGCTCAAAATTTCAGGAGTTTTAATTAAATTTCTCACAACAATAGTCTAAGTTCTTAACTTAGAAGAGTTTGTTTAACCATCCAGTTATATTAGTTGTTCAATCTTTAATTGTTTAATCAAGTAGAATGCTCCTTATTTAATAAATTTTCCTCTCCTGATTAGTAATATAATCAACCTTTAGTCTAGGTAACATTCATGCACTATTACTCTCAAAAGGATCTGCATTTATCTTCTATCCATCTTCTTATCTCTCCATGCTAAGTTTCTGAGTAAAATCTTAAGGATGATAATATTTAGCTGGAACTGGTAAAGTAGTTCTTCTAGAGGTTCTGTCTTTGAAGGGTTTTTGATTGATTTACTTGAGGTCTGATACTACAGTGATAGCCAAGGTTGAACATGGACTTGTCTCCGTGCTAGCTTGTTATGCATGCACTACCGTTGGGGGGGCGCTAGTATCGCATCAATAAACAACATTGGTGGATACGCAAGCTCGTGCATGTATAGCTTGGTAGCACATTTTCCAAAAAAAGATCACAAAAAAAATATATACTTCATTGAATAAACCTGAACTGGCCTGGGGACATTTAGCCGCATTGCCTGTGCAACGAAGCATGCCTTAATGTAGGATTTAGCCTAGTTGTGCACCATGTTTGGCCAAACAACGCTTGAGTAAGTACGTGATGACTTCCTAAATTGATCACTAATTCCTTTTTTTTTTCTTTTTACAAGCTACTCTACCTTATTCTAGCTGATTTTTTCATCCTTAAGGGACTTATTCAAAGACACTTCTTTTTCTTTTCTTTAAGACCTTGAAAGAATAGTTTCATTGAATATCATTTAGAATTAATCCTTGATTATGCTACTGATTTGGAAAAGGATTGTTTTTAAACATGGAGCAATCTAAGTGATTTAACAAGTCTTGCTTGAATAAGTCTTCTAATTGAATGTTTGAATAAATTTCTCTAAGTTAATGGTTCGGCTATTCTTGTTAGAACTTTAAAGGAAGATTCTGTGTCAAGTTGAGCCAATATTAAGTTTAGACAAGGTCATACACCTCCAGCAACGGCAACAAGTTCAGTTTTGAGAAGTAAAAGCATAAGAGAATGTTTGTTTTATTTACTTTGCACGAGAGCGTGCTAGAAGCTAAGTGTGGGGG
Source organism: Cuscuta australis (assembly GCA_003260385.1). Classification (NCBI taxonomy): domain Eukaryota; kingdom Viridiplantae; phylum Streptophyta; class Magnoliopsida; order Solanales; family Convolvulaceae; genus Cuscuta; species Cuscuta australis. The sequence continues at coordinate 642,976 of NQVE01000111.1, forward strand.
TATTTGTTGAGTCCAAAATATTCACTAATTATTCTCTTTAAAATCAGTATTTTCGGGCATTAAAAAGTACATTTTTACACTTAAATGATCATATTTGCATTCCAGGCATCGTTTATAAAATATGTTATAATGCACACTTTTTAGTTTATTTTTGAATATTATTGTTGTGGGCCCATATTCTTCTTGACAAAGGTTATTAGATATATCTTTGGAGCATAAAATGCGGGCTGAAAACGTAAAAGTGATTCCGTTGGGCTCTACCCCAACATATGGTGATAAAGAAACAGTCCAGGCCCAATCCTCCGCTGCACACATGAAAGAAACCAGAGAAGCTACGCCCTATCTGATTTGTTGTTCACACAAGGAGAACTCCTTCTCCTACTCATTATCTTTTTCATCTCCATCAAAAGAGGCGAGAGAAGAAACGGAGCAGCGCAAATCCCGGAGCGAAGAATCCTAACCCTAGACGGAAGAAGCAATTCTCCCACCTATAAATCGAGAGAGGCACTGCGAAGAACATCACCACCACATATCGAGAGCAAGAACTCAAGCTCAACGCATAGGGTAATAACCCCAGGGGGGTTCGGATCTCTCATCCGAAACCCTTCCCTTTCTCTATTTTTTTTCTTCTGTTTTGTCAAACTAAAATTTGTTTTGAATTCTTAATCCCCTTGTTCCCTTCCCAAATTTGTGTTGCTTTGTTTCCTTAAGTTATATGGAACATATTACCAATTGATATTTTCTTAGTTCTGAACCTGTGATGGCTATTTAAAACCAAAGTTTGTTTTCAATAATTAAATATGGGTTTATGTGTTTACTATCTTATACTGGCAATAGATATCATTATTGATTTTTCATTGGTTTCAATACTGTCCAAGTTCCGGAACAAGTTTGTGTTTTAGAAGCATTCTTTGAGAGTGTTCTTTGTGTTTCTATGTCATCTATGGTCCGATTTCGTAAAAAAATTTACATATGAAACCAGAATTTTTGGAAGAAGTATTGAATCTTGTTGCTTAAAATTGAATCTGTCTATGGGTTTAAACTTTTACTACAAGTTTTATAATCTGAAAATAATTCAAGCTTTTGCTACTTTTAAATTAATTCAAAGAAGTTTGAGAACTATTTTTCAATTCATTTTACTTAAGTTGGGTCAAATTAGGATCGCGACCTAATCCAATTTAAAATGATATTCTTTTAAAGTCCAAAGTGCTTTAAATAGCAAAACTTTTCTAGAAACCAAGTGTTACTTGATTAGTACTAGATTGCCTCAAGTGATTTTTGCTAATCAAGGTTCTCAAACTGATTTTGTTAAATAACCTTCGTGTTATTGCAAGATTGTTACGGTGATGTTTTCCACAAATCTTAATGCACTATTCTTAGTAGTAATCTAAGGGTTGGTCTTTGGGTTGCTAAGGGTTGTGGGGTTTAGAGTTAGGGTTGGTCCTAACATGAGCTTTTTTGAATGCGAAAATAGGGAAGAACCGTTGGTGGACCTCTTCTTCGGCCTAACCCTTATTTTAATTTATTGTTGGTTGATGATTATGATAGTTTTTAACAAGGTTTTGATCCTAGATATTTATTTTCTATATTATAAAACATTTTGTTGGTTTTCTAAAATTGTTTTAAGTCTCTAAATTATTGTGTTATGTGTTTTTCTTCTTTGTTTGGGCTTCTTGGTGGAGTTATGTTCTGTTTCTATCCTTAGTTTGTTTTGAGATTTGTTCTAGTGTGGTGTGTCACTTTAGTTACTTTTTTTTTACTTTATTTAGAAAACACTTTTCAAAGCCCCCATCTTTTAATTTAGTTTATAGATTTTAGATAGTTGTTTTTATGCAATAAAAAGTGATAAAGTAAATCAATTTTCATAACCTGAAAAATATCTTTCCTCGTGGGATCGACCCTTATTTATTCTATCTACATGTTTATTACATATTATTTTTACAAGAAGGAGTTGAGTAAAGGAAAATATTAAATTAATTTTTTAGGTGCTACGACACGCCTATCAGTACTGTACTGGTACCGTGTCCACCCCTACTTGATACCCTCTTTACAAACATTTTTTTGTTTTTTTAATGGTCTGAAGGCCGATTTTAAAAATACATGCTCTGGTACCAAAATGTAACACCCTAATCCACGTAACGCGAACCAATGTATTAGCGAATCGATTGCTACTAATTTGGTATCCAAACATAATAAATTTTAAAACACTTAGATAAGAATCAACTATTCTAAAAATAAATTAATTTATTTACCAGAGTTATTCCAAAATACTGTGAAATTTTATTAAGTCATATCATGTCATTAAAGCAAAACAATCCATAAATCTCTAGCAAATCTGCACCTTAAATATTCCCTTCCATCTCACTACCCTCTGCGTGCAGTCAAAGACAACAAAGACTACACGCTTAGCTGAAGGTTGTGAGAATATTTCTAACACTAGCTACAATTCATACAATAGAAACATATCAATGCTGATGGTGTAAATTACTTGACCGGTCAAACTATACTAGACCGGGTCTAGAATAGTTGGCTTGATTCAGTAAAGTAAAGAAAGTAAAAGCACTCAGAATGACCGATAGGATTTTAGGTGGAACACTAGTAGCCCGAATTAGATTATAACAGAGACTACACGGTCACTTTTACAAGGGAGTTTAGAGAGAATGAATTCGGATCCCCTTCTTCGAGGGTTATAGGAGGTATTTATACTAAGTTGGGGGGACAGGACCACGTGCGCCCACGTGGGGGCACGCTGCTGATGTGGTGCGAGGTGACTGGTTTCGTCCTCGAGCTGCCCTGTCGCCTTGTGAGAGGGATTATTCCCTTTGTCGCGTTCTGACTTCGAAAAATGCTTTCAGCATCTCTGCAACGCCAACCACTACAGTCCAAGTCTCTTTGGACTCTTCCTGCCGACACTCACCAATCTTGAAAAACTTCACTGGTTGGTCTTCGTGGGTTGGATTTGCTAACTTCAAAGGATGAACTTAGCTGCCGGCATAGTTTGACCGGTACACTATCCGAAGCATACCGGTCAACTTTTTGGTCAAGCAGTCATCCCTCTGCTGACGATTCAAATCTTTCTTTCAGGTTTGACCTCTTTGACCGGTCAACTATCTGGTTCCACCTATTGACCGGTCATGGGTGAAATACACCCATCAATAAGCCCTCCACTTCTCAGTTATGCAATTTTGTCATAAGCGGGAAGTAAAAAATATGAAACAGGACTTTTAAATTCGAATTTTTGTATTTCTCGCCTAAAATTTTTGAATTTCAAAATTCAAATTGTCAATGCTGACACGCGTTAACCGTTGGAGAAAGCCATCATTGCGTCCGTCCGTATTCCCATGCAGAATTATTGCGCCGCCTTACGCGGCGTGCTCTGCTTGTGCCACGTCGCTTGATTCAATCCTCCCTCGCCTATATAAAGGCCTCCAACCTCATTCATTCCTTCACTTCTTCTCGCGCGTCTCCCGAGTTTCACCGGTCAGCATCCTCTCTCTTGCCTTCCAGCCCTCCGAGTCAAGTAAGCTTCCTTCTTTCTTCCTTAGTTTTTTTCTTCTATTCTTCGCTTTTCCCTCCGGTCCATGTCTTCTTCTGATAGTCAAGATATTTCTGCCTTGGATGCCCGCGCATCCGAGGAATCCCCGTCCTCTTCTTCGTCGACCGGGTCATCTTCACCCGTTCCTAGACCCCGGTCGATTCCAAACCCCAATATCCCTGAGCCGCAGCCTATAAACCGGATGCCCGGTCAAGTTTTTGCGGAGAGGGAGGAGCTGGTTAGCGACGAACCGGCCCCCTATGACCCGGATAATGAGACCCGGGACCAGTGGGTGGAGAGGTTGGAAGTAGCCGGTTACTCTCCCCTCCCTTCCAGCTATCCCACCGAGATCTTCCCCAAGATTACCAAGATAGCCCAAAACAAAGCCCGTCAGAATCTCCCGGAGGGTTATGTCCTTGAGTATGACCCTACCTGGCCTAACATCATCGAGCCCCACCAGGATGATAGGATAGGTTTCCACATCGCCTCTCTGGAGAGTGGCATCGTCTTCCCCCTTCGTCCCCTCCAGGTAGAGTTGTGTCAATGTTTTAAGATTCTTCCCGGGCAAATTATGCCCAATGCCCACCGGTTCCTCAATGCCTTTATGAATATCTGCGTTGAGCTTAAGATCGACCCCTCCCTTTGTCTGTTTCTCTTCTTGTTTGAAGTCCTTCCCGGTAAATCGGGTTGTGACGATTACGTCTACTTTAGATGCCGCAATGGTCGCCAATTTATCTCCGACCTTCCACAAAGCAACCGGCAGTGGAAGGAGAAATTTGTTTTCATAAGATTCCCCACTGATTCTCCTTTGGCCGGTATACGATGGAATGACCACATCTTGAAGCCGAAGTATACTAAGCCGGCTATAGCTCCTGACTTGGAGGAGAGTTTGGGGAAGCTTCTTCAGGGGGACCCCTTCACCGGGCAGATGTTCCACTATGGGGCATGGATCTGGAGGATCCAACTGGGTGGTAAGGGTACCCCTCGGGCCCATGAGGCAGCGGGGCACGGGGTACCCACCCCGGGCAACACTGCTGAGGCCGGGGGCCCAAGCCACCAGGTAACTTTAATTTGTTCTCCTCCACTTCATCGTACCGGTTCTTGCTTGAGTACTTACAAGTATTTTTTGCCTGTTTTACAGACATGAATTTCAGGGCGTTCAACATGCCGAAGAAAACTGGTAGCTCTTCCTCCGCTGCCGCAAAAAACAAGCTGGTGCAACCGGAGACGGTTGTGATCCATGACGAGGAGGAAGACCCTCAGACCGAGGGAATAGACCAATCAGGGAATGCAACCCTTCCCCCAACAAGGGAAAAGGAAAGAAGAGGGTGAAGCATGCAGCCACCACCCACCCATCCTCCAAGAAGAGAAGAGGGGAGCATTCCCCGGTCAACGAATCAATGGAAGAGCTATGCGTCAAGATGACCCTCAAGTTGAGAGAGGTAACATTCTCCCGGTGTCCTTTTTAACATACCGCTTGCTTGTTTTGGCTAACCGGTCTGACCTTCGATTTGCAATTGGGCGAGGCTGGGCCGGAAACCCTGGAGCAGCTCACGGAGGACTCCCCTTCCCGGTCGGCTCAGTTGGAGGAGAAGCTGAGGAGGGTTGAGGCTCACAACCGGGAGCTTCAAGAGCTGACCGGGCGCCAGCTCGATGAAGTGGCCAATCTCGCCAGGATGGCCGGGGAAGCGGATGGTGAGATCCTCCGGCTGAAGGAGGAAAACCTCAAGCTGATGGAGGACGCGGAGCTGAAGGAAAGGGAGTTTCCCGGCAAGGCCTGTCAATGGATGGAGGAAAACCTCTCGGAAGCTGCCCGGGCGCTCACCTCTTCTTAAGAGAGGACGATGGAGGGCTTCAGGTTGTTGTACCGGGAGGAGCATGGAAAGGAAATGATTACTCAGGTCGGCTCCTACGGATTCATGTCAAGCCAGAAGAGAGACCGGGAGGCCACCCATGCCATCTTGGCTGAACGAGATCCCGAGTTCAACGCGGAGTCATACGTAGGGTCCTGGCCCCCATCCCGGATGAAAAGCGCGTACCTCCCTTCCCCTTGGAATGAAATCTCCCCGGCTGCGTCCGGTTATTTTTGTAAAACTCCAAACTTGAAATTTCCCTGGGTATGCCCGGTTTACTTGTAAACATTTGACATCTTCTCTTTTAAATGCCATGTTTTATTTTCTCACCTGTTAATCTGCCATATCTGCTTGTTCCTTAACAGATATTTTACTTTTGCTTCCATAGGATTTTCGACCGGTATATGACTCTGTTTGTCAACCGATAGAACTTCAACTTTCTCTTTGATCAATCCATCTCTAAGATCAATTCGAAAAATCTTGACCGGTAGAACTGCATCTTGGTGGCCAACAGCCGAAAACATTTTGACCGGCTGGGAAAAATTTTGATCGGCTTCACTCCATTTTGTTTTTTGAATGCCTTCGTTCGATAAAGTACAGTTTGACCGGTACGTTCCCACTCCATGGTTTGCCCGGTCAACTGCTTTGCCTTGAAGAACTTCCGAAGCTCTGTTGCATCAATACCCAACCGGGGTATTCCTCTTTTTTTTGCTGACCGGTAGGTTGTAGATGGAAGCACCTATAACCTAGTAATTTCTTGAAGTATCCTTAACCGGTAAGAATACTGGAGATTTAACCATGTCGAATGGTTTCGAACCCTCTCCAAGGTTCAAATGCACCCCTCTTCCAGGGCCCCCTCTTTCGGGTGATTAAGTCTTTTAATGGCCCTTTGATTTGTACTATCCCAGGGAGGCCTTAGCTCACCCCCGTTCAAGTCTTCCCTGAGAAGGGGGGATATAGGATGCGCCACGGTGGACGATCCCTTTCTATTTCTTTTAATGGGCATCTTTTAGTCCTTAATCAATTTGACGGCGCCGGCTGATTCCCCGACACCGGCCAAACCTCATGGGCCCGTGTAAGTACGGTTCGAACCCTCTTCCAGGTCCAGCCCTCTTGCAGGCATACCCTCTTCCGGGCCCCTCTTCCGGGTTTTATTATTTTTTCTATTATACTGAGCAAGACCGGTGTAGTAACCAGCATACCAGGTCCGTGCCTGTGTCTCAGTTGGCTTATCCAAGTGGATTCGATCCACCCTGGAAGCCCTCCTAAGATAGGTTCGACCTATCAACTCTGCTGCTAGCAAGTAGTGAGCACTGAACTTTCTTTATTTAATTGAAGTAGGCCTTGCCTAGGATTACAATCATTTGTAAAACTTGCGAAGGTGATGGGAATTCCAAGTTCTCTCTACCGGTATACCATCCAAAGTTTCTAACCGGTAGGTCCCTAGGCGAATGATCGCTTTCACCCGGTAAGGTCCTTCCCAGTTTTTAGCAAGCTTTTCTCCGTCTCCCGGTCTACTAGCCTCTCTTCTTCGCAAGACTTCATCGCCAACTTGGAAGTAACGCGGTCCAACCTTGTTGTCGTGGTACTTCTTCACCACTTGTTGGTACGTACTCATTTTAACTTCCACGGCCATTCTCCACTCTTCGACCAAGTTGAGTTCGGCCAAGTGATCTTCCTCGTTCTACTAAGGTTGATAATTTGATTCCCAGAACGTTGGGAATTCAGCTTCGATGGGCAGCCTTGCTTCACACCCATAGGTTAGGGAGAATGGAGTTTCCCCGTGAGCCCTCTTGGGTGTCACTCGGAACGCCCAGATGATATGCAGGAGCTCTTCCAGCCACTTGTTTACTGCTTCTCCCAGCCGTTTCTTCAGACCATCCACAATAGTCTTGTTGGCATTTTCCACCTGGCCATTTCCTTGGGGGTACGCCACCAAAGAGCGATTGTGCTTGATCCTGAAGCCCTCTAAGTACTCGGTGAATCTTGGATTTCGGAATTGTGGGCCATTGTTGGTGATTAGGTTAATGAGAGCTCCAAACCTCGTGATGATGTTGGCCAACGCTTCGGCTTCGATCCATTTGGTGAAGTAATCGATGGCTACGATTACAAATTTCTTCCTTCCTTGGGCAATTGGGAATGCTCCAATGATATCCACCCCGAATCTAGCGAACGGGATGACATTCGATACGGGGTGATAGTAGGTCGCCGGTCTGCCGGGATACTTGTAAAACACTTGGCATGTTCTACATTTCTGAACATACCTCTCACAGTCCTGGACAATCGTCGGCCAGTAATACCCCAGCAAGATGATTCACTGTGAGAGGGTTCGTGACATTTGGTGTGCCGCCGGGATACTTGGTGATAGTAGGTCGCCGGTCTGCCGGGATACTTGTAAAACACTTGGAATGTTCTACATTTCTGAACATACCTCTCACAGTCCTGGACAATCGTCGGCCAGTAATACCCCAGCAAGATGATTCGTTGTGAGAGGGTTCGCGAATTTTGGTGTGCCGCGCATACACCTTCATGGACTTCCGTTATGACTCGCTCAGCCTCCCAGTTGGTTAGGCACCTCAGGAGGGGTCCCCCGAACGCCCTTTTGTACAGCTTTCCATCAAGGACTTGGAACCGGGATGCCCTGAGCTTCACTTTTCTTGCCCGGTATTCTTGCTCCGGCAAGGTCCCGTCCATCAAGTATTCCATCAGATCGTACATCCAGTGGTCGTCCGCCCTGACCAAGTTTGACCGGTCAGATTGGGCTGTTGCTGTTATGGCGGCAACTTCCAATTTCTCGATGCTGGCACGGTCCAGGATTTCTACCCAGGCAAGTTTTGAAACATGCTCAGGAGCATACTGCGTTAACTTGGAGAGAAGGTTTGCATCTGCGTTCTCTGCCCGGGGAATTTGGGCGATTTTGAATTCCTCGAACCCCTTCAACAAGGCAAGCACTACATCCTTGTATTGAGCCATTCGTCCTTCCCTAGCCTCCATATTGCCGGTCACTTGCCCCACAATCAAACTCGAGTCAGATTTGATACTAACCCGACTGATTTTAAAGGCTTGGGCAAGTCTGAGCCCTCCAGCTAGAGCCTTATACTCTGATTCATTGTTCGTCAGCTTGAAGTTGAAGACTATTGCATGGTAGATCTTGAACCCTTTTGGGGTGGTAAACACAATACCACCCCCGTATCCTCTAGGACCGGACGCCCCATCAACTGCCATCTCCCACCATTGCTCAGTGGGCTTGTTGAACGGTAGGTCAGGAGTTATACCGGTCATTTCTACCAGGAAATCTGTAAGGGCCTGTCCCTTGATTGCTGATCTTGGCCAGTACTCAATGTTGAATTGAGTCAACATCATTGCCCATTTCACCATCCTCCCGGAGGACATTGAGTTCTGCAATACTGCGCCTAGTGGTTGGTTAGTCGAGACTTCCACCGGGTGAGCTTGGAAGTAAGATGTTAACTTCTTTGAGGAGATAAAAAGCGCGTAGCCTGTTTTCTCCATCGCTGTATATCTACTTTCAACCCCGTTAAGTGCTTTGCTCACATAATAAATTGGCTTTTGTGCCCCATCATTTCTTATTAAAATAGAGCTTACAGCATTTGGGGAAATTCCCACGTATAGATACAGAGTTTAACCCGGCTCGAGTTTGGACAATACAATATCCGACACTAGGCATTCTTTCAGCTCCTCGAATTCCCTCTAGCACTCTTCATCCCATGTGAATGTGTTGGCCTTCTTCAGGACGTTGAAGAAGGGCAGGGATCTCTCAGCCGACCGGGAAAGGAACCGGCTGAGCGCTCAACTTTTGGACGTCCCTAACGGAGGTAGGGGCTTGCATCTCGGTGATAGCCCGAATCTTCTCTGGGTTGGGCTCTATTCCTCTCTTGGTCACCATGAATCCCAAGAACTTCCCGGTACGAACCGCGAAGACGCATTTCTTAGGATTCAACCGGAGGTTGTATCTTGCCATGATTTCAAATGTGGCACGCATATCAGCCGGGTGGTTGAAAGATACCTGGCTTTTGATCAGCATGTCGTCGACGTATGCCTCCATTGTCTTTCCCAGCAGCGGCTTGAAGAGTGTGTTCACCATGCGCTGGTAGGTTGCCCCCGAATTCTTCAAGCCAAACGCCATTACACGGTAGCAGTAGGTTCCTTCGGGGGTGAGGAATGATGTTTTTTCTTCATCTTCCTTGGCCATGTGAATTTGGTGGTAGCCCTTGAAGGCATCCATGAAACTTAGGAGTTCGCACCCCGAAGTTTCGTCCACCATTTGATCTGGACTGGAAAGGGGGTATGAATCCATCGGACACGCCTTGTTCAAGTCCGTGTAATCCACACACATTCTCCATGTTTCCCCCTTGGGAGCAAGAACCACGTTGGCCAGCCAATCCAGGTATTTGACTTCCCGAATGTGACCAACACTAAGGAGGTCCTTCACCTCCTTCTTGACGAAGTCTCGCCGATCACTGGCCAGGTACCTCTTCTTCTGGCGTACTGGTCGACTTCCATCTCTCACTGCCAGCCGGTGGCAGATGATTGAGCGGTCAATTCCGGGCATATCTGCCACGCTCCATGCAAATATGCCCGCATACTCTTGGAGGACCCATGTAATCTCTTCCTTGAGATCTTCTGGGAGGTTTGCTCCAATTCTGACCATCCTTGATGAATCACCCGGGTGAAGTTTGATCTCCACCGTTTCTGCTTCAGGCTCCAATTTCTCCCGGGTCTCTCCCTTGGTGATTTCCTGGGAGATGACGTTGACCCCCTTGGTCATCTTCTTGACTGCCCGGGCATAGCACTCCCGGGCGTTCCTCTGGTCGCCCTTCACTCCACCTACACCGCCTGGAGTATGGAACTTCATGCACAGGTGCGGCATGGAAATCACCGCCCCGGCCTTGTTGATGCCAGGACTTCCAAGGATTGCATTGTGGATGCATTTGATGTCCACAACGATGAACCGCATCTTCTTCCATACGGTCTTCTCGCCTGATCCTTGTTCGACCGGTAGAACTATGGACCCTTCAGCTTCCACCGTGTCTCCCGTGAATCCTGAGAGAGGGGTTTTGAGGGGTTCAAGTTGTGTCCGACACAACCTGAGTTTCTGGAAGGTCTCCAGGTAAAGGATGTTGACACTGCTGCCGGTGTCAACAAGTACCCGGGCGACGTCCACCCCATTGATGTCCATGGTGATGACCAATGGATCATTGTGATCTTCACCGGTAGGAGGGAGATCCCGGTCAGTGAAAACTATTGGCTCCCTCCTGGTATGCTTACGCCTGGCCGGTTCAGCACATACTTCACCGACGTAAATGCTGCGAACCCAATTTTTCCGCTGCGCGGCTGATTCTCTGCCTTCAGGTCCGCTGAAGATCATCCCAATATGTTCCTTATCAGGGTCCGGCTGCTGCTCCCTCTGCCGGTTATTCCTTTGCCGGTCATTGTCCCGGTCATTTCCCTGGGTTGCTGGCCTTACCCATTGGTGGTTCTTCTCCTGGGCTTTCTGCAAATAATCTTTGCCCAGTTCTCCACTGTCTATCATCTGGCGGATTACTCCCTTAACACTTTTACACTCGGAAGTGTTATGGGAATCTGACCTGTGGTACGAACAATAGGTGCCCGACCACTGCCGTCCTGTTTGACCGGTAGGATTTTCCGGAGGAATGATCGGTGCTTTTCTTACCTCTTGGCACTCTTCTGTGCTGACCACGCGGACGACCGGGTCATAGTGGTGCCTTGGCCGGCTGGATCCCGACGCTTCTTCCTTCTTGACTTGCACCGGCTTGGGCTTGTAGCCATGCTCAGCTTCCTTCTTCGCCCGAAGTTGAGTTTCAGCCTCAGCAAACTCCCAGGCAGTGTGGTAGGCCTCTTGATACGTGGCCGGGGGTTTCCGATAGAACTCCTTGTATAGTTCCCCAGCACGCAAGCCATTAAGGAGGAGGGACAACACTGTCTTGTCGTCCATCTCCTCAACCTTGTCTACCTCCTCCTTCCACCGGGTAAGGAATTGAGTGAGGTTCTCAGATTCCCTCTGCCCGGCTGTACTAAGATAGGTGCATTTCTTCCTCTTAGTACAGTTCTCATGGAACTTGGCCTTGAATTTCGAGGCCAAGTCACTGAATGAGTCAATGCTTCCTGGGCAAAGCTTGTTGAACCATTCAGTAGCTCGATTTCGCAAAGTCTGGAAGAAAAGGAGGCACTTTTCTTCGTCTGGATCTTCCTTACCGGTGAATCTTGGGGCGTCTATCTTGACCTTTCGCTGGAAAGGTGTCAGATGGACCCTTGTGGTGAACGGGGACCCCGCGAGGGGTTTTTCCCGGTCATTCTTCTCTCCAACCTTCTTCTCCAGCCTCTCCAGTTTTGCCTCCATCTGCTGGACGCGGTCATTCGGGACAGTCAACCGGTTAGCCACCGGTACCCTAGGTTGACTCTCTGCTTTCTATTCTTGACGGGAGGCCCTCGTCCTTGCAGGCTCCTGCCGGTTAGACCGGGAGATCTGGGTACGGGCAGGCTCGGCCTCCCTCCCCTCGCCCAACCGGGCAAACGCGCTGACATGGGCAACACTTTGCCCCAACCTCAGCTTGGCCGACTTTCTCTGGCCTTCTTCCCTTTCCCCCAGCCTTTCGAAGGCGGAGTTTCGGGAAGTTGCTTTGCGGATAGTTTTTCCCTTCTTTTTCTTGTGGGCCCTTGGAATGTCCCACTCGTCGTCTCCGTTTTCCACTGAGACGCAGTGACCATCGGGAGTGATTTTTGGATTCATACCTTGCGGGGGACGGGACGGCCCTACAGCATTAAGCGCACCAGTCAAGTTGACCGGTGCCATGGTGCTGACCAGCTGCGGCTGGAAAGGTGAGGGCTGCGGCACCGGCGTCTGAAACGGTGTCACTGCGATCGGAGTTTGAAGGGGCATCGTTCCCATGCCTGGAAGGGCAAACGGGAACATACCAGGGAGAAAAGGCATCCCCCCATTTTGTTGACACATGGCCATGACTTGGACAAAGCCCTGGATGGCCTGCAGGTTGGCCGGATCGTTCCTGAACTGGGTCATGCTTGGTGGGAAGGTGACCCTTGGTCCAGCGGAAGGGACATGGGCTGACCATGCTCGGTGTTGGGACCGAGCCCAGACCCAACAGTAAAACCGGAGCAGAAACGCCCGACAGGGTAGCAGCCATGGGGATGCTGGTACCCTCAGTGGTGGCTTGCACCTGAGCAGAGGTAGCGTTGATTTGCTGGCTTGAAGACATTTTGAGTGGTGTTTTTGTGGGTAGGTTTGTGTTTAGAAGAGAAGGAACCTCAACGGTCCCACGGGTGGCGCCAAAATGATGGTGTAAATTATCGACCGGTATATCGTTTTTAGCCCGGCTAAAAACGATAAACTAGTCTAAAAATACACCAAAATATAAACACGAGGATTTTTACGTGGAAACCCAAATCGGGAGAAAACCACGGGCCTTTTTTGGCGGTACCTTGCCAACGGGGGATTTTTATTAATATCGGGGGTGTGTACATAGTACATGATTTAGGCGTAGAAGCCATTAATGGAGCATTTGATCTCTTGAAGAAGAAGAAAATATACACACTAAAGCCTTCTATAGAGAGAGAGAGTAAATGGGCAAGAGGATGAGAGAGGAAAAATGGCCTCCTTCTCTTGGTGGGATACTTCTCTTTTATAGGAGGGAGGGGGAGCATCTTCAAAGGAATATTCTTTTATTCCTTCATTTTATTAAACAGGCCCGATTTGACTGTTCTTCGTAAATAATTGGGAAATGTGGGCCGAGCCACGTATTATTTCCCATCAAATGCGAATCGAAAAACGTAAGGCAATTTAGATATTATTCCATTTATAAGTTCATCACTAAAATCCTCACAATCAAGTCTCACTCCCAACTAGTGTCATGTGCACTCCAAGAGGTGCCGAGAGGCCAAGCTCAAACCCATTGAAGGTGCCCGATGAGCGGGTCGAAGCCCCTATCTTCGAGGTGCTGCGAGCAGGTCGCAGACTTCCATGCGTACCTTTTTATCCCTAGGCCACTGAGAATGCACTCACGCCTCACATGGCTTGAATCCTAACAATCTTAACAATCTTATTGGTGACTATAAAATTAATCCCTACGCTTGAATCCTAACAATCTTATTGGTGACTATAAAATTAATTCGGTCAAGACCAACCTAACTCAATAGGTTATTTATCTTAGCGCATAATCATAATCCACAATCCATCACCAATAGTTTAATTCATAGCAATTCACAGTTCAAGATTTCATCATATTAGGTAGCGGCCTAATGGGAATCATGGGCACTCCATTTATCGTCATGCTCAAGCAAACAATATACCCAATGAAATTAAATAGAGTAAACTTCATAATTGGTCCTTTATAACAGGGGGTTTCCATATTTAGTCCTCTATTATCAAATATTACCCACATAGTCCTTTTTTAAGGGTACCTTTCCACAAATAGTCCTTTTTTTGATCTTCTACCGTGTTAGTTTTAATTTAAAGGCTAAAAGTATAATTTGACATCAACATTATGTCTACTAACGTGTTCTGATATTGGTTAAGCGGATAACACAAAAATAATGACTATAATTGTGAGCAAGGATTCTGACGAAAGATCACATTTGTAGACTATAGCTGTCGTAAAAAGTGATTGTAATTCACAAACGACGCTAACGGAGGTAGCAACGTTGGCCTTCAAGGAACTGTAGCTTCAATAGTCTATAATAATGGTGGTAGAGTCAGAGGTTTCATACCAGGGTATATAGAAACACGAGGGGTCTATGGACCAACATATGGTGCAGAGTACACTGTCTCCAACAATTACTACAAGTATTTCGAGATGAATCATATTGTGGAAGCCTTCATTGTACTTCCTGGAGGAATTGACACTATGGAAGGTTTATTCACTTTGATCTCATGGGCATCCGAAGGGTTACACAGTAAACCCATTGGTCTTTTGAACATTGACGGTTATTTCAATAACCTAATCAAGTTTCTAGATGATGCGGTGAGGCAGAACTTCATGGCTTTGAATCAGAGGAAACTGTTCATTTCTTCTTTCTTTGTTGATGAGCTTTTGGACAAGCTAGAGTTTGCTAATGCTTTCCCAGGTCCTGGTGCTAGTTATGATGAGTTTGCAAATCCTGGAAGGTTGGACTTAGAGTTGCATTTGTAATATAATATTATCAATGTACATTATGCGTTAGTCATAAATATCGTTCTAAGCTGCATGACCAATGCATTTCAGAAGAGTATTTATTTCCAACATCAAAATGTACCATGTAAATATTAATCCTTTTCTTTATCTTCTAGTGTTTCATTGTTGGTGTAACTGCTTTAGCTCTTGTTTTGTGGTGTCATCTTGTTGCGACTTTTCACGTGAACGAGTTAATTATCTTAATGTTTGTATGTAGATTCACCCCTATAATGCGTTTCAGATTCGATACATATGCCGTATTCGATCTGGTTTGTGAGGCTCTATTCTCTTTCTTCAGAAAATGACAGATTCACTTTTTGGGGAATTTGTTCACTTCCTATCAGAGAAAGTTCTTTCTTCAACGTATTCTTCAGGTTGTGAGAAGTTGATTCACATCGTTTGCTTAGCTATTCGTGTATTACGACATACGAATATGACGCGCTTATCAGGTTTATTGTCCCTTTCTTGATCTTCTGATGTCGACTGTGATGGTTGAAGAATATTCTAAGGCAATCTAAACTTTATTGCAATCGGGTCTATGAGGATATTAGCAACTCAAAGGAAGCAAATTTCAATGAGTTAAGATTGTGTGTTATGCCATAGTAACTTACTTGTTGATTACCTTCCCGGGGCAGAGATGTCGCGGAGGATGCGGATGCAGGACTTGAAAATACCAACTCAATGATGTTGGACATGAGTTCAAACCCCTTTATTATTTTCTCTGGAATATTTTTTGTTTTGATAAATGACAAACAGGATGATGAAATTCAAACGATGATCGAAAATTTACTTTTCGTACCGAGAAAAGAAAAGAGGCGTATCAAGAAGTTTACGGCGATGAAAATTGACGATCACCCCTACGCAGATTTTTTAAGTGATGTGAAGACTCCGAAGACCTTTTAATTTTTATTGAGTCTAGGATTTTTGTAAGGATGACAATATCTTTTGCACAAAACAATTGAATTTCTGAGGGATAAAAATTATTTTTGAGTCAGTTGAAAAATCATTTTTTCTCTGTCTAAAATATTTTAGTGAGTAAATCTCAAAATAAGTGTGTCAAAATTTCTTTAAACATTTTCTTAAAGTTACACAATTTTCTTTGGTGAGAAAATATACTTTAAATATTTTTTCGTGTATTGTTTGACACACAAAATAATTTTTGGACTCTCTTTTTCTCTCCCCTACTCAAATTAATTGAATAAGGGAGATTTAATCGTAGGAGCGTTTCTTATTCTCGTTGTCTCAAACAACGAGTTAGAAGCCAAAGTGCTTCCAATCGCACTTGGCTTGGGCCCTTTGTGTTTGCGCATTATTTTCTTTTTAATCGATTATTTCCTTTAAAATAATCGATTAGATCCAGCGCATTTGAATTCTTAATCGATTTTTTCTCTTAAAAAAATCGATTAGCTTGGACAGTACCTCCTAATCGAGTATTTGCTTCATTTTAATCGATTTTTAAGCCTTTCTATAGGGCTGCTCATTTTAGAACAATAATCGATTATTTCTAAGCATTTAATCGATTAGTTCGGACAGAGCCTATTAATCGATTATTTGCCTTCATTTAATCGATTATTATTCAGCTTTCTCTTCAGGCTTTTCGCTTCTGAACACTTTAATCGATTAAAATTCCTAATTTAATCGATTAATTCTCTCTGGTACAGAACATCAGCTTTCTTCAACGGCTTTATTTTTTCTCAGCCTATTTAATCCCTCATTCTCATTCATTTCAACACACCTCTTGCACTCCAATATATTTCTTTGAGCTATTCATCCTTTGCTTCATCTTCCTCATCAAAATATTATTTTTGAGAGTTAGAAATATTTTTTCTTTGAGTGCTATAGAAGTTGTCATCCATAGAGCTTAAATCTTTCAACACTACTTTGCTCAATTGTGTGAGCTTTCATTCTTGTGTTGTAAACTCAATCTCATTTGAGTGTTGTTCTTAAGACTTGTGTGACTCAAGTCTTGTTGTTGTAAGAAAGTGAGGTTTGTGTGATTCAAGTTCTCAAGTTGTACCGGTTTTTCAAGCACCCGTTGAAGCTTGAAGATTAGTAGGACTTTCGAGAGAGTCTCTCGGAGGACTGGACTAGCCACGAGGTGGTGAACCAGTATAAATCCCGGTGTTCTTCTTTCCCATACTCTCCTTACTATTTCCTGCGATAATTTTTACGAAAAACGTACATTCTTGAAAACAACTCTATTCACCCCCCCTCTAGAGTTGCACTTTTGTCTAACAATTGGTATCGGAGCAGAAGTTCTTCGAATACGTTATTTTTTCAGGAACTAAAAGATCAAATGGCATCAAGAATGTTCAACGCAGGAGTGACCGAGGGACAATCAACCACGAGGCCACCTTTGTTTGATGGAACAAACTACTCGTATTGGAAGGAGAGGATGAGAATCTTTATCCAATCCAACGACTACAAGCTATGGTTGATTGTGAAGAACGGCTGCGGAGTCCCTATGAAGAAAGTCGGTGAAGTCAACGTTCCCAAGACCGAAGAGGAGTTCACCGACGAAGATTGCAAAAAGATGGAGCTCAACGCAAAAGCAATAAACATGATTTATTGCGGTGTTAATGCGGATGACTACCGCAAAATTTCGCGTTGTGAAACCGCAAAACAAATGTGGGAGAAATTGGAGGTCACCTACGAAGGAACCGCGCAGGTTCGGGAAGCCAAAATCGACCATCTCACTCACGAGTACGAACTCTTCTCAATGAAGGAAAACGAGAAGATTGAGGAAATGTTTGAGAGGTTCTCTAACATCATTAATCCTCTCAATCTTCTCGGGAAGACCTACACCGACCGAGAGCTCGTGAGAAAGGTGCTACGAAGCCTATCCCCCAAATGGCGTTCAAAGGTGGACGCAATCGAAGAAGGTCGTGACTTCCAAACAACGACCTATGATGCTCTTCGAGGTAATCTTATTACCTACGAAACCACCCAACTCTCAAAGGTGGTTGAAGAGAGGAACAAGAGGTCTATTGCTCTACCCGCAACAACATCAACCCACAACAACGTTGATGAAGAAGATGATGACAGCGACGACACCGACCTCGGACTCTTTGTCCGAAAATTCAAGAAGATGATGCTCAAGAAGGGAGCCAAGAAGAACACTCCACCCAAATGCTATGGGTGTGGTGAAATTGGACACATCAAACCAATGTGTCCGAAGCTCAAGAACGAGAAGGACAAGAGGGCACCGAAGAAGCAACGTGCCTACATCTCTTGGGAGAACGACGGCTCCGGGAGTGAAGACTCAGAAACGGAGGAAGTGGCCAACTTATGCCTCATGGCCATTGAAGATGGTGATACATCAAAAGAGGTAAGTGATCAAGAACCTTCTCCCAATGATTCTTTAACTCTTAATGATGTTGCTTGCATTATAGAAGATTTAGTAGGAATGTTCAAAAAGGCTTCCAAAGAAAATAATGAAGTTAAACAAAAAATCCTAATTTTTGAGAAGGATGTAAAAGAACTCAAAAATATAAATGATAAACTTAAACAAGAAATTATATCTTTTGGAAAAAGGCCACAAGAACCTTCAACTACTTCTTCTTCTACATGTTCTAGTTGTACTTCATTAAAAGCTAAAGTTGCTACTTTAGAAAGTAAATTGGGAAAGTTCAATAATGCTTCAAACACCTTAAATAAAATTCTTAAGCAAAAAGTTAGTAATGGTGAAGGACTTGGATATAAAAAAAACCAACCTAGAAAAACAACATTTGTTAAAGCTAGGGGGAATAAAAATGCTAGGATAAATAATCAAACTAGAAGAGCACATCCTAGCAAACCTAGAACTCATTACACTCAACCATATAGGATGAATAATCCAAATGTTATTTGCCACTATTGCAATAAGATAGGTCACATTGCACCCGTGTGCTTCACCAAAATTAGGCATTTTCAACAAACGCACACACATCGCACATATGCTAACCAAAAAGGACCCAACAATATATGGGTACCTAAACCGTCTCCTTGATATCTTTTTGTAGGTGTGCTTGAAGGCTTCGAGTACCTCTTGGTATCTCGATAGCGAATGCTCCAAGCACATGACCGGAGACGCATCCAAATTTAGGAGTCTAGAGTATTTCAAAGGCGGCAATGTCATTTTTGGTGACAACAACAAGGGAAGAATCATTGGAAGTGGCACCGTCGGAAGAGACAATGCTACAACCGTTGAGAACGTTCTTCTTGTTGAGGGCCTCAAGCACAATCTTCTTAGCATTAGCCAATTGTGCGATAGAGGTAACCGTGTCATCTTTGATTCTAGTAAATGCATTGTAGAACGCTTGTGTGACAATAGGACTATTCTTTGTGGTAGTAGAGTAGATAACATTTATATGTTTGATCTTGAAAATTCCCCGTCTATCTTAGCTAAGTGCCTCATTACCAAAGAGGAAGAAACGTGGCTATGGCATCGTCGGATAGCTCACGTTAACATGGACCATCTTAATAAGTTGGTTTCTAAAGACTTAGTAATTGGTGTTCCTAAACTTAAGTTTGAGAAGAATCTAATTTGTGATGCATGTCAAAAGGGGAAGCAAGTAAGGGCCTCGTTTAAGTCAAAGAACGTTATTTCTACGACTAGGCCATTACAACTTTTGCACATGGACCTTTTTGGACCTTCAAGGACCATGAGTTTAGGGGGAAATTACTTTGGCTTTGTCATTGTTGATGACTATTCGAGGTTTACATGGACACTCTTTCTTGCTCATAAGTATGATGCACTTAATGCTTTTAAGAAATTCATTAAATTGGTTCAAAATGAAAAAAATTGTCACATTTCATCCATAAGAAGTGATCATGGGGAGAATTCGATCAAGATGGTTTTGATGCCTTATGTGACGAATTAGGCATTGAGCATAACTTCTCGGCCCCCCGTACACCACAACAAAATGGAGTGGTTGAACGGAAAAATAGATCTCTTGAAGAGATGGCTAGAACAATGCTCAATGAGGCAAACCTTCCTAAATATTTTTGGGCGGATGCCGTGAGTACCGCGTGCTACGTGTTAAACCGAGCCGTCATTAGACCGATACTCAAGAAAACGCCCTATGAACTTTACAAAGGAAGAAAGCCTAACCTTTCCTATTTTCATGTCTTTGGATGTAAAGTTTTTATTCATAATAACGGAAAAGATAACTTGGGAAAATTTGATGCTAAGTCGGATGAAGGAATTTTCTTAGGTTATTCTCTTCGTAGTAAGGCATATAGAGTGTTCAACAAGCGTACTACGACCGTAGAGGAATCTATTCATGTTGTCTTTGATGAATTTGATGCTCGCTTGGCGAAGAAAGGTATTGTTGATAATGTTGCAGGTTCTTATGATGATGATGAAGAAATCGTTAAGGAAAAGGAACCGGAAGAAGAGAAAATGCAGGAACAAACGGTTCTTCCTAAGGAGTGGAGAACATTGAAGAACCACCCGATTGACAACGTTATTGGTGAAATAACGCAGGGAGTTTCTACTCGTAATTCTCTTAGGAACACAATTAATCACATGGCCTTTGTTTCCCAAATTGAACCAACAACCGTTTTGGATGCTATTAATGATGAACATTGGTCTATGGCAATGCAAGAGGAGCTTAACCAATTTAAACACAATGATGTTTGGGAATTGGTGCCTAGACCTAATGATCATTCCGTTATTGGCACAAAATGGGTGTTTCGTAACAAACTCGACGAAAATGGAGTAATCACTAGAAACAAAGCTAGGCTTGTAGCTAAAGGCTACAATCAAGAAGAAGGCATTGATTATGAAGAAACTTATGCACCGGTTGCACGTTTAGAAGCTATTCGTTTATTGCTTGCATTTGCATCTACAATGGATTTTAAACTTTATCAAATGGATGTTAAAAGTGCCTTCCTTAATGGTATCATTCAAGAGGAAGTGTATGTCGAACAACCCCGGGTTTCGAAGACTATGAGTTTCCCGAACATGTCTTCAAACTCAAAAAGGCGCTTTACGGTCTCAAACAAGCACCTCGTGCTTGGTATGAACGATTAAGCAAATTTCTTTTGGACCATGAGTTCAAACGGGGTCAAGTCGACACTACTCTTTTTATCAAGAAAGATAACCAAGACATCCTTTTGGTTCAAGTTTACGTAGATGATATCATATTCGGTGCTACTAACGAAGTTTTGTGCAGGGATTTTTCCGATATGATGCAAAGTGAATTTGAGATGTCGATGATGGGAGAATTAAAGTTCTTCCTTGGGCTACAAATTAGACAATGCAAAGCAGGGACATTCGTGTGTCAAACGAAATATTGCAGGGAGTTGCTTAAGAGATTCGATGTTACCGAATCCAAATCCATTGACACACCAATGAGCACCTCTTGCTATCTCGACAAGGATGAAAAAGGTAAAGAGGTGGACATCAAACGCTACCGAGGTATGATCGGATCTTTACTTTATCTTACCGCGAGTAGACCAGATATCATGTACTCCGTTTGTATATGCGCTAGGTATCAATCTTGTCCTAAGGAGTCGCACTCGGTTGCGATCAAAAGGATAATGAGATATCTCGCGGGCACGTTGAACGTAGGTCTTTGGTATCCCAAAGGTTCGACATGTCATCTTGTTGGCTATTCCGACTCGGATTTTGCAGGTTGCAAACTCGATAGGAAAAGTACCAGCGGTACTTGCCACTTATTCGGTCATTCGTTAATCTCGTGGTTTAGTAAGAAACAGGTTAGTGTTGCACTTTCCACCACCGAAGCGGAATATGTCGCTACGGGAAGTTGTTGTGCCCAAATTCTTTGGCTAAAACAACAACTAGTGGATTTCGGCCTTATACTTGATCACATCCCAATTAGGTGTGACAATATGAGCGCCATTAGTCTATCGAAGAACCCCGTTCTTCACTCCAGGACTAAACACATAGAAATTAGGCACCACTTCATACGAGATCATGTCCAAAAGGGAGATGTCACAATTGAGTTTGTTGAAACGAAACATCAATTGGCCGACATTTTCACGAAACCCCTTAGTAGGGAGAGTTTCTTTCACATTCGGAATGAACTTGGCATTTTGGATATCTCTATGAACTAATTTATTCTCTTTATTGATGGTACTAATTTGAGCGTCGGAGGCGCAATAATTCTTTTTGCAGGGCTTTTGTTATAGGTATCTCTTCCCTTGGTATTCAACCTAATTGGACTTGATACTTTTTTTTCTCAAACCAAATTTTAATCGATTATTCCTCAAAGAAAAATCGATTAGTCGCCTCTGTCTCTCTTAATCGATTAATCGTTTATGTTTAATCGATTAATATGCAAAACGTCTTAAGCGCTGATTCACCTTTTAATCGATTAATTTTGTTCAATTAATCGATTAGGCTCATCTGTTCATATTAATCGATTAACCTTCTATAATTAATCGATTAATATCTTGAAAGAAACGTTTTGACTCTGCTTCTTCTAATCGATTAATAAACTTAACTTAATCGATTAGCCTCGGCTGTGTTCCCTAATCGATTAAATACTTGTTATTAATCGATTAATAGTCGATTTTTGCCTTATATCACACCCAGTCTTCGTCTTCTTCGCCATTCCCTCTTTTCGAATCACAGAAACCCTAGCCTCTTCCCCTCTCAATTTTTTCTCAATCTTCATCATAAAATTCTCAAATTTCTTCCATTTTTTTTTCAAATTTCATCAATTTCAAAAAGGAAGAATGCCAAGGTGTAAGAACGCTTCCTCGGGTCAAGAAACGGCGGCAGAGGAGAATGAGAGGCCATGGCGTCGTGAAGGGAGCAAGTACATTCACATTCAAACGGGTCTCGCCTTCAACACCGGGGCTTCCGTCGAGAGGTTCCACAACATCTTCCTCACGAAGGAGATCGTCGCTCCCAAGATCGTAAACAAGGACCTCTTCAAATCGGCGACCTATGCCCCGAGTAAGTCTATGTTCTTTCAACAAGGATTGCTTCGTTTCATCCATTTGACTTATGATTTCTTTTGTCCAAATCTTATACGTCAATTTTATGCAAACCTTCGTACAACTAAGGGAGGTTCGCCTTCTCTCATTTCCTATGTTGACGGCAAAACCGTTTTCATTGACGGTGCCGGTTTGACTTCGTTGTTTGGTCTTCGTCGCGGCGAAATTACCGAAAACTTGGACGAAACATTCCAAGATGAGGCAATTTGGCGACAACTCGGGTTGGATCATCGTGACCTCAAGTTTAGAAACTCTAGCAACCCGAGTGTCGTTAATCTCACTTTAATTCAACGTGTCCAACAATACATTTTTTCATATGTTTTGTTGCCCCGTGATTCGAACCATGGCGTCATCAACAAGGACGATATTCGCTTGTTTCACGTCCTGTTGAACGATGTCAAATTTGATTGGGTTCTTTTCTTTATCGTTGCCCTTAGCGATGGCACTCGTTTTTCCCATCTCCGGTTTGCCATCCCCGTTATGCATATCCTTGCACATTGCAAAATAGACTTTACTCGGGACACTCAGGTGCCGGTTAAGAAGACTTGTTTCATCACTGAAGCCAAGTTTTCCCGGATCGTATATCGAGAGGAGGGAGATGCTGCACCAAATCTGGACTTGGTCGTCGCCGAAGAAGAAGAAGAAAGCCAAAACGAGAATCAAGCTGAGTCATCTCAAGCCGGAGGTAGTCGAGCCACGGAGCGCGTCACTCGTCAGCGGAGGACTCGTCCGAGAGAAGAAGCACCGGAACCTTCTTGGGTGAAGAAGATCTTCGACACTCTCACGTGCATCCGAGATGACATTCGCCAGCTCAACGAGAGGATGACTCGTCTTGAGCAATCTCGCTCCTACCGTGGCCCGCGTCACAGCTTTGGCGGAGGAGCTCGTCCGGC
The DNA here is from genome assembly GCA_003260385.1 of Cuscuta australis. Classification (NCBI taxonomy): domain Eukaryota; kingdom Viridiplantae; phylum Streptophyta; class Magnoliopsida; order Solanales; family Convolvulaceae; genus Cuscuta; species Cuscuta australis. The sequence continues at coordinate 666,410 of NQVE01000111.1, forward strand.
GAACTCTCTTTGACTGTTATTTTCTCTTGATTGTTTATGATACATTGTTATTTGTTTTAACTCTTTTGGTGGATGATGATGCTGCTAGTTGATATTAACTGCTTATGTATTAATATCATTGTTTGTTTGGCAATTTTGTTCTTGTTTAGAACATATTGACCCTTTGTGGCGTTTTACAAATTCTTTTTTAAAGAAAACTCTTGACATCCTTCAAAATCCCGGCATTGTTTAAGGGGGAAAGTTATCGGTTGATAATGCCAAAAGGGGGAAGGAAGGATAGTTGAGATTTATTTTTCCGCTTATTACTCCGATGATTATTTTTACTGCACTTCTCTAACATTGCAGGGGGAATCATTTAAGGAAAGTATTCTTTTCTTTGCTTTTTCTCAACTATGTTTGTCATTATCAAAAAGGGAGAAATTGTTGGACATGAGTTCAAACCCCTTTATTATTTTCTCTGGAATATTTTTTGTTTTGATAAATGACAAACAGGATGATGAAATTCAAACGATGATCGAAAATTTACTTTTCGTACCGAGAAAAGAAAAGAGGCGTATCAAGAAGTTTACGGCGATGAAAATTGACGATCACCCCTACGCAGATTTTTTAAGTGATGTGAAGACTCCGAAGACCTTTTAATTTTTATTGAGTCTAGGATTTTTGTAAGGATGACAATATCTTTTGCACAAAACAATTGAATTTCTGAGGGATAAAAATTATTTTTGAGTCAGTTGAAAAATCATTTTTTCTCTGTCTAAAATATTTTAGTGAGTAAATCTCAAAATAAGTGTGTCAAAATTTCTTTAAACATTTTCTTAAAGTTACACAATTTTCTTTGGTGAGAAAATATACTTTAAATATTTTTTCGTGTATTGTTTGACACACAAAATAATTTTTGGACTCTCTTTTTCTCTCCCCTACTCAAATTAATTGAATAAGGGAGATTTAATCGTAGGAGCGTTTCTTATTCTCGTTGTCTCAAACAACGAGTTAGAAGCCAAAGTGCTTCCAATCGCACTTGGCTTGGGCCCTTTGTGTTTGCGCATTATTTTCTTTTTAATCGATTATTTCCTTTAAAATAATCGATTAGATCCAGCGCATTTGAATTCTTAATCGATTTTTTCTCTTAAAAAAATCGATTAGCTTGGACAGTACCTCCTAATCGAGTATTTGCTTCATTTTAATCGATTTTTAAGCCTTTCTATAGGGCTGCTCATTTTAGAACAATAATCGATTATTTCTAAGCATTTAATCGATTAGTTCGGACAGAGCCTATTAATCGATTATTTGCCTTCATTTAATCGATTATTATTCAGCTTTCTCTTCAGGCTTTTCGCTTCTGAACACTTTAATCGATTAAAATTCCTAATTTAATCGATTAATTCTCTCTGGTACAGAACATCAGCTTTCTTCAACGGCTTTATTTTTTCTCAGCCTATTTAATCCCTCATTCTCATTCATTTCAACACACCTCTTGCACTCCAATATATTTCTTTGAGCTATTCATCCTTTGCTTCATCTTCCTCATCAAAATATTATTTTTGAGAGTTAGAAATATTTTTTCTTTGAGTGCTATAGAAGTTGTCATCCATAGAGCTTAAATCTTTCAACACTACTTTGCTCAATTGTGTGAGCTTTCATTCTTGTGTTGTAAACTCAATCTCATTTGAGTGTTGTTCTTAAGACTTGTGTGACTCAAGTCTTGTTGTTGTAAGAAAGTGAGGCTTGTGTGATTCAAGTTCTCAAGTTGTACCGGTTTTTCAAGCACCCGTTGAAGCTTGAAGATTAGTAGGACTTTCGAGAGAGTCTCTCGGAGGACTGGACTAGCCACGAGGTGGTGAACCAGTATAAATCCCGGTGTTCTTCTTTCCCTTACTCTCCTTACTATTTCCTGCGATAATTTTTACGAAAAACGTACATTCTTGAAAACAACTCTATTCACCCCCCCTCTAGAGTTGCACTTTTGTCTAACAAATGATCCGAAAATCGTTTTGCTCTGATACCAAAATGTAACAACCCAATCCGTATAACCCAGAATTACACGAATTAAGGTGAAAAGAGAGTTAAATAAAAATTTCACTTGACATTTGAAGATGACAATTTCTTATAAATATTAAATTTACAGACTCTGGATCGCGACCCATTTAAAAATATTTTCAGAGTAATGCGGAAGTACAATATTAATCAAATCATGACACATTTTAAAATCTGATGATCAAACATTTGCCTGCCATCCTTGCATCTCCTCTGACTCAATGTCCTCCGGGAGTGGTTTCATCATTGTCTTCTTCTTACCTACGTGTACTCAACAAAAAATACAAACTACACACTCAGCGAAACCGCTGAGTGGTACCATGCTAGAATTGTAGAATAATTCACAGACATATACATATACATATATATATATATATACATATATATATATATACATATATATATATACATATGTATATATATATATATATATATATATATATATATATATATATAATGTCCACAAAAATGTATATTAAAAATTATGATATGGCACATTATATCATATGGTCAATTTGATGAATCATGATAATAAATATTTAATGATAATTACATGATGGCACATTTAATCAAATTTGCTTGTGAGGATGATTACATGATACTTATGTAATCAATATACTTGTTCTTGATGATGATTACATAACACCTATGTAATCAATGTACTTGATGCATGATTCTAAGACGCAAGGACGAGCCTTGAACTATGAGATTCGCCCATTTGGTACGACGAACTCACGCAGAAATAGGGGTAGTACTTAAGTACCATGTACGTACACTAAGCCCGGTCCGTGATGTCGGAATGCTAAGTCTTGCACAATCACAACTATAAGAGACGCAATTACGCATGATCTCGTACGCATGCACATGATGTGATATGCTTCAATATAAATGATGAAATGAATGACATGATGTGAATAATTTGCAGACAATAAGAATATATAATCATGCATTAGTTTATTTGGATGAAACATGATTAAAATATCATTTAAATAAGTTACGGGGCTCGGAACGGTCGACTGTGAGACGCGACGGTCGACCTTGATCTTCATCTCGTCGGGCTGGTGGAACACCGTGACGGTCGACCGCGGTTGACCGGCGGTCGATCGTTGTTGACTGACTGAGAAAGACGGTCCTCGGCTGGGCGGGCGGCGGTCGACCGTCAGCCACCTGCAGTCGACCGTTTGGCTGACAGTCCTGGTTCGTCTCAAAGTTTAACGCGACGGTCGACCGTTTGAGTCGACCATTTGGGTTTGCGAAAGTTTCTCTTGATATTTTGAGTGTCCAAAATATTTCTTTAAAACTTTTAAACACCTTTGATTAATATATACATATTGTTGGGTTGATTTCAAATATTTATATATACTTATGTATATATATTAACTTTATGGATTTGGTGTATTTGGTCTTAACACAAAGATAAATTTTTATGTGTATCAAATATATATTTTGGGAGGATTTCAACATATGGATTAACATATATGTTCATGTACGTATGTGATGAATGATTCGACAAGTCTAACGCTGTAACGCCCCAAAACCAGGCTTGGTATTTTTAATTAATTTATATAATTAATTAATTACTAAGTTGGTCAAAATGAAGATTATTTTCTAATTTACGTATTTAATATGAGAGTTGACCTACGTTGTAGGGCTCGAAGTTCTGAACCCGACCGCGTGAACGGATTGCGAATTGGACCTACTAGGCCCAAGATATGACTACCGAATAAGGTAATTGGGCTTAAATACATCCTAACTGGTTAGAGAGTGTAAACTGGACCCTAAAATTCTATTTAATTTTATATTAAATATGAAAGGGGGTTACGAGACTTACCATCCATCCGTTTCTTCCCGTTCGTGTCCCTGCTCTGCGTCCGTTTCTCCTTCGTCGTCCCGTCAGCCAGCAGCAGCAGTGCCGCCGAGCTCCGCCGACGCCGCCCTCGCCGAACGCCGTAGCCGCCGTCGCCGCTCTTCCTTCCCCGTCGCACGGTAGATTCGGCTGCAACAGGGAGTGCAGCGGCGAGCTTCTCTCTTTCGATTTGGTTCCTAATTCTTCAATAATTCGAGGTGATTCGTGGTTTCTATACCTTCCGTTAGCGTTAATTCGTAGATTAGAACTTCCTTAACGTATAATTTAGTAATTGATTGTGAATTTGATTGTTAATTGATGAAATTGGTTGGGTTTGAAGAAATTGGGGGTTGAACACCGCCGAATTCCGGTGAGAAGCCGCCGGCGGACGGCGCTAGTCCGGTCAGGGCTCCAGCAGTTGCTTGGGTTGGCTATGGGGGAATTCAATTGGGCCCGATTAGTTTCCATTGGATTCAATTTGGGTCTAATTGGGTTCAATCGGGTCCGTTTGGGTGCAATTGGGTGTAATCGAGTCTGTTGGGACTCAAATTGATGCAATTGGGCTTGTTTGGGGCTGTTTGGGTGGCCAGGAAATACCAAACGGGGCTGCTTGGTCTGGCTTTGGATTTGGGCAGCCGGGGCGGCTACCGGCGGGGTGCCGGGGTTGTTCCGGCGACTATGGGGACTGCTCCGGCGGGGGCAGCGGGCCCGAGGGTCGATTCTTTGGGCTCGATTTCGCGCAGGTAAGTTGGGCTGACTGTGATTTGAGTTTGTTTGATTATGCATGACGGTAATTATGGGTCTTCGGCCCGGATAGGCCACTACGTGATTTGTTGTGAATTGTGAATTGAGATTTAATTTAAATTGATCTTATTGGTGAAGATTGTGGATTATGAATAAAATATGAGAAATAGGCCACCTAGTATAATTAGGCGGACCTGAATTGGATTGACTGTTTGAATCACCAATAGGATATGGTTAGGAAGTTGGCTATTGCGGGGCGTCGTCGCACCCCCTGTGGTCTTGGGTTAAAAACGTACGTACGGAAGTCCGCGACCTGTCCTAGCATCGCAGGGATAGGGGCTTCAACCCGCCCAAAGTGAATCTCCTTTGGGTTTCTGAGCTGGCCCTTTTATAGCATCGCTTGGGGTGCCATGACTCAAAGTAGTTGATGTGGAATAAAAAAAGGATATGATGTTCAAATAGAAGGTGTTAAAATAAATATGTTTATTTAAGCTATGTTCTTTCTCCGTGACTACTTGCTGTTGTGACTGTATGTTAATGTGGTGCTAATCTGTGAGTTAATGCTAGCTTAGGTATATTATCACTCAGCAATTCGCTAAGCGTGTAGTCGTTGTTGTTTGACTGCACGCAGGTAGGAACACTGATTTTGATGGGCAACCCGGAGGGCAGTGAAGTGGTGGTGTGGCCTGGATGGCTCTTATTTACTTTAATAACTAAACTACAGTATTTTAATTGATTACATGGACTGTTGGACGTTACTTTGGTTTTACCATGCTTCCGCGACGTTTGGACTTGTTTATTACTCTGATAAATTTTGGTTTAGTTTTGAACTCTCACGGATGAATTTTATAATTTATTCAGCTGATTATTTTCTTAAAAAAAAATATTGTGCATGCGAATACCAATTTAGTAACAACCCGGTTCGCTAATCCGTTGGTTTGGGTCACGCGGGTTGGGGTGTTACATTTTGGTATCAGAGCGTATGGTTTTAAAATCGGTCTTCGGACCATTATAAGTACCATTTTGGAAATAAATAAGTGAAAATAATATTATTTTGATAATAATAATAAGTGCAAAAGTTATTTTCAAGTACTGCATCCACGTCCTCCAGGTCATCTCTGCCTTCCGGGAAGGTAATAAATTATTGTCTTAGTTCTTAATGTTGTGTGGAGCTGATTGCTCAAATTATAGTTTAGAGCTTATTGCTCAAATATTTGTAAGGAACTGATTGTTCGAATAGTTGTGTTGAGTTGATTGCTTAAACATTTAAATGGAATTGATTGGTCGAATGTCTGTGTGGAGTTGACTCGAGTTGACTGTTGAAATGTTTGTGTTGAGCTGCGAATTTTTTATTATTGGGATGACTGAATACTTAATATAGTTTAAGATAAAGTTCACATCTTGTAGATAGAAGTATGAAACCTAGCTATTTACTATTTACTATAAGGTGAATGTCAACACAAACCAAGACGATGAGATGCTAGTAACAAAAGGGAAGAGTGTAAAAATATACTCATAATAAATTATTTTGTCTAATATTCGCTTATCTTGTTTGGTCACTGGAATGGATAACCAAATTCTGAAAGGGCTGCAGACCTGGATGGATGAGGGAGTCTTATTTTGATATCAAACTAGAATGACCGTATAAAGGGAAGGAAGAACTTGTTGATTAACAAATAACACTTATCACCAACACATCATAATGTATGAGGGGCTGGCTTTAGGCCTCGGTTTGGTCCTCCCCTCCTTTTTGTATCCTCATGCTTTCTTAATAATAGCTGGTAAGGGTTGCCTAGACCTTACCCCACCGAGTTTGGTGGTTTACCCGCTGGGATAAAAAAAACACATCATAGTGTAGTGTTGTGGCTGGATACAAACCATAAGAACTCAATGAATGATCTAACTTGAAATACGTTACGTGTAGACGTACCTTGCGGACATGATGAAACAACTGAAGCGAACATGAAGGTAGTTACGACATCGACACATTGAAATGTGGAATGGACGTTAGAGGACATACCGTTGAAGGGCTCCTGAGCGTTACAAAGTCTAGTTAGCAAGTATTAGTGACGCCGATTGTGATAGTGGTGACTTTAATAGAACGCCCCACTTACCCTCGTTAGTATGATCAATGAATTGTTGAAAAATAACTTTAACGAATCAAGAATGAATCAATTTAATCTCGTCTATGCCGTTGAAGATTCTAGGTTATGACTCGTGAAGGGTGAACTTACTCTGAGATCGATGAATGAATTTAATGTTAAATTCATTACCATTAATGTCGTGTCACAAGTTGAATGCCACTTGAAACTCTTGGACGAACCTTTGGATGCGCGCCAAGATTGGAAAGTTACGATATCATTACGTACCACTTGAAGAAGAGCATTACACGATAACTTGAACACCGAGCTACATTGAGTACTCTGAGTGTGAACGACCCACCGAGGGTACGAAGCCTGAAGCAAGCATAAACATGACGAATGTGTGTGAAGCAACATCATGTAAGACACTAGGCCTAAAAGATTGAGCTTGCATCATGATGTAACATGGACGCGAAGAGAAGAATTTTGTGGTTAGCACCGTGCAAATACTCAAGCTAGGTGGGACATACGACATGCTCCTAGGGACATGACAACCAAGGTACACCGTACCCCTGACGAGACTATATCGACAATGAGCCATACCGAAGGACTAACAAACTTAACACAAAAGAATACGAATGACGACGACGAATGCTGGCGATATAGTACCAACGAGTACGAAGCTCGAACCGTTAGACGACAGGTACAAAATCTGATTAGGCGAGTGGCAACATGTGGGCTGAACAACGGAATGCACTGAGAGAATATGACACAGAAAACAACGTTTGTTGCTACAACTTCCGACAAAGTACCCTTTACGTGCAGATCAACTTGTTGGTGGATTAATCAGAATGAAGATTGTTCCGCAAGGAACAAGTCGACAACTAACTAATCGACGTGCGACATCTCTTGAACTTAATCACGAACATATGTAGTACGTATAATGAAGGATTTCCAAAAGACTGGCTCGAGGAATGTGTTGGAGACTGGCGATCCATAGAAAGTAACTCTTGAAATACCTTGTCGAATGCTCGCGACTATACGAACTTTAGGTTTGAATATCGTGACAAACGAGTGGTTAATATTCTTGAACCGTTAAAGTTTTATCCGTAACCTACATCTATACGTTGACTACATTGATTAACCTCCACTTTGATCCATCAACGTAGGTCAAACTCCTACACGTGAATGGAGATAGTATCTCTGTAATGAATTGACAAAATCTCTTTCCAAAATCAAGTGATGACGTACCCGTGAAGATAGCAAAATCTTGGGTGGCAAGATTTCTATGTAATAACTTTGACTTTGACTTTGACTTCTAAACTCGTACTCTGCGATACAGTTGACTGAACTATAATGAAGAACGTATTCTAAATAAACGTATTTAAGAAATCACTATGACCCTATAGAAACCGTCGGAACATCTATGCAACTTTTGGAGAACCTTGCCGAAGATCTCAACGATGAAGATTTACCCTATCAACAACAAAGACACGTGTACGTATGTACTAAAGGACGATATCGTATCCCGTCACCTAAAGTATTCAAATCATTGCGAGTGGATCGCATGAAGAATGGCTGAATGAAAAGATTGTTATGAAGATTGTTATGAATAAACTTGTAAAATTTTCTTATAACCAAATTCCTAAAAAAAAAAATCCGTAAACGAAATTCCGAGTACTTCGACATTGTCAAAGATCAAGAATGTGACCACATGTTGAAGAATCTTCTTTCAATTTGAAAAAAAAGCCGTGGATAAATGGATGATCGAAATAATTGTTACTAGGAATATATATTGTTGTGGACTCGAGCAAAATAAACCAATACGCTAATGATGCGGAAACATTGTTGAACATGAATAATAATCAAACAGTAACCCGCTATTGGTAGGCATCAAAAGTTAATTCATCGCGTGAGAAACATAGGTATGAAGTGACAACGCTATGAAACTGGCCATGGCGATATGCTACAGGGATCGTGACGTGATATCATAATCGGAAAAAGAACAACTCTAGATAGACTTACGGAACGACTTCTAATGCTCGACGAGCTTAACAGTGAAACAAACTATCCTAAACTCAATTTTCGACTACAAGGAAGGTGTGAGCATTGTCGCAATCCGGCTAATCGATCCTGAGAAGATCTTATGTTGATGTCATAAGCCAACGAAATAGACGAACTTTGAATATAAACTGAACGAAATATCAAATAACAGGCACTATGGTATCTGAAAGCTTAACTATTGTTGGGACGCTCTATGGAGGTACTCCATGCATGTTCGTTGGAATCAAACTCAAGGAAGATCGAATTATGAACTCGACAACTTGTCAGATGTTTTGAACAAAAATACCAATACAAAACTCTTACGATAATCCCTCGAACGATAAACGAGGAGAATTTATGTGAGAATGGTGTGGTGATTTAACAACCATGATCGTAATGCGATTGTGAAACCAAACCATTGAAGTTTGTGCTTAGAAAAATTTCGGGGACGAAATTCCTTTGAGGAGGGAAGAAATGTAACGCCCCAAAACCCGGCTTGGTATTTTTAATTAATTTATATAATTAATTAATTACTAAGTTGGTCAAAATGAAGATTATTTTCTAATTTACGTATTTAATATGAGAGTTGACCTACGTTGTAGGGCTCGAAGTTCTGAACCCGACCGCGTGAACGGATTGCGAATTGGACCTACTAGGCCCAAGATATGACTACCGAATAAGGTAATTGGGCTTAAATACATCCTAACTGGTTAGAGAGTGTAAACTGGACCCTAAAATTCTATTTAATTTTATATTAAATATGAAAGGGGGTTACGAGACTTACCATCCATCCGTTTCTTCCCGTTCGTGTCCCTGCTCTGCGTCCGTTTCTCCTTCGTCGTCCCGTCAGCCAGCAGCAGCAGTGCCGCCGAGCTCCGCCGACGCCGCCCTCGCCGAACGCCGTAGCCGCCGTCGCCGCTCTTCCTTCCCCGTCGCACGGTAGATTCGGCTGCAACAGGGAGTGCAGCGGCGAGCTTCTCTCTTTCGATTTGGTTCCTAATTCTTCAATAATTTGAGGTGATTCGTGGTTTCTATACCTTCCGTTAGCGTTAATTCGTAGATTAGAACTTCCTTAACGTATAATTTAGTAATTGATTGTGAATTTGATTGTTAATTGATGAAATTGGTTGGGTTTGAAGAAATTGGGGGTTGAACACCGCCGAATTCCGGTGAGAAGCCGCCGGCGGACGGCGCTAGTCCGGTCAGGGCTCCAGCAGTTGCTTGGGTTGGCTATGGGGGAATTCAATTGGGCCCGATTAGTTTCCATTGGATTCAATTTGGGTCTAATTGGGTTCAATCGGGTCCGTTTGGGTGCAATTGGGTGTAATCGAGTCTGTTGGGACTCAAATTGATGCAATTGGGCTTGTTTGGGGCTGTTTGGGTGGCCAGGAAATACCAAACGGGGCTGCTTGGTCTGGCTTTGGATTTGGGCAGCCGGGGCGGCTACCGGCGGGGTGCCGGGGTTGTTCCGGCGACTATGGGGACTGCTCCGGCGGGGGCAGCGGGCCCGAGGGTCGATTCTTTGGGCTCGATTTCGCGCAGGTAAGTTGGGCTGACTGTGATTTGAGTTTGTTTGATTATGCATGACGGTAATTATGGGTCTTCGGCCCGGATAGGCCGCTACGTGATTTGTTGTGAATTGTGAATTGAGATTTAATTTAAATTGATCTTATTGGTGAAGATTGTGGATTATGAATAAAATATGAGAAATAGGCCACCTAGTATAATTAGGCGGACCTGAATTGGATTGACTGTTTGAATCACCAATAGGATATGGTTAGAAAGTTGGCTATTGCGGGGCGTTGTCGCACCCCAGGTGGTCTTGGGTTAAAAACGTACGTACGGAAGTCCGCGACCTGTCCTGGCATCGCAGGGATAGGGGCTTCAACCCGCCCAAAGTGAATCTCCTTTGGGTTTCTGAGCTGGCCCTTTTATAGCATCGCTTGGGGTGCCATGACTCAAAGTAGTTGATGTGGAATAAAAAAAGGATATGATGTTCAAATAGAAGGTGTTAAAATAAATATGTTTATCTAAGCTATGTTCTTTCTCCGTGACCACTTGCTGTTGTGACTGTATGTTAATGTGGTGCTAATCTGTGAGTTAATGCTAGCTTAGGTATATTATCACTCAGCAATTCACTAAGCGTGTAGTCGTTGTTGTTTGACTGCACGCAGGTAGGAACACTGATTTTGATGGGCAACCCGGAGGGCAGTGAAGTGGTGGTGTGGCCTGGATGGCTCTTATTTACTTTAATAACTAAACTACAGTATTTTAATTGATTACATGGACTGTTGGACGTTACTTTGGTTTTACCATGCTTCCGCGACGTTTGGACTTGTTTATTACTATGATAAATTTTGGTTTAGTTTTGAACTCTCACGGATGAATTTTATAATTTATTCAGCTGATTATTTTCTTAAAAAAAAATATTGTGCATGCGAATACCAATTTAGTAACAACCCGGTTCGCTAATCCGTTGGTTTGGGTCACGCGGGTTGGGGTGTTACAAACGCAAAGGTACAGACCTTGAAATCATCGGCCGAAACCTTACGGATGAGCGGGAGTGGAAACAACATTGGAATTTGCCAACTTTGTCATTTCCGTCACAACTGGACAGCCTGCGGTATTTTGGGCATATCTCCATCGTTTCTTCACAAAATTGCAAACCGTTTGATTCTGTGGATTCCTAAGATGTAAGGCTATAACTTTCGTATAGAAAGTATTTTGAGATAATGAATTTAAAATAGCGTAAATTGGACCTGAAGTTAGGAGAAAGTTGCTGTCCAGAAATTTGAATACTCCGGTGAACAACGGTTCCGACGATTAACCCATTAACTTCAATATTCCAACACCGAACCTTCTCTACAATACCTTCTGGATGTTCCTAATAATTGTTAGAGAGTTTATGGTGAGTTCTTGGAATGAAACAATATGAATTTGGTGAAGAAAATGGTCCAACCCGAGGAGCTCGCCACCACTGGCGCAGTCCCGGTATTTTGGCCATATCTTCTTCGTTACTTAACGAAATCGCGAGCCGTTTGTTGGCCTGGATTTGTATCGTCCGGGGCTACAACTTTGGTTCACGAAGTATTTCGAGATAATGGATGGGAAATTTCAGTTTTTACCTAGAAGTGGGCTGCTGTGTTTGAACTCAGGATTTTAGAACTTTGGATGGTTTTCTTGCTTCTTCTTCTTCTTCCTTGAACCAACTATGGAGATGAACTTTCTTTTCTTTTCCTTTGGTTTGGCCGACAGAGAGAGAGTGGAGAGGGGAGAGATGAGATGATGGTGATGATGGTGGAACATGATGATAATGATGAAGATGGTGGTGGTGGAGTATCATATATTTATTTTTGGAGTGTTGTGTTAATGGGGTTAGTGGAGAGTTGAAATCTTGGGATTGTGAGCATCACAAAGGGAAGCTACGTGATTTGGGAGAGATTTGGAAAATAAAATTTTGGCTTCTTGCCAAAGCTGAACAATTTACTCCAAACGGTACGTGCTTTTTCGCCCAAACTGCTCCGAATCAGAAACGGGTTACGTTTTTGGAATGAGACTGTCAAAACTAGAATTTTGATGTAATCGAAATATTTTTTGAGAACTTTTATTTTTCTCAGTGTTCAGGTTTGTCTCAGTCATAAATAAATTTTATAGTATGAATGAGATATAATTTTATGAATTAAATCCAAATGATAAATATGGTGTTGTGAAGTGTCAAAGATTTAGATTTCTAATCTTATGAAATCTCTTTTGAATTGAGTTTATTTTATGGGTCAAAGTTACAAATTTTAATATTTAAAATGCAGGCTAAGTGTTCTTCTTCATTATGATTTTAAAAAGTGTAGCAACAATGGAACAAATGGCTTGGAAGAACATCAGACCCGAACAGAGATAGAGCTCCTTGTAGTAATCCCCCACAAAGTTATCTAACTCTTGATTTTTGTCGAGGAGTAACAGCTCCCTTTCACTACAATCCAAATGCACATTCACGTTTGACTCTTGATCTTTCCCTGTAAGCACATTCCCTTTCAACCTACTCAAGCCCGCAGCACTCTTATACCTTAAGAAAGCCTCCTTTAACCTTTTATTCCGGCGAATCACAATCAAGGTTTCTTTGTCTATGCCTCTCAAGTGATCGCGGCAAGTGAGCATCACATGATAAAACGTGAGCACAAAGAGAAACATCACCGTGGCATAGACAAAGGAAGCCCCTAGAAACAATGAAAAATATGACTCATCGGAAACAATCCCGGCGAGCACCATCCACCATAAGCGTAGGTATGGAGACCCTTACAAGCTGCATGACGTCGTTAGCTCACCGGACAAGATCGTTGTGCTGCTGCTTGAGATGATACTGTTTTGCTTCATAGCATGTTAAGATGATGATACAGGCCATGCAGAGGATTCGGGCCATGCGGACGTAGACCACGAAGGGGCTCCTAGGTTGGACGACCACGACGGAATGCTGGGCGACCTCGCCGTTTCGAAGATTACGTTTGATATTTTTATTATTCCTTTTTGTTCATTAATGTAATAGAATTTTAAGTGAGCAAACTATAAGCTCCTTCGAGGGTTTCTTTTTTGTTCTTTACCTCGTCGCTTTTCTTGAACCGACATGATAGAAAATTAGTAATTTAGGTTGGGGAATTCTTCTATAGAAGGGAATGATAAACCCTTATGCATGGTATGAATAAGATATAACTCCTTCCCCTAGATTCTTTTTTTCCCTAAACCCTAATAATGCTCCTTCTCCTTTGCCGCCTCTGCCGACCAGAAAAATATGGTCGCCACCCCCTTGCTGCAAAAACGGATACCTCGAGTATCAACTGGTGCTTTCATTGTTGATCTCATGCTCCGATGTCTTTGTCTGAACCAAACCCTACTTCCTTGACCTTGAAGGATATCATGCACGCCATCAACACTCTCGGCCAAGATTTGAATGCCACCAAACTCCGGGTCGCTGAATTGGCATCCGCTAGGACACCAAACATGGATGAGAATCACCGCCATGGGGTTCCTTATCATCCGGTCTGCCAGCCGTCGCCGTCTTGCACCACACCGCCGACACTGGATTCTGCCCCTCGCATGCGAGTAGATGCGCCTCGATTTTCGGCTGGTGACCCTATGGGTGGGATATTTCGTGCCCAAAAGTATTTTGATTACTTCTTGACATTTGAACTAGAACACATGCAACTCATGGCCATGTTGATCGACCATCCTGCGTCCGAATGGTTCCATTATTATCACGCGAACAACACCTTGGCGACTTGGCCCGGCTTTCTTGACGCCATGCAACAACGCTTCGACCCCAATTATTATGAGAACTACGTTGGGTTATTGTCCAATCTCACGCACACTTCTTCAATTATGGAGTATCAATCCGCTTTTGAATCAATTCTCAACAAGGTTTCCGGGGTCCCCGAACTGACCCTTGTCGCCATGTATATTGTGGGACTTAAAGAGCCGGTGCAACGGGGGGTTAACCTTTAGAACCCTAGCACACTGCCGGCTACGTTTGCCTTTGCGCGCGAACTCTCGGCTTGTCACCAGGATGTTGGACACGAGTTCAAACCCCTTTATTATTTTTCTGGAATATTTTTTGTTTTGATAAATGACAAACAGGATGATGAAATTCAAACGATAATCGAAAATTTATTTTTTCGTACCGAAAAAAGAAAAGAGGCGTATCAAGAAAGTTACGGGATAAAATTCAACGCTCACCCCTACGCAGATTTTTGAAGTGAAGTGAAGACTCCGAAGACTTTTTAATTTTTATTGAGTCTAGGATTCTTGTAAGGATGACAATAATTTTTGCATAAACAAATTAATTTTTGAGGGATAAAAATTATTATTTCTTGAGTCAGTTGAAAAATTATTTTTTTTCTGTCTAAAAATATTCTTTGGAGTCAGTTTCAAAATAGTGTGTCAAAATTTCTTTAAAATATTATTTAAGGATACACAAATTTTTTGTGGTAAGAAAAATGTACTTTAAAGATTTTTTCTTGTACATCGTTTGACACACAAAATATTTTTGGGACTCAATTTCTACACCAAAATTCAAATATTTAATTCAAATTTTGAATTTGAATTAATTTCTTTAACCCATTTGTATTGTTTGTTTTTGGGAGCCTTATATTATTCAAATTGTTGTCTAAAACAAAGCATTTAAATCCAAATATCCATCCCACTCGCACACATGTCTTGGGTCCTCATGTTTGAGAGCTGTTCGTCACTGGATCGATCCAATTGCTAGGATCGATCATCTTGTTGTGCGCTGCAGGGGCTGGGATCGATCCTTTTCCCTGGATCGATCCGCCGAAGGGTTGCAAGAACTCATTTCCGGATTTTTGGTCCCCTTGGATCGATCCCCTGCCTTGGATCGATCCCCCGTGCTTTTGACACAAATTTATTTTCGGAAGTTTACTCCAGATGATCGATCTTTTGCCATGGATCGATCCCCAATGCTCCAATCTGTCAAAATCACCTCTTCCCTACTTCCAACGGATTTATTTCTTTTAATCCTATAAAAACCCTCATCCTTCTTCATCAAACACACATCTCTTGCACTCCAATATCTTCATTAATCAATATTCAATTCTTGCTTCCATCTTCCTCATCAAATATATTATTTTGAGAGTTAGAAATATTTTATTGAGTGCTAAAGATTTTGTCATCCATAGAGCTTTAATTCTTCAACACTACTTTGCTCAATTGTGTGAGCTTTCATTCTTGTGTTGTAAACTCAATCTCATTTGAGTGTTGTTCTTAAGACTTGTGTGACTCAAGTCTTGTTGTTGTAAGAAAGTGAGGCTTGTGTGATTCAAGTTCTCAAGTTGTACCGGTTTTTCAAGCACCCGTTGAAGCTTGAAGATTAGTAGGACTTTCAAGAGAGTCTCTCGGAGGACTGGACTAGCCACGAGGTGGTGAACCAGTATAAATCTCGGTGTTCTTCTTTCCCTTACTCTTTTTATTTATTCCTGCGATTTTATTATTTCACACACGCGAAAAACGCACATTCTTGAAAACAACTCTATTCACCCCCCCTCTAGAGTTGCACATTTGTCTAACAATTGGTATCAGAGCAGGAAGTTCTTCGAATACGTTATTTTTCAGGAACTAAAAGATCAAATGGCATCAAGGATGTTCAACGCAGGAGTGACCGAGGGACAATCAACCACGAGGCTACCTTTGTTCGATGGAACAAACTACTCGTATTGGAAGGAGAGGATGAGAATCTTTATCCAATCCAACGACTACAAGCTATGGTTGATTGTGAAGAACGGCTGCGGAGTCCCGATGAAGAAAGTCGGTGAAGTCAACGTTCCCAAAACCGAAGAGGAGTTCACCGACGAAGATTGCAAAAAGATGGAGCTCAACGCAAAGGCAATAAACATGATTTATTGCGGTGTTAATGCGGATGACTACCGCAAAATTTCGCGGTGTGAAACCGCAAAACAAATGTGGGAGAAATTGGAGTTCACCTACGAAGGAACCGCGTAGGTTCGTGAGGCCAAAATCGACCATCTTACTCACGAGTACGAACTCTTCTCAATGAAGGAAAAAGAGAAGATTGAGGAAATGTTTGAGAGGTTCTCTAACATCATTAATCCTCTAAATCTTCTCGGGAAGACCTACACCGACCGAGAGCTCGTGAGAAAGGTGCTGCGAAGCCAATCCCCCAAATGGCGTTCAAAGGTGGACGCAATCGAAGAAGGTCGTGACTTCCAAACAACAACCTATGATGCTCTTCGAGGTAATCTTATTACCTACGAAACCACCCAACTCTCAAAGGTGGTTGAAGAGAGGAACAAGAGGTCTATTGCTCTACCCACAACAACATCAACCCACAACAAAGTTGATGATGAAGATGATGACAGCGACGACACCGACCTCGGACTCTTTGTCCGAAAATTCAAGAAGATGATGCTCAAGAAGGGAGCCAAGAAGAACACTCCACCCAAATGCTATGGGTGTGGTGAAATTGGACACATCAAACCAATGTGTCCGAAGCTCAAGAACGAGAAGGACAAGAGGGCACCGAAGAAGCAACGTGCCTACATCTCTTGGGAGAACGACGGCTCCGGGAGTGAAGACTCAGAAACGGAGAAAGTGGCCAACTTATGCCTCATGGCCATTGAAGATGGTGATACATCAAAAGAGGTAAGTGATCAAGAACCTTCTCCCAATGATTCTTTAACTCTTAATGATGTTGCTTGCATTATAGAAGATTTAGTAGGAATGTTCAAAAAGGCTTCCAAAGAAAATAATGAAGTTAAACAAAAAATCCTGATTTTTGAGAAGGATGTAAAAGAACTCAAAAATATAAATGATAAACTTAAACAAGAAATTATATCTTTTGGAAAAAGGCCGCAAGAACCTTCAACTACTTCTTCTTCTACATGTTCTAGTTGTACTTCATTAAAAGCTAAAGTTGCTACTTTAGAAAGTAAATTGGGAAAGTTCAATAATGCTTCAAACACCTTAAATAAAATTCTTAAGCAAAAAGTTAGTAATGGTGAAGGACTTGGATATAAGAAAAACCAACCTAGAAAAACAACATTTGTTAAAGCTAGGGGGAATAAAAATGCTAGGATAAATAATCAAACTAGAAGAGCACATCCTAGCAAACCTAGAACTCACTACACTCAACCATATAGGATGAATAATCCAAATGTTATTTGTCACTATTGTAATAAGATAGGTCACATTGCACCCGTGTGCTTCACCAAAATTAGGCATTTTCAACAAACGCACACACATCGCACATATGCTAACCAAAAAGGACCCAACAATACATGGGTACCTAAACCGTCTCCTTGATATCTTTTTGTAGGTGTGCTTGAAGGCTTCGAGTACCTCTTGGTATCTCGATGGCGGATGCTCCAAGCACATGACCGGAGACGCATCCAAATTTAGGAGTTTAGAGTATTTCAAAGGTGGCAATGTCATTTTTGGTGACAACAACAAGGGAAGAATCATTGGAAGTGGCACCGTTGGGAGAGACAATGCTACAACCATTGAGAACGTTCTTCTTGTTGAGGGCCTCAAGCACAATCTACTTAGCATTAGCCAATTGTGCGATAGAGGTAACCGTGTCATCTTTGATTCTAGTAAATGCATTGTAGAACGCTTGTGTGACAATAAGACTATTCTTTGTGGTAGTAGAGTAGATAACATTTACATGTTTGATCTTAAAAATTCCCCGTCTATCTTAGCTAAGTGCCTCAATACCAAAGAGGAAGAAACGTGGCTATGGCATCGTCGGATAGCTCACGTTAATATGGACCATCTTAATAAGTTGGTTTCTAAAGACTTAGTA
Source organism: Cuscuta australis (assembly GCA_003260385.1). Lineage (NCBI taxonomy): Eukaryota > Viridiplantae > Streptophyta > Magnoliopsida > Solanales > Convolvulaceae > Cuscuta > Cuscuta australis. The sequence continues at coordinate 684,477 of NQVE01000111.1, forward strand.
ATTGGTATTCCTAAACTTAAGTTTGAGAAGAATCTAATTTGTGATGCATGTCAAAAGGGGAAGCAAGTAAGGGCCTCGTTTAAGTCAAAGAACGTTGTTTCTACGACTAGGCCATTAAAACTTTTGCACATGGACCTTTTTGGACCTTCAAGGACTATGAGTTTAGGAGGTAATTACTTTGGCTTTGTTATCGTTGATGACTATTCGAGGTTTACATGGACACTCTTTGTTGGGAAAAACATTATAGATTTTGATGATGATGTATTTAGAATGTAATAGGGACTTTAGGTCTCCCCCAATATTCAATGTAATTTTTCTTTTTAGAAATATTGTCAAAACCGAGCTCTTGAGATTTCCAATAAAGCTGTGATATTTCTTTAAGCGTTTTGATGCCTGAAGACTTAATCAAATTCAGTGATATGAAAATTGGATATCTTGATCGGAAATGTCAGAGACAAGTAAGGATTTCTCAATCAGATGTAAATCCTCAGACCCGGAAGACTACACAAGAACCGGATGTCTCGCTACAACCCGCTGAAGGCTAAGTCATCCAAATCGGAAGACTAGCGCGGATCTCTTTCTCACCCGGAAGTCTGAAAATGACTCCTCCGGATTTGTCAGCTAAGAATCGGAAGACTCACTGAAGACCGGAATTCTCAGAAAGCGGACAAGTGAGAAAACACTTAGAAAAATTATCTAAGTCCTGAATGAAGAAATTCTACCCGTTGGTAAGGAAGAATAAATCTCTTGATTCTCAACGGCTATATTGAAGATAATTATGCTGATTCAAGAACAAATTACTCGAAGACAAAGTCTGGGTCTCTAAAATTGAAGAGCCTGCCCAGAATTCCTAAACAAGCACTAGAAGACAAACAGAGTAAAGTGCTACAGTCTTGAATTCTTGAACAACAGCTAGAAGACAGATTCTGTGGAAAAAGGAATCCTTTCTCAACAATTGGGTACGTCCAAACACCCACTTCAACAAAGAATCTTCAAATCACAATCTTCATTCAAAATTGAAGCCAGCAAATGCAACGGATAGTCTATTATGATTCAACGGATAGATTATCCAATCCAGCTATAAATAGCATTCTTGGAAGACTGGAGAAACAACAACAATGAAAAAACGAGTGAAAATATCTGAACGAGGCAATCTCTAACAACAAAGCTATCTCACTCACAGTTAGCCTAAAAAGCTTGATAAAGAGAGATCCTTAAAACTCCTTATCCAGAAGCAAACTCCTCCTCCTTCCAAAGAGCTATAGTGTAAACACTTGAAGGTTTCCTTGCCTCAAGTACCACATCACGTTGAAGGATACAACTTTTTGATCAAACTTCTTGATTAAAAAGGGGGTATGTCAACTTTCTTACAAGTTGGTCTTGCAAGTCCTATTGTTCGGACCTTGCAGTTGTTGAAGAAGCGTGATCTTCGAAGAAACAACAAAGCCAGCACGAGTGCAGTAGCAACATTGGTCTTGCGAAGATATACCGTGCAGAAATTCACACAAGTGTAATTGTTGGTTCACTTTTCAACAACCAACTACATAGTGGATTTTGAGGACGTAGAAGGATTACCCCACCTTCGAACCTCGTTAAAGTTTGCGTGTCTCTCTCTTTTATCTTTACTCTTACTTGCAATTATATTGACTGTGAAAACTAACCCATCCATATTGATTACTGCTCACTCTACCCACCAAATTCCGCACACAATCTAAAGTTCACAAGAACTCTAGATTAACACTTATTTTCACGTTTTCAAAAGAAACGAAAAAGATTTTAAATTTGTAACAAAGTCTATTCACCCCCCCTCTAGACTTTGTATCTCACCACTTTGGGACCACCAATTGGTATCGGAGCAAACTTCTCACTATCTACATTTAGATTAACGAGAAGTGATCAAAATGGTGAACAATATGGATCACGGTTTGCCCAAGTTTTCTCTTCTAGGTTATGATGATTGGAAGATCATGATGGAAGCACACCTCTACGCTCTACATGACTGTATGTGGATGGTGCTTGAGGATGGACCCTTGAAAATCCAAATGGAGAATCCTGAAAGGAATCCAGCAACTCCAGATGTAGTCCAGTACATTCCAAAGCCCAAGGAAAAATGGGATGATAGAGATTGCAAAAAGCACAATCTGGACAACGTCGCCAAAGCAGCCATCTTCAAGACACTTGATCCCATCACCTTCTCCAAAATCAAGCATCTCAAGACTGCCATGGAGATATGGCAAGGTCTTGGGAAGCTATGTGAGGGATCAGAGGACTTGAGAAAGCAGAAGATAGAAGTTCTACTTGAGAAGTTCAAAAGCTTCAAAATGCTTCCCGGAGAATCATTCGATATGTTGGATGAAAGATTCCACAAAATCTTAAATGATCTTGCCTCACTTAACCACGTTCTTTCTCCCAAAGAAAAGAATGTAAGGTTGCTGAGATCTCTTCCAACTGAATGGTACACCAAAGCCACAGCCATAGAAGAAGGAAGAAACCTGGAAAACTACACTGTCCAAGGTCTACTTGATGAGCTCAGAACCTATGAGCACGAGCTGAAGAAGAAGAAGGAAGAACAAGTCACTCCCTTCCCCACGGCACTGATGACAACTCCAGAGTCCCAACAAGTGAAGGGACATGCCCAAGAAGCTGTGACACACCTTCCTCCAGCCAGCCGTCAAGCTCAAAAATGGAGAACTACGATGAGGAATTTGCCATGATGGTCAAGCAATTCCGGAAGTTCAAGAAGTTCTTCAAGAAAGCTGACTCAGTCAGAAGGCCATCCAAGGGAAAGCCACAGGTAAGTGACTCTCCTCCTGAATCCTATTTGTGTTATAACTGCAGGAAGCCTGGCCACTGGAAGTCAGCATGCCCGTACCCAAAGGTGGAGAAGTACGGAGAAAGAGAAAGGAACGAGAAGAAAAAGAAGGCAATGGTAGCTGCTGAAAGTGATGAGTCATCCAGCTCACGCTCGGATGAAGAAGCCCTCGTCTGCATGGAGCGCGGAGTTGAAAAGCTCAACCAAAAGGATAGGTGGACTATGTCAGAAGATGACACTCTCTGCCTAATGGCCAAAGATGATGCTGATCAAGAGGTAACTTCACAAACCTCCTGCTCATCTTCTTATGAAAGCATACCAACTTCTGAAAATCTTTTTGACCAATTCAAAAAGATGATGGTAGATTTTGAGGAAATAAATCTCAAACATTCATCCTTAACAGAGGAGAACAAACTATTGAGTGAAGAGAATCTCAAGTTGACTGAAGGTCGGAAAAGTCAACTGAATGAGATCACTCAACTCAAAACTGAAAATGAATCTCTCTCTGAAAAGGTAAAATCCCTTAACAAAGAACTAGGGATACTTAAGTCCAAAGAAGCAGTGGATAAACTTCTTGAAACGACCAATCATAATGGTCGCAAAGGACTTGGGTTTGACTCCTCCAGTTCCAAAAGAAAAGGGAAAACAACTTTCATCCCTCCTAAACCTACTGCCAAACCCAATAAGCAGAAGGGAAAGGAAAAGGAGAAACCAACAGAAGTTCTCAAAAAGGTAGTCCCTCCTAAGAACTATAGGAAGCTGGACAAACCTCAAAAAGGAAATAATTTCAGAAGAAAACCTTCTAACCCCCATTATACACGAGGCTATACTCATTATGGGGTAGATAGGAGTTTTCCAAGAAATTCTGAGTGGAGAACTATGCCACGATATAGTCATCCTCCACCCCAGAAATTATTTGTGCCACCTAAGTATGCTTATAACCGACACAGGTCACACTATGCACAACCTAGACAAAATCATAGGTCTTATCAACCTAGGTTTGCTAGGAGGAAACAGGAAATTGTACCTCCTGCACGTAGGAATTTTTATGCCTACAACTATGATTATAATCCCAACAAGTTCAGAGCTGCAAGGAAAATTCCCTGCAACTTCAAACTTGATGTAGGGACACACACCATTAACTACTCCGGACCCAAACTTAATTGGGTACCAAAATCTTCCTCCTCCTAATGCAGGAAGCCGCTAAGTACCCAGGTGTCTGGTACTTAGACAGTGGCTGCTCAAGACACATGACGGGTGATGCGAGCCTTTTGAGCAATCTAATTTCCTATGAAGGTCCAAGAGTTACTTTTGGAGGAAGCAATGATTTTGGCCTTACTAAAGGGCTGGGAAATTTGGTGTACAAGGGACTAACCATCCAAGCTGTTTCTTATGTAGAAGGTCTCAATTATAACCTTCTTAGCATAAGTCAGTTTTGTGATAAAGGTTATTTCTTGGAATTCTGCAAAGACATGGCATCTCTCAAGAACATATCCACGAATGAAGTCATTCTCACTGGGAAGAGAATCAGGAACATCTATGAAGTAATGTGGGATAATGTCAAGGAAGCATGTCTAATCAGCAAAGGTGACACTAACCTTCTATGGCTTTGGCATAAGAGGTTGGGTCATCTCAACTTCAAAACTCTCAACAAGCTGTCCAAAGAAGGGTTAGTAGAAGGTCTTCCCAAAGCTGTATTCAGGAAGGAAAGTATTTGTGATGCTTTCCAGAAAGGAAAGCAAGTCAAGTCCACTTTCAAGGCAAAATCGGCACCCTCAACTACAAGGATATTAAGTCTTATTCACATGGACTTATTTGGCCCTGTTACACCAATAAGTCTAAGTGGAAAGAAATATGTCCTGGTGGTAGTTGATGATTACTCAAGATACACGTGGACAATCTTCCTCAACGGCAAGAAGGAAACTCAAGGGAAACTCACCAACTGCATGAAGCTGATTCAAAACCAAGCGAGTCAGACCATTCAGAAGATCAGATCTGACAAAGGCACAGAATTCCTGAATGAAATCATCATTCACTACTGTGAAGAAAACGGAATTCTTCATCAGACATCTGCAGCAAGGACACCTCAACAGAATGGTGTAGCTGAAAGAAGGAACAGAACCCTGAAGGAAGCAGTGAGAACCATGCTAGCAGAAGCTTCCTTACCAAAGAGGTTCTGGGCTGAAGCTGTTAACACAGCCTGCTATACTCAAAATAGAAGTATGATTTATAAAAGGCACAACAAAACTCCCTATGAACTGTGGAACGGGAGAAAGCCTAATATATCATATTTTCATATTTTTGGGACCAAGTGCTTTGTGTTAAACAACGGGAAGAATCATCTGAACACTTTTGATGAAAAATCAGATGAGGCCATCTTCCTAGGATATTCCATGGTGAGCAAGGCATTCAGAGTCTTCAACAAAAGAACCATGATCACTGAAGAGTCAATACATGTTATCTTTGATGAAAAACATGTGGTTGACAAACCATCAAAGCATGATCATGAGGTTCTAGATCTATTAGACAAGGATGAAGAAGTCGATGAAGGAGATAAAATGAAGCCTACGGAGTTCATTCCATTCAGAAGCCTGCCTCTGAAGACTTCACAGAGGAATCCGGATTCAAACAGTGCTGAGCCTTCCGGAAATTTTGGCCAGCCTTCCAATATTCCGGATCTCTCAAATGGCGACAATTCCGGAAATGGCGACCCAGTGCCAATCTATCCGGAAACACCAACAACCTCTGTTCTTCAACCAGAAGCTGAAATAGATCAACCAGTCAATCCCAATCAACACAATCTTCGTTGGTTAAGGGATCATCCTCCTCAACAGATCATTGGAGATATTCAATCTGGTGTTCGAACAAGGAGTGCCCAACAGAATCTAGAAGCTATGCTTGCTTGTTTCATCTCACAAGTAGAACAAAAGAATATTGAGGAAGCTCTAGCTGATTCTGATTGGATCAATGCAATGCAAGAAGAACTCAACCAATTTTCCAGAAATGACGTCTGGAAACTTGTTCCCAGACCTACTCATCAACATGTCATTGGCACAAAGTGGGTCTTCCGGAACAAGATGGATGAAAATGGCGTTGTTGTCAGAAACAAGGCCCGGTTAGTTGCAAAAGGATATTGTCAAGAAGAAGGTATAGATTTTGATGAAACCTTCGCTCCAGTTGCTAGACTTGAAGCTATAAGGCTGTTTCTAGCCTTTGCTGCTCATAAGGACTTCAAGGTCTATCAAATGGACGTCAAAAGCGCATTTCTCAATGGGAACCTCGAGGAAGAAGTTTATGTGGAACAACCTCCAGGATTTGAGTTACACACTAAGGGAGATCAGGTGTATAGACTCAAAAAGGCGCTGTATGGACTCAAACAAGCTCCAAGAGCTTGGTATGATACATTGTCTCAATTTCTAATAGACAATGGATTTACCAAAGGAGTCATTGACAAGACCTTGTTCAAACTACAAGATGGTGAAGATCTCTTATTGGTCCAAATCTATGTGGACGACATTATATTTGGCTCAACTAAGGAAGATCTCTGCACCAAGTTCTCAACCCTCATGCAAGGAAAATTTGAGATGAGCATGATGGGAGAACTCAACTACTTCCTTGGCCTTCAAATTAAACAGAGAAGCGAAGGAACTCTCATCAACCAAGCGAAGTATACAAGGGATCTTATCAAGAAATTCAAAGTTGATCAGAAGTCATCCGTTTCTGTCCCCATGAGTACATCCATCAAGCTTGATATGGATATAGATGGAAAGGATGTAGATCAAACTCTCTAGAGAGGAATTGTCGGATCTCTACTTTACCTTACTGCAAGCCGTCCAGATATCTCATATGCAGTAGGTGTTTGTGCCAGATTCCAGTCAAAGCCAAATGAAAGCCATCTGATAGCAGCTAAAAGGATTCTCAGATACCTCAAAGGAACTCAGAACATGGGTTTGTGGTATGGTAAGAGCAATTCATTTGAGTTAGTGGGATACTCAGATTCTGACTTTGCCGGATGCAAAGTTGACCGGAAAAGTACATCTGGTACTTGTCAATTCATTGGTGGAAATCTTGTTTCTTGGTTCAGTAAGAAACAAAACTCCATTTCTACATCTACAGCAGAAGCAGAGTACATTGCAGCTGGCAGTTGTTGTGCTCAAGTTTTGTGGCTAAAGCAACAACTACTGGACTATGGAGTCAAAACAAAGGAAGTCACAATCTTTTGTGACAATCAAAGTGCCATAGCCATCTCTCAAAACCCAGTGCATCATTGATGTCAAGCATCACTTCATCAGAGATCATGTGGAAAAGAAAGATATCAAAATTGAGTATATCTCAACTGAAGAACAACTGGCGGATATCTTCACCAAACCACTAAGTGAAGCCAAGTTTTCCGATTTGCTTCACAAAATTGGTCTAATTCAATTAGACTAAGTGCGGTACACGTGGCAGTTCACTTTCCACGTCTGTCAATATATTGGGTGGGCACGTGGCCTTGGGAATAGTCAAAAACCCAATCGCCACTAGCCACAAAAATCGCTCAATTTAAAACCCAATCGCCACTATTCAGATCTCAACCGCCCACTCAAAAGCTCTCGTCGTCTTCTTCGCGAAAAATTCTCAAGAACTCGCAAGAACCCTAGGTCTCTTTCTCTCTCAAAATTTCACCCAAATTTCTGAGAAAATGAAGGTTGTCGGAGCAAATGTTCATTTCCAGAAGTTAGAGGCCAAGTGCTCTTCATCGACATTCTTTCAAAGCTATATGGAGATGATAGGCTCTTAAGAACTCTCCGAATTTCTTCAAATGGAGATTCGCCTCAAATTCGAGGAAGAAGTTCTTGAATTCTACACGAATGGAGAAGTCAAGACTGCTCATTCAAAGAAGAATCCACAGAGGACGTTTCCAGTCATCAAATCCACTGTTGGAGGCGCAAAAGTGAAGCTTTCGCAGAAGAAATTGGGAGAAAAACTTCACCTCCCCAATTCTGGAGTTGAAGTTGGAAAACTTCCAGTCAAAAATCTGGACTGGAACATCATTGGAATTTTTGGGCAAATTCCTTCTGGCCCAGCAAAGAAAGCAGATCTCAACAATGATTACAAGTTGATTTTAGAACTGGTCATCGCTTGCCTCGAGTGTGGAAGTGGAGGTCACGCCGATGACATCACCCAGGAGAGAGCCTTCATCATCAACGCTCTCATTACCAAAACTAAGGTAAACTGGGCTGCACATTTTTTCAATTCCATCTCAAAGCATTTGGGAAAGCCCAACCAGAAATATCTCTGTCAAGGACTATACCTTGGACATATTTTGGAGACTATGGGTATTGCTTCTAAAGGAAAGAAGTATGGAGAAAGATACTGGTTATACTATCTGTCTTCAAAAGGAGAAAACAGAGCCAGTGCTAGTGCCACTGCAGAAGAAAGCTCATCAGATAATGTCCTACTCATCCATATGGCAAAAACTGCCAAAAGAAAGCAAGTGGTGTCCCCCTCTCCAAGTGTTGAAGCACAGAACCTTGCCCTGGTATGTTTGGAAGAAGAAGAAGAAGTCTCTGACCATGGAGAACTTCAAAGGAAGAAGAAGAGGAAAATCAACTCTCCATCAACATCTGGAAATGTCAATCCGGATGAGTTGAAGGAGAAGGAGCCTGCTGAGGAAACCTCTACCCAAAACCGGAGTACTCAACACCGTGAAGAAGAAACTCCTCAAGTCCCAAGCCTTCCAACCCCCTCATCTCAGCCTCATACAGATGATGCTGACAACAAATTCTGGCAGCTCTACTATAATTGGAGAGCTTGGAAAATTGGAAATTCAGAAGAGCAACTGTTGGATTGGGACCAACAGCTGAAGAATGAGAAGATTATCAAGAAGTGCTTAGGTATTCCAGTCAACCACAACTGTGAAGACATTTTGAATGACTACTGGGTATGACAAAGGAACCCTGAAGACCTGCATATGGAATACCTGGCCAACACACCAGTTTCAGACTATGAAGCAGATGACGAAGACACTGCTGTCTTCAAGCCAGTCTTCTCTAGAGCCACAGAAGAACAAGTGGCTCTCACCTCTGAAGAAATAGCTGTTTTGGAAGCAACAGCTGAGGATTTTCCTATCTTTCCGAAAACCTCACCTGTCCTTGAAATGGTTCTGACAGAAGCTGTTCAGGAGAAGACAACCTCTCCCCCACAAGAACAGAACCAGGAAATAGCAGAAGAAGAAGAATTTCAGCAACTAATCCAATCTCAAGTTTTGGAGACTCTCACAATTCCTTGTGAGATCCCCAATCCTACTGAAACTGAGATCCCGGAGAAGTCAGCAGAAATTCCAGAACAGTCAGCTCTTCCAGAATCAATAGAGCAAGCTGTTGAAGTGCAAAGGAACTCTGGAGAAGCTGAAAAGGAAACACAAGTGGCAGAAGTGGAGGTCTTTCAAACTCCAGCAGCCATTTTTGAAGAACAGAATGCTGATGAAGAAAGAGACTCCCTCTCTAGGGATATATCAGATTTTGGATTTGATGAAGCTGAAGGAGAATCTGAAAGAACACTGAAGGTAACTGATGAAGAAGATGTACAAGAAGATGCTGAATCTCTTCCTTTGCAACTCTTCCAAAGAACATCATCTCCTCATCAGGTAACCAATTTTCACTTCCATAGCTCTTCCACTCCTACTCTTCCGGATGAGATACCGGAAACCTGGACAAAGAAGGTCCAAGGGCTGATTGAATCAGCCCTAGCATCTCAACATGCCTCCTTTAGGCAAGAGATAGAGCAAATGGAAGCCAAGTACACTCAACTGCTAGAGAAATCAGAAGAAAAACACAGCGCAGATCTCAAAGAAATAGGGAAATCAGTAGACAAAACTCTAGAGACCATCTCTCTATTGAGTGATACTGTGAGCAACACTATGGAAATATATGCCTCTGACAGTCAACTTCAATTCAAAGAGTTTAACAAAGTCAAAGAGCAGATAGCAAGTGTCACAGTTGGTCTACAAAAACAAATGTCCCTTCTTCAAATGGACATCAGATCAGCCCTAGCAGTAGCTTCAGCAAACCAGGTAGTAATCAAAGACTACTTGAAGGTGATCATTGACAATCAAAAGGAAGCATACAAGCTGTTCAGACTTATTGGTGCACATACTGGGAACCGCAAGATGGAAGTGATCCTCCAACAACACAACCCATCTCTAATACCACAGCTCCCTATTGCAGTCAACGAAGGAGAAGCATCTTATATCCCTTCTCATCTGAACATGACAAATTTAATCCTTGAAGCACAGCAACGAAATCCGGAAAACTCAGCACAGCACCTATCCAGGTCAGGACTGGATGGAACAGAATTTATAGGTGCAGTTGTTGACCACTTTTCAGATGCTGCTCAATCAGAAGAAAGGCGTGAAAACTTAAAGCGTATCAAAGAATTGTGTGGGAACATGCAGGGCATCAGTGAGGTTGCCGGATCTTCAAAACGCAAAAGGAAATGAAGGTTCTTTTCATCAAACCAGGGGGAAAGTATGTGAAAACATTTGTTTTGATGAAAACACCTTCTTGTTTAAACATTGCTTGATTGGTTTAAACATTGCTTAAGTATGTCTTAATTGCGCTTATTATGCTTAATTATGCTTATCTCAAGTATGATTTTGTCTTAATTATTTTTCTGAAGCGCATACATTCAGGGGGAATGTAATTCAGGGGGAACTTAACTAGTTTTGGCTAACAATTGTTTTTGGCTATGAATTATTGATGAGCTCTAAGCAATGGAAGTCGGATATCTCAGTTTTGGTACTAAATTTGGAAATCTCCGATTCAGGTACTTTACAAAATCTGCTTTCTTAAACTAAGCTTTAATCCTTAATTCATTTCCAATTAGCTCTAAAAGTACTGGTCCTTAGGATTTTCATAATGTACAGGACTTTGGAAAAATAGTACCACTTTTCTTTTAAAAATAAAAATTTATATTTGTTTTGGTACTACCTCGTCCTAAGTAGAAACTAGAACTATAGGGAATGAAAAATGATAGTTTTATTTTGGGCCTTGAGAACCCAATAGGAATAATTTCCCTTTAGTACATAGCTTTCTTTTCTTTTTGGGCCACTCTTTTGGGCTTAGCCAAACCAAAACAGTTACGTTTCTCAAACCAAACGAAACTGATTTTCAAATTGAAACAGTTTCAATTCATTGGTAACTGGTAAAAGATTCCTTTCACTTTTCAACTTCTTGGAAGTTGAAACTCCTTTACTCTCACCGTTCCAACTACCCACTTAATGGAACCCGTCAACCTCCTCCTCTCCTATTTAAATCAAGATATCCCAATCCATTTCCATCACAAACAACTATCTGAAATATAAAAGTCTTCAAGTTCACTGCCTGAGAAAAACACCAAGAAAATATCCTCAATGGAGAAATTTCTCTTTCTCACCCTCATAGACGGCAATGGAGAAAAGCTTAGTGAGAAGGAAAGTAATTCAAAGTTTATGGTGCAATTCTCGGCAGTAGAGAAAGTTTATGGTGTAATTCTCGTATTTTTCAGGATTATACCATACACTTTCTCTGGAACAACACTCTCTCTATTTTTCTTTTTATTTTTTACCTTGATCTCTTTCCCCTCTCCTTTCCTTTCTTTACTTTTTCTAAATCCTTTTTGAGCAGTCCCCCCAATTTTCTTACAAGTTTTTTTTGGTGGTGCCTCTGCTCCCTTCTCTCAAAGAGTTCTCAATTTTTTTTTTCTAAAACTCTTTTTAAAATTTCTTTTAATTTTTTTTTTGTTTTTTCCTTCATCTTTAAAAATTTTTCTTTCACAATCAACTCTCTTTTCCAAAACCTTTTCCTTCTGTCTCTTTCTTTTCTTCCACCGCCGCCTCCTTTCCCTCCGCCTCTCTTCATTTTTCGTTCTTGTTTTTGTTTTTTTTTGAGAGATGTGTTGCTTCCTAGATCTTGGTTATCCACTTTGGATAATAGAGATCTATCAAACGCAACGCCAACCGCTCTGCCAAGCAGAATCTGCTGAAGCTGAAAACGGTCAATGGCGGAAGATATCACAAGATCTCAAGACAAGACTTGGTTTAGGAATTATTGTAATTTGAATTGTATTTGCTTAAGAGTTTTTGTTAACAAGCTGTATATTATGAGAAACTAAAAGAAAGTTATAAAATTAGTTCTCAGTACAGCGACCGGAACTCTTAAACACTTGTTTGTCATCATCAAAAAGGGGGAAATTGTTGTGAAAAATATTATAGATTTTGATGATGATGTATTTAGAATGTAATAGGGACTTTAGGTCTCCCCCAATATTCAATGTAATTTTTCTTTTTAGAAATATTGTCAAAACCGAGCTCTTGAGATTTCCAATAAAGCTGTGATATTTCTTTAAGCGTTTTGATGCCTGAAGACTTAATCAAATTCAGTGATATGAAAATTGGATATCTTGATCGGAAATGTCAGAGACAAGTAAGGATTTCTCAATCAGATGTAAATCCTCAGACCCGGAAGACTACACAAGAACCGGATGTCTCGCTACAACCCGCTGAAGGCTAAGTCATCCAAATCGGAAGACTAGCGCGGATCTCTTTCTCACCCGGAAGTCTGAAAATGACTCCTCCGGATTTGTCAGCTAAGAATCGGAAGACTCACTGAAGACCGGAATTCTCAGAAAGCGGACAAGTGAGAAAACACTTAGAAAAATTATCTAAGTCCTGAATGAAGAAATTCTACCCGTTGGTAAGGAAGAATAAATCTCTTGATTCTCAACGGCTAGATTGAAGATAATTATGCTGATTCAAGAACAAATTAACCAAAGACAAAGTCTAGGTCTCTAAAATTGAAGAGCCTGCCCAGAATTCCTAAACAAGCACTAGAAGACAAACAGAGTAAAGTGCTACAGTCTTGAATTCTTGAACAACAGCTAGAAGACGGATTCTGTGGAAAAAGGAATCCTTTCTCAACAATTGGGTACGTCCAAACACCCACTTCAACAAAGAATCTTCAAATCACAATCTTCATTCAAAATTGAAGCCAGCAAATGCAACGGATAGTCTATTATGATTCAACGGATAGATTATCCAATCCAGCTATAAATAGCATTCTTGGAAGACTGGAGAAACAACAACAATGAAAAAACGAGTGAAAATATCTGAACGAAGCAATCTCTAACAACAAAGCTATCTCACTCACAGTTAGCCTAAAAAGCTTGATAAAGAGAGATCCTTAAAACTCCTTATCCAGAAGCAAACTCCTCCTCCTTCCAAAGAGCTATAGTGTAAACACTTGAAGGTTTCCTTGCCTCAAGTACCACACCACGTTGAAGGATACAACTTTTTGATCAAACTTCTTGATTAAAAAGGGGGTAGGTCAACTTTCTTACAAGTTGGTCTTGCAAGTCCTATTGTTCGGACCTTGCAGTTGTTGAAGAAGCGTGACCTTCGAAGGAACAACAAAGCCAGCACGAGTGCAGTAGCAACATTGGTCTTGCGAAGATATACCGTGCAGAAATTCACACAAGTGTAATTGTTGGTTCACTTTTCAACAACCAACTACATAGTGGATTTTGAGGACGTAGAAGGATTACCCCACCTTCGAACCTCGTTAAAGTTTGCGTGTCTCTCTCTTTTATCTTTACTCTTACTTGCAATTATATTGACTGTGAAAACTAACCCATCCATATTGATTACTGCTCACTCTACCCACCAAATTCCGCACACAATCTAAAGTTCACAAGAACTCTAGATTAACACTTATTTTCACGTTTTCAAAAGAAACGAAAAAGATTTTAAATTTGTAACAAAGTCTATTCACCCCCCCCCCTCTAGACTTTGTATCTCACCACTTTGGGACCACCACTCTTTCTAGCTCTTAAGTATGATGCACTTAATGCTTTTAAGAAATTCATTAAATTGGTTCAAAATGAAAAAGACTCTCACATTGCATCCATTAGAAGTGATCATGGGGGAGAATTTGATCAAGACGGCTTTGATGTCGTTTGTGACGAATTAGGCATTGAGCATAATTTTTCAGCCCCCCGTACACCACAACAAAATGGCGTGGTTGAACGGAAAAATATGTCTCTTGAAGAGATGGCTAGAACTATGCTCAATGAGGCAAACCTTCCTAAATATTTTTGGGCAGATGCCGTGAGTACCGCGTGCTACGTTTTAAACTGAGCCGTCATTAGACCGATACTCAAGAAAACGCCCTACGAACTTTACAAAGGAAGAAAGCCTAACCTTTCCTATTTTCATGTCTTTGGATGTAAAGTTTTTATTCATAATAATGGAAAAGATAACTTGGGAAAATTTGATGCTAAGTCGGATGAAGGAATTTTCTTAGGTTATTCTCTTCGTAGTAAGGCATATAGAGTGTTCAACAAGCGTACTAAGACCGTAGAGGAGTCTATTCATGTTGTCTTTGATGAATTTGATGCTCGCTTGGCGAAGAAAGGTATTGTTGATAATGTTGCAGGTTCTTATGATGATGATGAAGAAATCGTCAAGGAAAAGGAACCGGAAGAAGAGAAAACGCAGGAACAAACGGAGCTTCCTAAGGAGTGGAGAACATTGAAGAACCACCCGATTGACAATGTCATTGGTGACATAACGAAGGGAGTTTCTACTCGTAATTCTCTTAGGAACACAATTAATCACATGGCCTTTGTTTCACAAATTGAACCAACAACCGTTTTGGATGCTATTAATGATGAACATTGGTCTATGGCAATGCAAGAGGAGCTTAACCAATTTAAACACAATGATGTTTGGGAATTGGTGCCTAGACCTAATGATCATTCCGTTATTGGCACAAAATGGGTGTTTCGTAACAAACTCGATGAAAATGGAGTAATCACTAGAAACAAAGCTAGGCTTGTAGCTAAAGGCTACAATCAAGAAGAAGGCATTGATTATGAAGAAACTTATGCACCAGTTGCACGTTTAGAAGCTATTCGTTTATTACTTGCATTTGCGTCTACGATGGATTTTAAACTTTATCAAATGGATGTTAAAAGTGCCTTCCTTAATGGTATCATTCAAGAGGAAGTGTATGTCGAACAACCCCCGGGTTTCGAAGACTATGAGTTTCCCGAACATGTCTTCAAACTCAAAAAGGCGCTTTACGGTCTCAAACAAGCACCTCGTGCTTGGTATGAACGGTTAAGCAAATTTCTTTTGGACCATGAGTTCAAACGGGGTCAAGTCGACACTACACTTTTTATCAAGAAAGATAACCAAGACATCCTTTTGGTTCAAGTTTACGTAGATGATATCATATTCGGTGCTACTAACGAGGTTTTGTGCAGGGATTTTTCCGATATGATGCAAAGTGAATTTGAAATGTCGATGATGGGAGAATTAAAGTTCTTCCTTGGGCTGCAAATTAGACAATGCAAAGAAGGAACATTCGTGTGTCAAACGAAATATTGCAGGGAATTGCTTAAAAGATTCGATGTTACCGAATCCAAATCCATTGACACACCAATGAGCACATCTTGCTATCTCGACAAGGACGAAAAAGGTAAAGAGGTAGACATCAAACGCTACCGAGGTATAATTGGCTCTTTACTTTATCTTACCGCGAGTAGACCGGATATCATGTACTCCGTTTGTATATGCGCTAGGTATCAATCTTCTCCTAAAGAGTCGCACTTGGTTGCGATCAAAAGGATAATGCGATATCTCGCGGGCACGTTGAACGTAGGTCTTTGGTATCCCAAAGGTTCGACATGTCATCTTGTTGGCTATTCCGACTCGGATTTTGCAGGTTGCAAACTCGATAGGAAAAGTACCAGCGGTACTTGCCACTTATTCGGTCATTCGTTAATCTCGTGGTTTAGTAAGAAACAGGTTAGTGTTGCACTCTCCACCACCGAAGCGGAATATGTCGCTGCGGGAAGTTGTTGTGCCCAAATTCTTTGGCTAAAACAGCAACTAGTGGATTTCGGCCTTATACTTGATCACATCCCAATTAGGTGTGACAATATGAGTGCTATTAGTCTAACGAAGAACCCCGTTCTTCACTCGCGGACTAAACACATAGAAATTAGGCATCACTTCATACGAGATCATGTCCAAAAGGGAGATGTCACAATTGAGTTTGTTGAAACGAAACATCAATTGGCGGACATTTTCACGAAACCCCTTAGTAGGGAGAGTTTCTTCCACATTCGGAATGAACTTGGCATTTTGGATATCTCTATGAATTAATTCATTCTTTTTATTGATGGTACTAATTTGAGCGTCGGAGGCGCAATAATTCTTTTTTGCAAGGTATATTTTCAGTGTTTCAGGGCAGTTTTCGAAACTGGAACAGAGGGGATCGATCTCCACAATTGGATCGATCACCCAAACCGAAGCTTTTTCAAATTAAACTTCGGCGGATCGATCCCGGATATAGGATCGATCCATTGGTCCTTTCTCTTTCACAGGTTTTCTTCGGCAGATCGATCCACCTAATGGACCGATCACCTGGGCGAAATAATCAAATCTGTATTCAGCCCAACGTCAGGAGGACCGATCCAGGCTTATAGATCGATCCATGGTTTTATTTGGTTCCAGGATCTGTTTCGGCGGATCGATCCAAGCATAGGGATCGATCACCTGGACTTAAAAGGCGCAGATACTCTTTTACGGAGGATCGATCTCCTTGGATGGATCGATCACTCTGACTTACGGTATATATACTCTCCCTTCTTCGTTTTTCCCATTTTCCATCGTCTCTGTTATCTGCTCTGTCTCTCTATCGGCGACCAAGGTTCTTCGATTCCCAGGTTTGTTCGTCGCCTCGTATCTTCAATTTTCTTGCAAATTACTTGTTAATTGTTGTAAATTGATGATTATTGTTACTTTTTTGATCGCTTTCTTGAGATTAAGTGGTTTTTCCTTTCTCTCTTAGGGTTTCTCGTTCTTCTCGTGCTCAAACCCTAGCCACCATATCGGATCGTCGAGGAAGTAAACGTTTGCGCACAAAATCTCATGAAGGTGAACCATCTACCCAAGAGGAACGATTTGTCTCTTCATTTGTCTTTCCGAGAGGTGATTCTAAACGCCTCTTCTATAATGACTTCTTGAATCGTCCTATTTTGACACCCAAATGCGTTCTTCATACCGTATTTTGTCATCTACCTTTCCAAGATGCCACAATTTTCATTGATAGACTTGGTGTTACTTCTTTTGTTCGTGAGAATTTTCCTGTGTATTGTCCGAATCTAATTCGGTTGTTTTATACAAATCTCACTTTCAACGGACGGGTCCTCAAAACCTCCGTTAATGGCACCGACATTGAGATGACTCTCAAAGATATCGGTGAACTTTTTAAACTTTCTTTTGAGGGTTGTGATTTTCACAAGTTTGCATCTAAGGAATTCAAAAACTTTTCCTCTTACGACACCATTTCCGAGGTGTGCCTTGAAGAAATTCTTGGGCGAGAACGCCTAACCGTTGGAGGTCTTAAGCCTCATTTTCGAATTCTTCATTACTTCATTTCGAAAGTATTAGCTCCTCGTAAGTCGAGCCATTCCAAAATACTTATTTCGGACACTCGTCTTCTCTTCGTGTTTTTGAACGATATCAAAATCAATTGGGCAACATTTTTTTGCAATAACCTTATTCTCATGAAGACAAAAGGGTCTCTTGGGTATGTGTTCCCGATCATGAACATTTTGAAAGCGTTTGGAGTGCCTTTAAAAGACATCCACGTCCAAAAGAACCACACGTGGTACATCGATGTCGCAACCTTCAACCGTTCTAATGTACCAAGGGCCGTGCAAGAAGAAGGAGGAGAAGAAGGAGAAGGAGAAGAAGGAGAAGAAGAGGGTGAAGAAGAACATGACCCAGAGGGCGAACCGGCGCATGTCCAAGAAGTGGCTCAAGTGGAATTGACTCGGCGTTCCTCTCCTACTCGGGTGTCACGCTCTACTTCATCGCGCCGCGCTGATCGTTCCATCCTTCAACGGATTTTAGACGCCGTGACTTGCACTCGCAGAGATGTGGCGCATACTCGCATGGAAGTGACCATGCAAGGCCATCGTCTATCACGGCTTGAGCAGCGGATGACGGAGATAGAGCGACGACCATATTTCGGACCGCGTCACAGTTACAGTGGTGGATCCCGACCGTCGAGCTCACTTTGACTTCTCTCTCTCTCTTTATGTGATGACTTTTCTGACACATTGTTAGATGTTATTATTATTATGACTCTTTTGGTGGATGATGATGTTCTTTAAATAATGCTAGTTATTATTGTGTTTTGATATCCTTGTTGGGTTGGCAATATTGCTCTTATTTAGAACATATTGTCCCTTTGTGGCATTTTTTTTAAGAAAACTCTTGCCATTTTTTTTTTACTATCCTTCAAAATCCCGACATCAATTAAGGGGGAAGGTTATTGGTTGATAATGCCAAAAGGGGGAAGGAAGGATAGTTGAGAAAACTTGGTTTTCAAAATTGTTTTTCCGCTTATTACTCCGATTATTTTTACTGCACTTTTCTAACCTTGCAGGGGGAATCTATTAAGGAAAATATTTCTTGAATTATACGTTGCTTTTTCTCAACTATGTTTCTCATTATCAAAAAGGGGGAAATTGTTGGACATGAGTTCAAACCCCTTTATTATTTTTCTGGAATATTTTTTGTTTTCATAAATGACAAACAGGATGATGAAATTCAAACGATAATCGAAAATTTATTTTTTCGTACCGAGAAAAGAAAAGAGGCATATCAAGAAAGTTACGGGATAAAATTCAACGCTCACCCCTACGCAGATTTTTGAAGTGAAGTGAAGACTCCGAAGACTTTTTAATTTTTATTGAGTCTAGGATTCTTGTAAGGATGACAATAATTTTTGCATAAACAAATTAATTTTTGAGGGATAAAAATTATTATTTCTTGAGTCAGTTGAAAAATTATTTTTTTTTCTGTCTAAAAATATGCTTTTGAGTCAGTTTCAAAATAGTGTGTCAAAATTTCTTTAAAATATTATTTAAGGATACACAAATTTTTTGTGGTAAGAAAAATGTACTTTAAAGATTTTTTCTTGTACATCGTTTGACACACAAAATATTTTTGGGACTCAATTTCTACACCAAAATTCAAATATTTAATTCAAATTTTGAATTTGAATTAATTTCTGTAACCCATTTGTATTGTTTGTTTTTGGGAGCCTTATATTATTCAAATTGTTGTCTAAAACAAAGCATTTAAATCCAAATATCCATCCCACTCGCACACATGTCTTGGGTCCTCATGTTTGAGAGCTGTTCGTCACTGGATCGATCCAATTGCTAGGATCGATCATCTTGTTGTGCGCTGCAGGGGTTGGAATCGATCCTTTTCCATGGATCGATCCGCCGAAGGGTTGCAAGAACTCATTTCTGGATTTTTGGTCCCCTTGGATCGATCCCCTGCCTTGGATCGATCCCCCGTGCTTTTGACACAAATTTATTTTCGGAAGTTTACTCCAGGTGATCGATCTTTTGCCCTGGATCGATCCCCAACGCTCCAATCTGTCAAAATCACCTCTTCCCTACTTCCAACGGATTTATTTCTTTTAATCCTATAAAAACCCTCATCCTTCTTCATCAAACACACATCTCTTGCACTCCAATATCTTCATTAATCAATATTCAATTCTTGCTTCCATCTTCCTCATCAAATATATTATTTTGAGAGTTAGAAATATTTTATTGAGTGCTAAAGATTTTGTCATCCATAGAGCTTTAATTCTTCAACACTACTTTGCTCAATTGTGTGAGCTTTCATTCTTGTGTTGTAAACTCAATCTCATTTGAGTGTTGTTCTTAAGACTTGTGTGACTCAAGTCTTGTTGTTGTAAGAAAGTGAGGCTTGTGTGATTCAAGTTCTCAAGTTGTACCGGTTTTTCAAGCACCCGTTGAAGCTTGAAGATTAGTAGTACTTTTGAGAGAGTCTCTCGGAGGACTGGACTAGCCACGAGGTGGTGAACCAGTATAAATCTCGGTGTTCTTCTTTCCCTTACTCTTTTTATTTATTCCGGCGATTTTATTATTTCACACACGCGAAAAACGCACATTCTTGAAAACAACTCTATTCACCCCCCCCCTCTAGAGTTGCACATTTGTCTAACACAGGAAGCCGCGGTCTCTTGTTCTTTCAGGGTCCGGCGTCCTTGGCCGCAACGTCCACCATCTCCAGCTACTACCGGAATTCTACCTACCCCAATGGCTGCCACAAAGCCCATCTCGCCAGCCCCACGTACCTCCACTCCAGCGGCGAATCTCCCAATTGTCCGATTGACGAATGCCTAGAAAGCGGAACGCAACAAGAAGGGCTTATGTTAGGCCTGCGACGAGAAGTGGGTGCCGGGCCACCATTGTAAGCATCGGTTCCTGGTTTTTATGGGTCCTGATGAAGATGAAAACCCCCTGGACGTTGAGGATTTTGTTGACAGAGACCAAGAAGCTGCTGTAATTTCGGGGGACATCTCCAGTCTCCACTCACTGGCCGGCAGCCCCAGCCCCCGTTCCCTCAATTTGGCGGGGTCCGTCAAGGAGATGGCGGTTCAGGTGCTCTTAGACGGGGGGAGCATGCACAATTTTATTCATTCTGCCGTGGCCGAACGCCTCACGTTGACCCTCCACCCAGTAACTCCGTTTCGGGTATATGTCGGCAATGGGGACTCTCTACGGTGCGCCTATTCATGCCCCCAAACGCCGTTATGCTTGCAAGGTCATCGCTTCGACATTGATTTATATATTCTTGAAATACATGGCCCCGACATCGTCTTGGGCATGCAATGGTTACAAAGCCTCGGCAAGGTGACGCATGATTATTCACAATTAACGGTTGAGTTCCCTTGGAAGGGCAGCCCAGTAGTCCTGCGCGGGGACGTTCCTCACCCTCGCCCGATCTCTTATAGCCAATTTTGCACTCTGGCCGCGGCTCCGGACGTTTGGGATATTTATGAATTGATACTGGCAAATTCTTCTCCTGGGCAGGATTCGGCCTCCCCACCTGCATTTCTAGATGACATTCCGACACCTATTCATGCCGTCTTGTTAGCGTATTCGGATGTGTTCGGGTTGCCGCAGGGGTTGCAACCCTCCATCATTGGGATCATAGAATTCATCTTGACGCAACCGCCAAGCCCGTGAATGTTCGCCCCTACCTCCATCCGTACTTCCAAAAGACGGAAATTGAGCGGCAAGTTCAAGAAATGTTGGACCAGGGGTTGATTCGACATAGCCACAACCCCTACTCCTCTCCAGTTCTCTTGGTGCATAAGAAGGACGGTACATATCGTTTTTGCATCGACTATAGAGCATTGAATGCCGCCACAGTCCCTAATCATTACCCCGTCCCCAGAACGGACGAGCTATTTGACGAATTGGGCCACGCTCGGGTGTTCTCTAAACTCAACTTACGATCCGGATACCACCAGATCCGTATGCATGAGGGGGATATTTTTAAAACGGCATTCTGCACGCATGACGGACACTACGAGTCTTTGGTCATGCCGTTCGGCCTCACCAACGCCCCGTCGACTATCCAATCAGTGATGAATAACCTTTTTTGGGCATACCTGCGGAAATTCGTCATTGTGTTTTTTGATGACATCTTGGTGTACAGTGCATCAGTGGACGCCCACGCGGCTCATCTTCGGACGGTTTTAGGTACTCTCCAATCTAATTGCTTCTATGTCAAACTCAGGCAGGGCCTCCATTGATTACCTCGGGCATATCCTGACCACCGACGAGTTACACTCGGACCCAAGCAAAATTGACGCCATGGTTAACTGGCCTAAACCGACTACCATCAAACAATTGCGGGGATTCCTTGGCCTCACCGAATATTATCGTCGTTTCATCGCCGGGTATGCCATGTTGGCAGCACCAATGATGGAGCTACTCAAGAAGGACAACTTTCATTGGACTCTGTTGATAGGGGTGTTTTACTGGCCGTCGATCGCCGGGATGTGCGGCAGTTTGTAGCCTCCTGTGCCGTAAGTCGGGCCACGAAATATTCAACACAACGACCCACCGGGCTCCTTCACCCGCTGCCAATACCGGACCAAGTGTGGGAATCGGCTTCAATGGATTTCGTCACGGGTGCCCGTCCCAATGTTTCACTGTAATCATGGTGGTGGTCGAGAGGTTGAGCAAGTACTCGCATTGTGGGGCCTTAGCCCCTGGATTTGATGCCCCACGTGTTGCCCGTCTCTTTACCGACTTCATGTTTAAGCATCACGGGTTCCCTCTCTCCATTATTTCGGACAGAGACTCGGTGTTTATGAGCTTATTTTGGAAAGAATTGATGTGGTTAAGCGGCTCTTCGCTCATGTTTTCCACCGCCTACCACCCCCAGTCCGACGGTCAGACGGAGGTTCTTAACCATAGCCTCAAACAATACCTCCGAGCTTTTACCTATGAGCGGTCGTCCAAGTGGTCGAGTTTTCTACTGTGGGCAGAGCTCGCCTTAAATTGCAGCCACCATGAAGGGCTGGGCGTTTCTCCCTTCCAGGCCCTCTATGGACGGCCACCACCTTCATTGTTCCCTACTTTATCAGTGCGTGCTCGGGTTCCGGCGATTGAGGAAATGTTACGTGAAGGCGCCGATTTGCTCAATGATTTGAAGGCTCATCTTACAGAGACGCAGCAACGTATGCGTTCGCAAGCTAATAAACACTGACGGGATGTTTCTTTTGCTGTCGGCGACATGGTGCTTCTCAAACTTCAGCCGTACCGCCAACACTCGATGGCTCGTCCGTTGTCTGCCATGCTTGCCCAACGATATTACGACCCCTTTGAGGTGATGGAGCGTGTGGGAGTTGTGGCCTATCGTCTACGTTTTCTGGACGGATGCAAGATACATGACGTTTTTTATGTTTCACTTCTGCGCCCCTTTATAGCACGATCGGGCAGCACTTTATCCTCCTCCTTGCCAAACTGTTTATTCAAGGGACGACCGTTATCAACCCCTGTTGTGGGGCTGCGCAGCCGCACGGTCCTGGTAGATGGCCACCCATAAGAGCAATGGCTCGTCCGTTGGTCGGATGGGACGCCGATGACGCTACGTGGGAGCCTGTTGATGACTTATTGGACAAATATGCAGATCTCCGCCTTGAGGAAAAGGCCGAAGCTAACCCGGGGGAGTTTTTTTAGGCCATGCGGACGACGTAGACCATGAAGGGGCTCCTAGGGTTGGATGACCACAACGGAATGCTAGGCGACCTCGCCGTTTCAAAGATTACGTTTGATATTTTTATTATTCCTTCTTATTCACTAATCTAATAGATTTTGTTAGGTGAACGAACTATAAGCGCCTTGGAGGGTTTCTTTTCGGTTCTTTACCTTGTCGCTTTTCTTGAACCGACAGGATAGAAAATTAGTAATTTAGGTTGGGGAATTCTTCTATATAAGGGAATGATAAACCCTTACGCATAGTATGAATAAGAGATAACTCCTTCCCCTATATTCTTTCTTTTCCCTAAACCCTAATAATTCTCCTTCTCCTTTGCCGCCTCTGCCGACCGGAAAAATACGGTCGCCACCCCCTTGCCGCAAACACGGATACCTCGAGTATCAGATGACTGCATGATCCTTTAGGGAGGGCTCATTTCTTGCATCATCTCCATTTCGGTGCTCCAATCCGCTTCCGTTGCCGCCTGGTCTTGGCGTCTCAATCGCCTGAATCTCTGATATTGAGGAAAGACCACCTGCAAGGGAGCATTTTTTTTATATTATTATTAAGACAACATTTAAACCCTACACCAAGAATGAGTGAAAACAAATAAAACTAAAACAAAACCAACTAAATATATACCATTTCTATTGTCCACATTATTCTCTTTTGGAATTGTTATGGGAATAAATTCCCATTGCAAAGAGTCTTCATCAGCTTCATCCTCGCGGCGGCCCTAGCCTGCTCCTGCTCCTATTCTGAGACCTCCCTCATCACCATATCATCATCCTAGTTTGTTTGATTTATCATGGTGCGAATTTGGAATTGGATTGTATAGTTGAATTGAATTGAGTTACAACCCGTGTTTCATTGCCGTTCCTGCTGCCCTGCTCCGTTCTTTCTCCTTCTCCTCTGCTCTGTGCCATCATGTTCTACTCTATTTCTTTCTATTTTGCTCTGTCATTGATGTTTTGCCGATGGGGAAGAGGACGCCACATGTTGCTGTTGAGCCGTTGGTTTCCATTGACGTAGTAGAGTTGTCGCTGGTATATCTCACTGGAGACCAGGTCATCGAGAGGGGAGTACTGAAGATTGACCTTTCCAAAAGTTTGATCAAATTGGCTTAGGTTTATGTTGTGGGCCGAATTTAGTTGCAATAGTCCACTGGTGTTTAAATTTTTAACGTTTGGACAATGGCCATGGAATAGTCCAAATCTACCAACCAAGTGAAATACACCAATTTGAGCTCTACTTTTATAATCCAGTCTAATAAGTCTATCGAGGATAACGAACGTGTCAAATAGGGGAGTTGTGTTATTATAGAACTTATTGGTTATACTTGTGTGCGAAACATGAATTGCGAAAAAGGTCGCCTAGTAGTATTAGGTGGGTTTGCATTGAGTTTGGAATCTAAATTACTTATGGGATTGAGGTATTAAAACATAAGGTCATGCAGGTGTCGGCATACACCTGATGATCTCCAGAGTTAAAACGTGCGTACGGGAGTCCACGACCTGCCTTGGCACCTCCGTGGTAGGGGCTCCAACCTGCCTAATTGGACACCTTCCATTGGGATTCCAAGCTGGGTGTCTTGGCACCTTCCAAGAGTGTCCATATGCAATGATAGGCAGTGAAATATGAAAATTTTAACATCCTTACCTGATTATGTTGCCCAAAATCACGTACTAAAAATTCTACTAAGTTAGAAATTTATACCTTTTTCCGTAAGCGGTAAAAATGAATAAGTCGTAGGAATAGCGTTGACAGTGCAAACATAACCGTTCAAGCGTCCGATCTCCAACTTTGACACACGAACAACAACCAGAGTCTACCACAATCCTTATGCTAGTAAAGATTGTGATAGTATAAAATATAAAGATTAAAATTGGGATAATAATACTCTTGTATATTTCAATAGAAAAAATTTCTAATAATATTTAAAAAATATTATAGATATTTTCTATACACAATGATATTATTGGAACACAAAAAAAATTCTTTCTCTCTTGAATGATGATGGCCGAACAAAAATCTACAAAAATGAAGGGAATGGTGTGGAGTATATTTAAGGAGAAAAAGTGATTATTAATTTGACTTTGTCATTAACTAAATGACAAAATAATTAGATCCACTCAATAATCAAATAAGGAAATTTTGTTCCTTTAAAAACTTATCATGGCTGAAATTAAGGTTGTGATTATGAGAAGGATTTTAAAAATTCTTCTCCACTTAAATGTTCAAAGTGTATTTTATTTGACACCAAAAATTAATATAAAATTAATCTTAAATCAAATAAAAATACCAATATCATTTTTAAACAAGTATACAAATATACTTTAAATAATTTATGTCAAAATAATTATTTTAATAATTAAAATGACAAACTAAAATAAAATATTCAATGTATGTATGTGTGTGTGTATATATATATATATACATATATATATATATACTTTGAATATTTTATTTTGGTTTGTAATTTTTATTATTAATATAATTATTTTGACATAAATTATTTAAAGTATATTTATATACTTGTTTAAAAATAATATTGGTATTTTTATTTGGAGGAATGGATGGCTGTGATTGTTTAATCACTTATTAATGAATGGTGGGCTGCACATGGTAAGTTTAAAATTACGTGTCTAAAAAAGGAAGCAGCACAAAAGGGGTATTTTTGCCACTGAAAAGTGCACACGTGCACACCCCAAAAAGGAATCCCGCCGAGTGTTCCTATTTCGGTGCTACTTTCGAGTAGTTAACGCAGAGGCAAACTTCACACTCCAGCTTTAAGAGGGCTCTTGGAGTTGTACACTCCAATTCAAATTCTAGTTGCTATGGCAACGGAGAGGAGTGCTACGACGGAGAAAGAAGTTGGCGATAAGAGTCTGACACCATTAACATCGCCAGAAGAAACAGGTAATGTTTTATATATTTTATTTTTTGATAAATTGAAGATTTTGGTATATTCTGATTTGAAAAAGTGATTGCATTTGTTCCGGTAGGGGTTCGGATGTGTTTGCTGCGTTTGTGAAATACAATACACAAAATTTAATTTTTATGTCATTTATTTTGGAATGTGGGGGAGTGGGTCCAAAAGAATTGTGGATTATATGTCAGTTTTTTATAATTTTGTTTTTTTTAGGGTTTTGGGTGATGATGGGTGTAGCAGGAGTAGTTGATGGATAATAAATGTCATCAGTGGATTGGTGTTTTATATGATGCATTTCTAGGGTTTTGTTGTGCATGATTGTGGTATTTGTGTGCTTAAGTGGTGGAGAGGGTTCGAATTGAAATTAAAGTAAATGAGTTTAAAATTTTTTAGAAAGAGAGTTTTGGTTTTTTAAAGGATTGTTTACTTGATTTTGTGTTTTTTAAGGTATATGGTCTTGTTTAGCAGCATTACTATATTTTTAGCACTTTGAAGTGTTTTTAATTTGAAGCAGTGTCTGTAATATTAAATGTTTAGATCAGGATTCAATCAGCTAATAAGATGAATGGTTTGGGGTTAGAGAGGCATTTACATTGTATTATTGGATGAGCAATGAATGTTTTCTAAAATGCATCTAACATTCAGAATGCATGATGGTTAGTTTGATGCTTGTTGACTATTTTTTTAGGGCTTTGCATTGAAATAATATGGGATTGCTGTTTGTATAATACAGTACAATTGGTATGCATTGTCTTTGTTGGTTTGTGCATTTGGTGATTCTAATTAAGCATGGTAGTGCATGTTCCATGAAATAATGATTTACGTGAAATATAATGAAAAGAATATTCTAATTAATAACATGGATGACTATCCCACATTAGCATAAATTTCAGGATAAGTATTAGGTGGTTTGAGCAGTTTGTAGTGTTTTTGATGTAAAGTTTGAATCAAAATTGTCTCGATTAAGTATATGCATGATGTGTGGTTGGATAAGCATTCACAAATTAATGTTTGGTTAGGCATTGTGTGTGTTCTAAATTGCATCATTCATCCAACATGATTGCTGCTGGATTTGATGGTTGTTGAGTGTTTTTTGGGCAGTTTGTAATGCAATGATATAGGATTGGTGAATTTAAATTAATATTATGGGTATGCATTACCTTTATTGTTTGATTAAATAATTGCTTGTAAAGAAGGTTTGAAGAGCATGGTCTATGATGGAAGAATATATGTGAAATACATGGAAAAAATATAGGTCATTAATAGCATGAATAAGTATCACAAGTTTGCATAACAAGCAAACATCAGTGCATTACCAAACATTCTTATAGAATGAGTAAGGATCTTGTTAATATTGTTTAATGTGTTTCATGTGTTTGTGACTTTCACAGCAATCCAGGCCAGCACCTATTCCTTAAGAGATGTAAAAAGAAGGTACTGAAGACACAAGGTAGCACTCCACGAAGGAGAAGTGTAAAGTTGCAGAGCGTTGTGTTCAGGATGAAAAACAAGCTGTGTGGGGGGCCTGAGAGAATTGATCTTGTTGGTGACAAATCCAACCAAAGTGGGGGTCTACTGAAGTTGAAGGGCTTAGCTAGGGATGAAGCAGACAAAGAAATGACAGAGATTCAAATAAATGCTCAGGTGGATGGTGGGAGGGGTGATTTGCATGATGAGAATATGCAAGCTAGGCAGGATGCAGATGATGCATATGGGGGTGAAAATAGTGCATCCCCATCAAGTATGGGGAGTGATGGTGACCCAGAAGGCACTGATGAAGAGGATGGGGATGATGAGGATGGAGAAGGCAGTGATGAGGAGGAGACAGATTATGATGGTGAAGAAGTTAATGATGGTGATGGATCGGAAAGTGATGATGCACAGGGATCTGATGAGGAGGAAACTGAAGATTGCGAGAGGGAGATAATAGAGATGAGGATGAAATTGCTGGTGTGCAAGATGAATATAGTAGTGAGCGGGTTGCATCGGTGAAACGAAAGACGCCTAGAGCAGTTGGTAATAGTGGCCAAGGTTCACGTGCAAGATCAAGTCAGCGTATTGAGAAGGGGGGGAGAGATTACAAGTGAGAAAAAAAGGGAAGATTGGAAAGAAGAAATTGGTTGATATCAAGGCGCCATATGGGTCATTGAAGACAAGGTCGACACCCCATGTATTAATGAAAGCAATAGAAGGGATGAATGATGTTCAGCGTGCCGTTGTTGAAAGGATTGGGTTTGGGTCAGTTTTAAAACTTGATATTTGGGAGTTGCCATCAAGGTTGAGACTTTGGGTTGTGAGTAACTATGATGCTAGGAATAGCTGTCGGAAACTTCTGGACAATACAAAGATGCACATAAATGATGAGGATGTTAATACCGTCTTGTGGTGGCCGATTGGTGGAGAGCGCATTCAAAATAACAAGCGTAATAAGGACAAGTTGTTGTTGAAAGAGTGGAGACATAAGTTTGGTACGACGAGTATTAAGATAACTCCAAATGATGTTGTGGAGAAGATGCTGCGGTGCACAGATGGGGGGAGTGGTTTGTGAGACATTTTGTGACACTTATTGTGTCAGTACTTGTGGATAGCACATCACACGGTTATGTGAATGCCTTGGTGATGGACCATCTGAGAGATGTGGGGAGAGTTCCAAAATTGAATTGGTGTCAATATGTTCTTGACAAGCTGATTCAGAACAAGCTAAAGTGGCAGAAAAAAAGAAGCAGCTTTTCGGTGGTCCACTGCTCCTTCTAATGGTATAATCTAGACTTGTGTGTATTGTGCATTTTTTAATTTCCATCATGCTTATTAATGATATTATTATGCAGGTGTTCTACGTTGAACGTATTTCTGATTTCTCAAGAACAGTTCCTAAGACATATCCAGCTGTGTTGGGATGGAGTGGAAAGGAACAACGAAAGGGAGAGAACAGTGAGGTTGTTGAAGGCGGATTTGGTTTAGGCCATGATGAAGGACGTATGAGTCGTGAGATGCGGCTGGAGGTGAACAGAGAGCTGATTGAGAGAGAAAGGAAGGCTATAGAGGAGAGGGATAATACAGAGCATGAAAATGTGATCATTGAAGATTCCGATGAGGTAAAGTTTGTAATATATAATCACTGACAAAAATGGTGTTATGTTATATCTAGTTAGGCTAATTTTAAACAATTACGCGCTGTTGTCATTTTATATTTTATTTAGGTGTCTGTAAGGAAAATTACAGACAAAAGCAAGATCCTGTCAAGCACAGTTATTGATCTACTGAAAATGATTCAGGATGCACCAAAGTCGATGGGAAAGAATTTGATGTTTCGTAAGATGCGTAATATGTGCCATAGAGTAATTGGCATAAATGTTGAAAAGAAAGATAATTTTGAAAAAGATGTTGGGAAAAATGAAACAGACATGTTTGGGGATTTAGAATTCTAGAGCAGTCCAGAGATTTGGGCAGCGGTTGATGAAGCGGCAAAGGCAGCAGAAGTGCGGAAGAAGTATGAAGAATTTATTAATGATGTGCCTTCTTTCAGTCTAGGGATGACACAGATTCTTGAAGAAGAAGGTGGGGGTGTATCCGAGATGGAGAGCACGCGTGAGAGGTAGAAGAGCAATGAGGTGGATGAAGAGATGACGCCAGCGAACATCACTCATGCTGATCCTCACAACACCCCGAACATGGCTGGTCCTCAGAACACCCCGAACATGGAACTTGAGCCGAACAAAGAGATAGAGCAGAATGAAGAGATGATTGGTGCAGAATGTGATGCAGTGCGGAACAATCAAGATGTGAACAATGAGGTATCACAAAGTTTCTGTACACATTGCGTATATACGTTACAGGACTGCACCTATTTTGATGAACTTTTTGTCTAGGTTTCATTCTAGATGGAGGTGACGGTTGAAGAGAGAATAGATGATGAAGGTGTTGGGCTGAAAAAGAAAATTGATGAGGTATGATAATAGGTTATTAAATAGATGACATAGATATCTTCGGCCATTCATTTAATTTGTTTTGAACAGGTTGTGAAATATGCAAAAGGCGAAAGGGCCAGAAGGAAGACCAAAACAACTTTGACGTTGAAATCACCTTACCTAACACGAGTGATTGATCCAAGAGAAAATGTGAACACATTTGAGAAGAAATTTTGAAAGTGGGTTGTAAGCGAGCAAGATGCTGACAGGTTTATGCTTTAACTTTGGTTAAACAATGCATCATATTAGGAAACTTAAAGTAACATTCTTGATCTTGGTTCTGTAAAACTTATGCAGGAATGACATTGTGTTCAGTGGGTATAATATATCGGTTGAACGTGGAGACCTTCAGACGTTGGCGACTAGCCATCACATTTCACCACGGGTAGTGGATGCTTGGTCTTGCATATTGAATCACAAGGAGCTGTTTCGTAGCGTTGAATCTCCAGCCCGGTTTTTTGCAAAAATGATTAGATGTGTATGTTACTTTCTAATAATACACTTAAATCTACATCTTTTTAATTTCTGTACTTGCCTGGACGTATTATTGTACGATTAATATAATTGCAGATGTTCATGAGTGAGGGGGAAATGGAAGAGGCAGCTGATGCTTTTAAGGTGGTTTGTGATGCACTGGAATACGGCTGGAGCTTGACTAATCCATGTGATGTTGATATGGTGAGATTATTGATGTCTGATTTTGAGTACTGCTTGCGACGGTGGTATGTTTATTTGTATTATATGAATATACTGTTCAAATGCATAATATGTTCTTAAACGTGCGGATATTGTTCCCAATAATGCAACACTGTTGGTGTTATTGCATATGTGTGAACCTGAAAGGGAATAGGGTTGATATCCTCGACAGCTCATCCGCCGACGTTGCAAAGATTAATAAATATGACAAGATGCCAAACGTTGTTGTAAGTATAAATTGACAGCACGTCCCCCAAATGATTAAGGGGGATACGGATCTTTTATAATGTATTGAAGCCAATTCTAAAATCTGATGAGAAAAACGTAATTCATTATTGTAATGTTTTATCATCCCTTTGATTACAGCGAGACATGGCCATAAAATATTTCAAGAGTAAAGGACTGGATGGCCGGGTCAAGAAACTGAAGGCACAAGAACCAAAATGATTGCAATTGGCGTGGAGAGATTCGACTGCTGTATTTGATTATGGTGTGATTACAATGCGGCACATGGAGACGTACACAGGGCAGGCATTGAAGGAGTGGGAATGTGGCTTGAAAAAGGGGGATGAGAAGGCAGTGAATGCACTTCGAACAAAGTATTGTGCTGCAATAGTCGAATCAGATGTCAACGAGGTTAAGGACAAGATAAGGCAACAGGTGAAGCACTCGAGTGGTTGAAGACTACATGACTTGATTACAAATGCATGTTTTTGATGCCTGACTTTTTCATGGGGATTATGATGTATTCTGTTTTTGTTTTTTTCTAGAATTTCCAGTTTCGTATGCTTTTGAGTTTTGGTTTCATGGAGCAACCCCTGAGTGAGTCGATGCTGGCTTGTTCGTTTTGCTAGATGGGATTGAATTATTGCTTAGTATGAGGATAGATAGACATAATATTTTGGTATTTATGAAGAATTCTAGCATTAACTTGACTGGATGTCAGTTTCTTGTGTGAATACATTTCTTTGAATTCTTATTTTACGTAGAGTTGCACATGATAATGTTTGTCATTGATTAGCGAAAGCAGGAATTAGATAATACGTGTGGCTGAGTGTGAAATGTGGTGTTCTAAAAAGAGTGCATAGTATTCATACATTGGTGTATATCTATAGTTCTATTAGTGTAATACTACTGAATTATTGTTTGAGTGTTGGAGGGGAATTTGATTTTAAAAGGTTAATTAATTTGGATTGGAAAGTGATTGGTGCCTGTCATTAAACAACTACTATATTGCACTAAAACCATTTGAGGACGCACTAATAAATCTGACAATGGTGAATTCTGTCAAAAGTATAGCAAGTTGAGAGAATAACTAGGAGACGTTCCAAGTACTCAATGTGTTGGGACGTGATTGGTGCTGAAATTGTTGCGGGAGTTTTTGTTATTAGTGCGTTCCAGAAATGGTTTTAGTGCAATGTAGTGGTTGTTTAATGAGGGTACACACATGTTTAAGAAATAGGTGATTTGGATAATACACATAAGTCAGGATAGGAAATACGTGACGTTTTGTAAACATTCATAATCTCCGGATGTGTGTGTGTCTCCCGAGTTTATACATGAACTAATAGAGCCATCAATGCATGTTTCATATAATGAGAAGTGTGTGAGGCAGTGTTGGATCAAAACTGAAGATTTAGATGTATATGGCTAAGGGTTCTCCCACCTTATAATAAAAAATAACTTCCTCCATCAAAGTGTGTTTATTGAGTTTATTTTTTCAAGTCAAATATGATAACTTTAGGTTTTAATTAAATAAAAAATATAATATATATTAGTATAAAAATAATTTTATTAGATTTATTTTATTGAGAATTTTTAAAATTTTATTTTATTATATTAATGTTTAATACAAATTAAAAATACTTCATCCGTCCCCCTAAGATGTTCTCATTTTGACTTTTGGTGGTGTTTAAGGAGAGTTGAAAAAAGGTGAAAATGGATGGAGTGTATTAAATGAGGTGTAATAAATAAAGTAAGTATGAATAATTATGATATTTTAATTGTTAAAAAATGAAATGAGAAGATGTGACTGAAGAGGAGTTAAAACTCAAAAACTGTTCCCGTCCATCCATCCCAAAAGATTGTCGTATGCCACTTTTGCCCATTTTCCCTCTCGCGTACTCACACTCAACAGTCAACAGTCACCAGACCAGAGATCGATAATGGCGTTTGAACGAGCAGTCGTTCTGTCAAAACCCTATGCTCTCCCTCCCAACGACCCTCTACGATATTCTCGAATCCCATCCATGCCCCCCCTGTTTCAACCCTTATCCCTCAAGCGCTCCTTATCTTCTTCTTCTAAAAGCGGGCGATTAGTCTCCTGCGGCCGAATCAGCTACTCAGACGACTACACCAGCAGCAAAATTTCCAGTTCCTCCGTTTTCGAGCGCGGCCAAATCGAGGCCTCTCAGCTTCCGCCTCCGGCGGAGATTCAATGGAAGAAGGAGCTTTGCAATTCTGTGCAGCTCATCGGCATCGTAGCCTCGCCCGTCCAAATCCGACACCTTGCCTCCGGGAAGGCCGTGGCTTGGACCCGCCTTGCCGTCAAGAAGTCTGAGAACGACACCAGCTGGTAATTCCTTAGAATTGATCTGCCTGTCTTCACAGCTCTATCTCTCTCTCTTTCGAATTCATTATGGTGTTCTTTTAGATTTTTGGATAATTTGAGATGTATTGTAGTTGTAAACTGGGAAGAATGCATATTTAGCCATGGTCTATGCGTTTTTGCACATTTCTTAGTCACATCACAGATTTTTCAGCATTTGTTCTATTGGACAGTCATAAAATATTTTGACCCCAAAGTTAACTAAATTTGCACCACCCAATTGACAATGGGTTGGGGTCAGAGTTGGGTGAGGGGTTTACAGGGGGTTTAGGGGCTAAGAACTATCAAATTTGCGAATAGAGCATTGTTGGTGTCCCAATTGGGAAAGTGTCCTTCGTGGCCACTCTCTTTGAGTGGCCATAAAACCTGGCCATTGCTCAATGTATGTTTTGAAATAATTGCAAATATGATATTGAAATTATAAAAAGTTTGTTAAACTCTGCAGTCCTAGACTAAACAAGGCAGAAGAAGTAATAATTTTGAGATAAAAAGCAATGCGTGGCATTGATGAGGCAGCAATTCTAGCTCTTGTTTTCTAACTTTTTCATGGACTTTTGGACTTCAAGAGTTCACATTTGCCCTTGATATATCGTATGGCTTACGTACTCTAGATGTAAATTAGGTAAAACAAAGAGCACGTTTTTCATTCATTATTAGGCTAAAAGTTTCATGAACATAGAAGGCAGGTGGTTTTAGGAAATGGTTAAGTCCTCCTAAGTTCAATCATCCCTTCTGCTGACCAACAGTTGTTGCAACTTGCCAACATCTCATCTGCCAATGATTTTTATGCTAAAAGAAGTAAAGAACAAAAAGCTGTGACCTAAATTTCATATTGTATCTCACCTATTTTACTTTTGCATATGGACTGCAAGGGGCGTCCAATGTTTAATCCGCGAGCTCATCTTTAGTCTCAAGTAGCTAACATGTTATTTGTTAAACTACATACTATTAAGTTTTGGGTGGAGAAAGATCTTGTGCATGAAATAAGCTGTAATGGCTGTTAATATCTCCTTTTAATAATAAAGAAGAATGCCCATCATGTGGTAACTAATTATTAAATATATAACTTTTCAGGATCGATTTGAATTTTTGGAATGAATTGGCTCATGTTGCTTTTCAACATGTGGAGAAAGGTCGTCAAATATATGTATGCGGTCGCTTGGTATCAGATACTGTTGAAGGGGATGATGGGAAACAAAAAACTTACTATAAGGTTGTTTTTTTGTTTTTCTTTCCAATTTCTATTTCTAATTACTTACGATATGAATTACTATGCATCTCACATATCTTGATATCGATCATCTCCCGTAGGTGGTTGTTCATGAACTGAACTTTGTTGAAAGGAAAACTTCTTCACCTGTGTCGTATGACGGGGAATCTAACTCCATCACACCAGGCAATAATTTGTCCATGCAATTTATGTCACTTTTTATATTCAACATTTGCCATAAGTAGTTATTGTACTTAAGCTAATACAATTAAATTGCATGCGCTTGTAGGCACAAAGCCAAAAAATTATGCTGCAAATAGTACAGAATCAGTTGAGGAGTTATGGCAAGCATTCTTTGCTAACCCCATGGAATGGTGGGATAATAGGAAAAACAAGGTATTGGCTTTTACCATATGGCTAAAATTTTAAGATGATTCTGATGAAGTGCATCGGTAAGCTCATAAGCTGCGCCGCACGGAAACAAAAATGTGAGAAACGTGAAAGAGGAAAATGCAACACAAGGAAACATAATTATTACGAAGTTGTTGATGATGTATTGACTCGTCTTAAATATGCATTAATGATGATGTATGTATGTTTTGCAGAGGAGCCCAAAATATCCAGACTTCAAGCACAAAAGTACAGGTGAGTCATTGTGGGTAGAAGGCTGGAATAATCCGCCATGGGTGAAATCTCAACTTGCTGTATTGGACTCAAGGATGGAAGCTCTTCAGGATCATAGCATGGGTGTAAACTTCATGGCCAATGATGATAATCACCCCCCTCTTTAGCTGATTCATGATTGAACTTGAGATGCTGATTGTGTTTTTGTATATGTGCCTCCAGGGCGGTGGAAGAGCAGTCAAGTAGTTGGCATTGCTGTTAACTTTTGTAAGCATTCACTTGCAACGATCTAGGCAATTAATGCTCTTGGAAGAATTGATACCTGACTAGGATTGAAACATATTCAATATTTCAAGGAATGTGATATTTGTTGCCCTAAGGGCAACAAATAAGTATTAAATCCTAGGCCAATAATTATTAAAGGCCCCTAATTAATTTACTTTGGGCTGATGACCATGCCAATTTCCGAGACTGTTAATTATAAATTGATTTTTGAAGAGACTCTTGATATTCTCAAAGTGTCTTTAAATATTTTCTAACAAAATTTAAAAATTGAAATAATACAAATGCTTATATTAGGTCATGTTTTCTTCATTTGATCTGATTGGTTTTGATCTGATTGGAATAAATTTTGATTTTATCAGATCTAGTTTGATTTGGTCTGATCTAATTACAACAATAATAAGTAATAAGTAAAAAAAAATAAGTTGGGAAGAACATGACCTTAGTCCTCTATGTGTTTGAAATATTTATATTTAAATTATTTTTTGAACAAATACACATTGAAAATTTTACATGTTGAAAAATTTATGGGAGATTAATTAACAACATATGTTGAAAAGAAACATATTCTTAAAAAAGAGTGCAAATAAATGGCATAAGAAGATCGTGATTCGAGATAGAAGCATTGGAGACGATGCAGACGGTGAAGCTAGGGAGAGGGACGAAGCAAAGGCGATAGTGATGGTCGAGACGGAGGGCTGCCCGAGCAGAGGCTATGACATGAATGTAAGAAGATTGTGTAGAGATGAGCGGAAATGCGGAAGGGTGATTAAGAATGACGAAGATGCCAGATGCTTTAGAGCATGTTTGGAAATAGCGTTAGTGTTTTGGATAAAAATTTAATGATGCATATTACTTTGAAAACGCTAACACTAAACACTGCTCGTAGATAGCCTTTTCAAAACGCTGACGCTATTGCCAAACAGGTCCTTAATGTTTTTTTATTTTATTTAAAATTAGTTTAGGTCTTATTTTAAGAATAAAATCATGGCAGTCATATTTTAAGAATAAAGATTATGTTTTAATCTATTCGAGTAGTAAGAGTAGTGGTGGTAGTTTTTCAATAATTTACATTTTGTAGAGACAAATTTTTTTCAATAATTGACTTTTTCAATTATAATAATAAACAAAATTTAGACTTGTTTTAAATAATAATAATATAATGAATTATTTGTACTAAATAGCACTAAAACTTAAGTCATTTTTCTAAATAGCACTTAAATTGTTTTATTCTCTAAATAACACTTAATAATGTCCATAATGTCCAGTGATGACGAATATTTACTTGAATAATGACTAATAGATAATGACTAAAAGTGCTACATTGGGAAGAAAAATACATGTGCTATTTAGAGAAAATCATTATGTTTTAGTGCTATTTAAGTAAATTCTCCAATAATAATAAGATAAAAAAATAAATGAACGAAAGCAAACCAGGTAAAGTAGATTCCATAATTGGATATTAAAATGAATTTGAAATAATCGACAATAATTGAATTAAGATGGAATACAAAGAGTCTAACTCACCACTAGTTTATAAGGAGTAACTAAATTTTTGGGATAACAATGTAATGAAATAATTAATAGTATGTTAAAATGTGAAAGAGTTGGAAAATGTTAGAAGAATTGAAGTGTTAAAAAGTTACTGAATAAGCAAGTTGAGCCCTAACCAGGACCATGCTCTTCACCCGTCTAGTGCGCCTATGTAGCGTCCTAAAACCTGGCCTATCAGAATTAATTAATTAAAGATAATTAATTAATGACTGAAACGGACTCGGTAGAATTATGAAATATTTTTCGTTTGATAAAAAGGTTTATACTGTAGAGTAGGATTCGACGAAACGAATCCAACGGTGCAAACGCATTCAGATTTGGAGCATGTAGGCTCGAAAAGTACATTTTGGGCCAGGTACGTTAAGTAAATGTGGAGCCCGAAACCCCAAACCTATAAATATACCCCTACACGCCTATTTCTCACCTTTCCCACTCACAACTCATCTCTCTCTCTCTCTCTCTCTCTCTCTCTCTCGTTCTCTTTCTCGACCGGATGAACGCAGCGGAAGACAGAACAGCAGTAGCGAGGAAGGAGAAAAGGGAGAAGAAAAGAAGGAAGAAGGATAGTTCATCGTCGTGTTCCCGCACCCGTGGTATTATCGTTAGTATATTCGTCGAATTCGAGGTGAGTACTTGGACCTCTAACGTATGGTTATAGTCATAGGTTTGAATCTTACGTTCATAGAATCATTACAGTTGAATTATGTGAACCCTACGTTAATTATGTCTCGTTTACATTGTTTATGGTTTGGAAAGCATGAATTGAACTTGATATGTTTAAAGGCATGTTGGACAATGTTTGATTTGAATTTAAAGGCAAAGAGTGCATGCTGCTACAAACTGCTATAGTGCGATACAAGGCCGGGATGTTGAACTACCAAGCTCTCATGATGTGAGATGTAACAATAACGAGCCGAGCACCCGAAGTCCCCCACTCTCTAAGCTGAGAAGGAATTTCGAGGTGAATGGGAGTAGTGCCCATGCTCAGCTCCGGCGGGAGTCTTTGTTCCCCTCGCTGTGCTACGACTTC
This sequence comes from Cuscuta australis, assembly GCA_003260385.1. NCBI lineage: Eukaryota > Viridiplantae > Streptophyta > Magnoliopsida > Solanales > Convolvulaceae > Cuscuta > Cuscuta australis. The sequence goes on from NQVE01000111.1 coordinate 722,327, forward strand.
TCTTCATAGATTAACACTTGAAAAATTCATACAAAGATAAATAAAATGGTGGGCTTGGCCGACAAGATTGGCAATATCGCCCACCTCGTGACTAGTATAAATTGTGCCTTAGGAAGTGGGATATAGGGTGTGCCTTGGGAGATAACTTGAGTGACTTGCGAGGTGGCTGAGGTCGACCATGGGAAAAGAGTTGAGTGCTTTGCGAGGTGGTTGGGGCCAACCTTGGAAGAGGGCTTAGGTTGCCTCGGGAGACGGGGGCTTAAGTGACTCGCGAGGTGGCTGAGGCTGACCTCAAGAAAAGAGTTGAATGCCTCATGAGGCGGCTGGGACTGACTCAGGAGAGGGCTTAACCTGTCTCAGGAGACGAGAGCTTGGGTGCCTAGTGAGATGACTGGGGAAGACCTCGGGAGAGGGCTTAGGTTACCTCGGGAGACGAGGTCTTGAGTGCCTCGTGAGGTGGCTGAGGTAGACCTCGGGAGAGGGCTTAGGTTTCCTTGGGAGACGAGGACTTAAGTGCCTTGTAAGGTGGTTGAGGCTGATCTCGGGAGATGACTTGGGTTGCATCGGGAGATGAGGGCTTGAGTCGTCAGGTGAGTGAGGCTAACCTTGAGAGAGGACTTGGGTTGCATCGGGAGACGAGGGCTTGAGTGCCTTGTGAGGTGGCTGAGACTGACCTCGGTAGAAGACTTGAGATGCCTTAGGAGATGAAGGCTTGGGTGCCTCGTGAGGTGGCTGAGGCTGACCTTGAGATAGAGCTTAGGTTGCCTTGGTAGGCGAGGACTTTAGTGACTTGCGAGGTGGCTGAGGGCGACCTCGGGAAAAGAGCTGAGTGCCTCGCTAGGTGGCTGGGGTTGTAAGAGGGCTTAGGTTGCCTCGAGAGACGAGGGCTTAAGTGACTTGCGTGGTGGCTGAAGCCGACCTAGGGAAAAATGTCGAGTGCCTCGTGTGAAGTGGCTGGGGCCGACCTCAAGAGAGGGCTTAAGTACCTCATTAGGTGGCTAAGGCCAACATAGGGAGAGGATTTAGGATGCCTCGGGAAACGAGGGCTTAAGTAACTTAGGGGATGGCTGAGGCCAACCTCAAGAAAATGGGTGAGCGCCTTGAGAGGTGGCTGGGGCCGACCTAGGGAAAGGGCTTAGGTTTCCTTGGCCTCGAGAGGCGAGGGCTTAAGTTGCCTCACGATGTGGCTGAGGCCGCGACCTCAAGAAAAGAACTTGGTGAAATAATGTGTGATTCGCAAAAGGGCGGGAGCTCATCCTGCAAAACAAGGGTTAGTAAAAAATGTGATGGCCCATTGTGGTTGTCCATGTTGATCTCTTCTAGGCGGGCAGACAGCGCTAACATTTCTAGAGTTGAATATGCCTTGAGGTCTTCCACTTTGTACATGGAAGACAGAATATGAGAAACTCCTTTGTCCTTTTTTTTCTTTTCTTTCCTTTTTTGATGATGTGTTGGAGCGGCATGGCGCTAATGATTGTCTTCTGCAGGACTTAACACGTTGTGCCCTAAGCAGGACCGTCCTCATCACCTCGTTTAGAGTGCCCTTCCCTGGCTCGTGGGAATTTAAATCCCCCTACAAAGACATTTGATAGGTGCGGGCCTTCAAGTGGCGAGATGGTTGACCAGGATCCTTTGCAGGATCTAGCGTCGGGATGCCCTCTTGAGGATTCTTATGTGTGCCGTCTAATTTCGGTATTTTCATCTTTTTTTTTTTGTTCTGCAAGTTAACCCCGCCTTTCATTATTCTAGGCAAATTTCTAATGCCTTCTATTTTTCTCCAAATTAATCCCATCTTATATAGGAAGAGGGGTATAGATAGGGGAGAATCAAGGCTAGGGTTTAGACCCATATACAAAATTAATGGGTCGGTCCAACAGACTGGGCCACCCCCAAATAAGTAACTACTATATGACTAACGACAAGTCCAACAGACTAGACTACCCTGACTAATATTATATAAAGACGAGATACCCTATGTCTAGGGTATCCATCAACTTCATACACTATTTGTCATTCATCAAAACTTACACTTACAAAACATGCTAAGAGACACCAATAGACAAATTAATGATTTTCACACAAGGTTTAACAAAGTAGTTCTTCTTCACATTTTCCCAAGACTGGAGAGAGTATTAATGAAGTTGAAAACCATGCGCCAAGTCAAGTGGATAAAAGCAGTACAAAAAAGAAGAATTAGAAGACTCAATTAAGAAAGTATCAACACAAATCAAATTCGTGTTTCATTTTAGGATGGATTTGGAACATATATACATGGTTGAAACTATGCAACAGCACAAATTAGAAGACTCAATTAAGAAACATATATGATGTGTCTATGAACTGTTGAAAGAGTTACCACCGTTGATCCATATTTTCATGAATGGGTTGATACAACACAATGACAATATCTCTCGGCACTACAGGTGTGTGTAGTTGGTTTTTTTAAAAGTAAATTTAAACCCTCATTTTTTTAAAGTTAAACTATCATTTTTGTGGTTCTTAATAATAATTTTATGCTTCTCCCTCTTATAATAAGTCTTACACTCTTTTTTATCATAAATTAAAGTTTATTGTCTATCACTCCATGTGTTTTAATGTGTTTGTTCAGCTTGTTGTTTTATACGGAGTAGTTATTTTAAATAATTTTTATTTTCATACGTAATACTACCTCCATCCCTGAGTGTTTGTACACTTTCATTTTTGCACACCATCCAAAATGCACTTCTTTAATTCATTTTATCTTGTAATTTGTATATTAAAAAATTATAAAAATTATATATTAATAATCCATATGTTAAGACGAATCAAACAAGATCACACATGACTATTTTTAGGCTTACACATTGAGAGAATTTGATGACTCAAAGTTCTTAGATGAACAGTTCCAAAAGTCAAAAGTGGACAAACACTCAGGGACGGACCAAGTATTATTTATATTTAGCTTGCTTTTTTATAGTTATTTTAAATCATTTTTATATTCATACATAATATTATTTATATTTAGTTGATGATCAAAAATTGTTCACTTCAATTGGAAAAATTACTAACACCCATAACATTTTCTTTAATCGTGAAAATTAAAGAAATTTGAATCAAATGCTTTTCACACTTTTGTTTAGAAAACTGTTTCTAGGTACCCCTATTTTAAAAAACTAAATGTTGGATACCTCACTTTTTTAAAATATATTCCGAGGTACACTCTATTTTGAGAAACTAATTACCGGGTACCTCATACTTTTAAAATATACTCCGGGGTACCTCCAAATATAATACTACCTCCGTCCCAAAAAGATTTACACGTTTTGACTAAAGTTGAAATTAAGGGAGAGATAATTTTGTGTCGACTTTTCAAAAATACCCTTGATGTGATGGGTAAAAGTAGGATGTGATGTGTAGATTATTAGGAAAAAGGTATGATGTGATAGGTAGGGTTTGAAAAAGTAAGGGGTAAAAGTGGTTTTTTAATAGAAATGAGTAGTAGATTGTAGGACGCAATTTTTTTGAAAGGTGTAAATCTTTTTGGGACGGAGTGAGTATATATTAACTTACCCGTGAAGGACATTCCGTCTCATTCTTCGTCAAAGCAGTTACCGCCATTAATTTTAAGAAATATGCATGGGTTTGGAATTCCAAAAATAACATTGGTTCTTATACTTTTTGGATACGATCTATCTAGTTTAATGGAAACTTTCGGATGAAACAAAATATCCTTCACGGATAAGTTAATATACATTTGGAGATATCCCGAAATATATTTTAAAAATATAAATTACCCGATAGTTAACTTTTTCAAAATGGAGGATAACGGGAGTATCTTTAAAAAGGATAAAGCAATATATATATATATATATATATATATATATATATATATATATAAATGGGCTTAGAGATAGAGGGGGGTTCTGGAGATCGGGTTTCCATTCCTAGCCGCTGCTATCAACGTAGATCTATGCCGGTGGGAAAACTAGTCGACGGAAGAACAGCATCGAACCTGCAAATTAGGAAAGGAATTGACGACTCCCAACGGCACATTCAAGAAGCAATCCAAAATTGCTCAAAGCTCAAAGGTCCACTGGTCCAGATGCCAACGGAAGATTTAAGGTGCAGTCAAAAAGGTTCTCCTTCAATGTTTCAAAAGCTAAATTCCTTGAGATCTCAGAAGAATGAAGGTACAAATCTTATCGATTTTGGATAAACAAGAGTGCCCTTATCTGGATTTGTTCATGCTTCGTTTTAATTCTCCAAAGACCAGTGCTCACCAGTTGGGTTCAGAGCAAAAAGGAAGGTACCCTTGATTTCCGATTCTCTTTTGATTCGAACTCCTTTGGGTTTTTCGTTCAGTTAACAGAAATGAGAGAAAATGGTTCCACCTCAATATTTGTTCCTGAGCAGTGGCGGACCCAGGAATTTCGGTGAGTCGGTTCACATTTTGTGCACAAAAAGAAAATTTTGATATTTGTATAGCAATAAATTTAAAACAAGGTAAAAAAGTATCAATAAATAGCATTCTGAGATAAATATTGCAAGTTGTATGTAATATTTTTGAAATACTGTATAATAAATATAATACTTTCATTGCTTTAACCAAAAAAGAAAAAAAAACTAAACAACTAAAATATTAATTCTAGAAATTTCTTCAAATACTAAGTATATTTTAGGAATCTTTTTAAAACAATTAAACTTGTTCATACATTTCAAAAAAAATTGAACATTTTATAATTAAGTTTCGTAATTAAAGTTAAATCAATTTTCCAAATCTAAAAGAATTAAAACATAAAATTCTACACAATTATAAAAGGTGTTCTCTGTTCCATTTTCAAAAAAATAGCACCTAATCACATATAAATATACTCTTCTTGGATGCCCTTAATCTACATATAATAGCTAATTACATACTACTACTAATAAATAATGTTTTTTGGAGTGGGTGCAATTGAACCCACTTGCACAACCGTAGGTCCGCCCCTGTTCCTGAGGGTTACACTAGGTATGGTTTTAGACGGTTCCTTGCTAAGCTTAGATCGGCTGGTATGATGTTTGATAATAATAGTACTGAATTATGGGTTGATGATACTAGATGCTTATACCCAAACTCTTTTGAGAAGGAAACCCCTGATGCTCAGACCATTTCCAAAGCTCTGTTTAATAAAGACATTGGCTGCTATCTAAAGTCTACTAAGTCTGAAAATTCTACAACCATAACTGACCCCCTCTTGAGCTCTAGTATGGTGAAACTTGTTAGCAATCAGGCTTATGATTCTTCCTTAATGTCTTTGTCTAAAGAGATGCAACTTGCTCTGGCTTCTACGAGAACGAGTTCCTTTTCAAATGTAACAGTTGATGGGTCAACTTGGGAAGCTGGAAATTCAAAGGCAGATTGTGGTGCTCCAACAGATGTGGCAATAAGTTCCATAGTGCTAAGAGAAGGAGTAAAATTCAAGTCCATTGCTGACTTTGAACTACAAGACTCTAACTCTCAAATTACCCCTGTAGAAGGGATTGGTTTAGCACTGGCAGTTTGCTCTTCAGTACAGCCCGGGACTGGAGTTTTTCACTCGATTGCACGCTCCTCTTCACAAGTAATCATAAGCTCAACCAAAGATAAACTATCATTTCATGCCTCTCCATTCTACCCCAGAAGTCTTATGCCATCTAAACTATCTTTAAAGGATATGGAAGCTCTAAACCTTAAAGCAGAGGATCTCCAAAATGATTTGATGATGATTGAGAGTTCAGCAAAGAATACTATTTTTAGTGTGGGACTTAGAGATCATGAGAGTAATAGTTCTCGTCTTTTGGAAGAGGAACAAAGCTTACTGTTTGGGGATAGAATACTAGAAGATGACCCTGATTTATTTGATTCTGAACAGGTCCAGGAACACCTCGTTCTGGAAGACTTAGATCATCGGGGTAAAGGTAAAGGCAAGAAAAAGAGAAAGAAAAAAGGGAATACAAAGAATAAGGGTCAACAAGCTGGTGACAAACAATGCAAGAGGAAGTGATTTCATTGTAACCCTTTTGATTTGTATTAGGTTTGTTTACTAAATACTTGTTGGGATGCCATTGGTTCTTTATATTTATATATTTTAGGGAATAGGCTTTGATATTGTTGGTTTTCTTTTGGGGGTTTCATTTGGGCTACTGTTGGGGCTTAGCCCACCCCCTCTTGTACTCTTGTTTTTTTAATTCAAATAAGACGGAGCTTTCCTGGGCTCTGTCACACCCTCGGTGCTGCTTTTAGGTTATATATATATATATATATATATATATATATATATATATATATATTATATATATATATATATATATATATATATATATATATATATATATATATATATATATATATATATATATATATATATATATATTCAAAGAGATACCCGGAGTTACCCGATATTATTAACAAATTCACAAAGCAATATATATATATACACACACACACACATATATATATACATTTCAAATATATACTTGAGGTCTATTCTTTCCCTATATTGATTTCTATTTAATATCACTAAAATGATTTTTACTAATATTTACGTAAATATGTTTCTGGTACTTAAAAAAATTTCAATATGAATATATATTTTGAAATAATTTTTTAAAACATTACGCCATTAATGTTTTGTACCTACATAATGATATGCTATTCTTAGACGTGTGAATTTATATATATATATATATATATATATATATATATATATATATATATATATATATATATATATATATATATATATATATATATATATATATATATATATATATATATATATATATATTCGAAAACATTAATGTGTATATATTTAAATCAAAATCCGAATTAAAAAAGGTAGCGTATGTTTAAAAAACGAAACTAAAAAGCATCAAAATCTTTTTGAACTTCACATATTTTTAGTGTTAAAGACACATTTTAGCAAAAAAAAATGCATGTTTAGTATAATCTTTTTAACAATTAAAAAGGGATTTTTTTTTAAATTTCTGTTTCAGAGGTGATGTGTAAGTGTCATTTATTGGGCCTGATATGATGTCGGCGTTTGGCTCTAGGCGTGAGCTGTTGGTGTCTATGGGCTGTATTTAATGCTTTGTACCTACATAATGATATCACTATATTGTTTTATATTTAATATCACTAAAATGTTTATTTTTAATATACATTTAAATATGTTCTTCAAACCACGAAAAAAATTATGTGTGTGTGTATATATATATATATATTATATATTTTATATATATATATATATATTATATTTATATATTATAATATTCTTTTAAATTTTTGAAAGTAGAAATAAATCTCATTTTATATTTATTATTTGATATTTATATGAAGGTTGAATGAGTTTAAATGGGCAGATCGTTGTTGGTGTGACGGTGTTGGTGTGACGGTGTTGGTGTAGGCTGTCCAAGTACATGGACAGCCAAATAACCATGTCAATAGCAGATCAAAAGGCCAAATAGCAAATATCGACTCCATACAAACGCAGGCCCATACCCAAAACTATTCCCGATTTTTTTAAAAATCCGGCAACATAATAGGTCTTTCATACCAAATCCCACTCAATATGAACCACAATCTCAAAACATGAGAAGTTGAATATTTTAAACGTTCTTAATCTTTTATTAAAATAATTCCAAAGTGATTCATTAATTGTGTTTTTAATAACCAATCAAGTTTAAAGTTTTTGATTCCCTTGACTATTTTTTTTGAACTTTCACGGATATTAAAAATACTTTATTTTTAAATTCATTTTGAATATTATGAATAAATAGTAAAGGAGCATGGGCCATGTGTATGGAGCTGTACAACAAATTTAAATTGCGAAAAATAAGTGTGTCCAATCATTCTCAATGCTGATTTATATTCTTATAAACAGTTATTGCACCCTGAGCTGCTAACCTTGAGCCGCACGCCGAATGCACTTTTAAATGTAATATATGACACTACAAAAAATCCCACTTGATCAAACTCCTTGGTCTATCAGTAATTCTTTTTTAATAAAAGTTATATGAGTTAAAATCTTTTAATCCTGTATTCTATGTTTGGTGATTCAGGTTATTTGTGGTAATGTTAATGGTTTTATGCTATATATTGTGTTAGCTTAGTCTCATTGTAGTGTTGTGGAATGCTTGTTAAGATCACGTTATCTAAATCTCTCAAGTTATTGAATGTAATTTAGAAATACATAGTGAAAGATTCTTTACGCCACAAAAAAACAGAAAACAATATGACTTTCAAAAGTTAAAGCCAATACCATAACAAAAAAGGTTTATAAAACCAGAAATTGACCCACACCATAACAAACTGCATCACAAAAACAGGTGGGGTATTCAAGCATACAAAATGACAATGATTTTTCAGTCCCAAGGAGTTTGATGTTCAGTCTCTAGGAGTTTCCATCTTCATTTTCTTGCTAGCACTTGTTGAAATCTCATCAAATAGATTCCTCTTCAAAGTTTCACTCTCATCCAAATCGAGTATCATTCTTGGCTTGGTATTGACACTCTGGCTAGACATTGGATCACTTGAACCAATCTATAAGAGTACAAAAAATCTTAGTAATGTTATAACAATAAATAGTTTTAGGGGACACACTTATTAAAATATTAGCTTACCACTTCATGCACCTTTTGGCTCAAATCCTCGAAAGATGCCCATAAACCCTCACTCTCTATGTCAGCTTCTTCATCTTCAATCACAACCAAATGTTCATACTTGCTCAAGATCGTAGGGTCGGTAATTAAAGACCTCACCCCAAAAGCCCTTGGTCCATTCCAACTTGGACTCCCAACTTCGAACTTCACCACTACATGGAACAAACCCTTCCGACCAAGGAAGCGATTTAGTTCAAGGGGTAAAGGAAGTTTGGGTCCATATCTTTTTGAAAAAAAGAGAATAACATTACAATTTAATTCGGTTTTTGGGAAATACACTAAGTTCCTAATTACTTAAAAACTAGAAATTATAATTTTTTCCAAACCTCAAGCATTATTTCCCTCAGTACAAACGCACTTGCACCCAAGACTTCTTTACACTCTCGGTCCCAAAGTACGAATGAAGCGTGACCGGTGTGATCATAGACTCGAACACTGACCTTGTACCTATTAAATAAAATTTGAAGAATTGTTATTTTTTCTATTACATGGATATTACCGAATATGTGATATGTTTATTTTTAACATGCATCAATGTTTAGTTGTTTACCTATACACCCCATGCGGTATAATAACTGCACAACCTGAACACTTGAACTTATCACCATCCGGAATGACCTTTTTGTTGCACTCTGTGCAACCCAGGTAGCACCAATCACTTGAATCATTTAGTGAAGCAATCTCCCCGAGAATCCAATAAGGCCCAGGCTGTCCAAAAAAATTAATATTAATTGTTTTTTAATTTAAGCATGATATGATTTATTCGGTATTATAATATTAAAAGTTCGGTATTCACCTTCATGTTGTCCGAAAGAGCTTTGATTGTTGTTGTTTTGATGACACCTTGGTCGCCGGCATCCCCACCGTTCAGAACGATACTCCCCATTCCGTCATCCACTTGTGGAGGCAACCTGTGTATATTTTTCCACACGTTACATAAGTAGATTTATCATTTACACTTGAATTACTCGATATTTAGAAAGAAATGATATACCTTGCTCTAAATTCTTCAACCTTGGGAGAATTACCATCGAAAATCATTTTGGTAACATGAAATGCAGTAGATACAGTCACAATCCCTACAAAACATGGGCAAACAAATTAAGTTTCGTTCATGTTTAAATAACAAAGAACGAAATAAAAAAAATAATGTTGCTTACCCATATAGCGTCTCGGGCGGCAAAAGCTCAAAAGCATAATAACCGGTTCTTGGTTGTTTTGGGTCGAACAATCCATGAATCGGTCCACGTATTCTCCCCATAGTGTGCAACCCAAACGATTTCCCCTGTAATAGTGAATCATAAACAATATCTAAATGTGCATTTTCTTATTTAAAAAATCTTTTTGCAATTATTAACTCATACTCATGATCTTCTAGAGTAACTTCCATCAACTTGTGTTCCAACCCTCTCTTTGAGTTTGTTAGAACACTTGTTCGAGCAACTATCTTTCCAATCACGTCTGCATTAATATTTTGTGATTTACAAAGAGTGTAACGTGTTTTCCGAATAATTTTGACGTTTGCCAAATAATATTTACTCGAATTTTTTTTAAAAAAATAATACCAATCAAGAGCTGATCATTCAAACACGGTTGGCTTTGAATTATTGGAAATGGCTTCAAGTCAAACATGAAGCTTGGGAAATCCAGCCGAAACAAAGTTTTCACCTCGGTGTCTTGAAAAAATCCCAAAAGCTTATCATTTGAAGTGGTTTTCAAACTCTGATAATTATCATGAACAAACACATTTCGAATGGCAAAAACACCACCCTCGGTGATTTGATTTTCAAATTTACTTCTTTCCGGTCGATTGAGATGAGCGTGAATCCTATTTCCCTATTCAAAAAAAAGTATGTGAGATATTTAGATTTTATAATTCGAAAAGTAAAATCAAACTTGGGGAATACCATACATGCTCATCGTGAAATATGATCTCCATGGAATCCCCGCCTTTTGCCCACCTCGGCACAAAGTAAACACACACAGCCCTTAACATGAGAATCCATGATTTTTTAGTGTTGTTTAGGTCGGAAATAGGAGCAAACATTGAGCGGCGATTGTTTTGTGGAGCTAGAGCCATTGTTGTGAATTTTCTAATGCTACTTTTTTTCGGTGTATGAGATGTGTATAGCCAAGCAATTACAACATTCTATATATATACAAATGCATATGTGCATTAATTGCTTGGATTGTATTTGATTTGCTTTCTAGAGCCACGCACCTTTTAAATAACTTTATGGAGCCACGCATTTTCTAAATCAATTTTATGGAAGAGTGCACCACTTTAATTATATCAAAAGCATTGATATGACAATGCATTAATTGCCATCTGAAAAGCAGTCCCAATGGCAACCAAAAGCAGTCGGCCCAACAGCCCATCCTTACCCAGCCCAAGGCAGCCCAATTAGGCCCAAAGAAATGGGCGGGAACACTGTTCCAAAATGCATCCTAGCATTGTATATAGTTAGATATTTTCGTGAGTATATTAATTTATGTAGTGTTGTGGAATGCTTGTTTAGATCACGTTATCTAAATCTCTCAAGTTATTGAATGTAATTTAGAAATGCATAGTGAAAGATTCTTTACGCCACATAAAAACTTAAAACAATATGACTTTCAAAAGTTAAAGCCAATACCATAACAAAAAAGGTTTATAAAACCCGAAATTGACCCACACCATAACAAACCGCATCACAAAAATAGGTGGGGTATTCAAGCATACAAAATGACAATGATTTTTCAGTCCCAAGGAGTTTGATGTTCAGTCTCTAGGAGTTTCCATATTCATTTTCTTGCTAGCACTTTTTGAAATTTCATCAAATAGATTCCTCTTCAAAGTTTCACTCTCATCCAAATCGAGCATCATTCTTGGCTTGGTATTGACACTCTGGCTAGACATTGGATCACTTGAACCAATCTATAAGAGTACGAAAAATCTTAGTAATGTTATAACAATAAATAGTATTAGGGGACACACTTATTAAAATATTAGCTTACCACTTCATGCACCTTTTGGCTCAAATCCTCGAGAGATGCCCATAAACCCTCACTCTCTATGTCAGCTTCTTCATCTTCAATCACAATCAAATGTTCATACTTGCTCAAGATCGTAGGGTCGGTAATTAAAGACCTCACCCCAAAAGCCCTTGGTCCATTCCAACTTGGACTCCCAACTACGGACTTCACCACTACATGGGACAAACCCTTCCGACCAAGGAAGCGATTTAGTTCAAGGGGTAAAGGAAGTTTGGGTCCATATCTTTTTGAAAAAAAGAGAATAACATTACAATTTAATTCGGTTTTTGGGAAATACACTAAGTTCCTAATTACTTAAAAACTGGAAGTTATAATTTTTTCAAAACCTTAAGCATTATTTCCCTTAGTACAAACGCACTTGCACCCAAGACTTCTTTACACTCTCGGTCCCAAAGTACGAATGAAGCGTGACCGGTGTGATCATAGACTCGAACACTGACCTTGTATCTATTAAATAAAGTTTGAAGCATTTTTATTTTTTCTATTACATGGATATTACCGAATATGTGATATGTTTATTTTTAACATGCATCAATGTTTAGTTGTTTACCTATACACCCCATGCGGTCTAATAACTGCACAACCCGAACACTTGAACTTATCACCATCCGGAATGACCTTTTTGTTGCACTCTGTGCAACCCAAGTAGCACCAATCACTTGAATCATTTAGTGAAGCAATCTCCCCGAGAATCCAATAAGTCCCAAGCACTCCAAAAAAAATTAATATTAATTGTTTTTTAATTTAAGCATGATATGATTTATTCGGTATTATAATATTAAAAGTTCGGTATTCACCTTCATGTTGTCCAAAAGAGCTTTGATTGTTGTTGTTTTGATGACACCTTGGTCGCCGGCATCCCCACCGTTCAGAACGATGCTCCCCATTCCGTCATCCACTTGTGGAGGCAACCTATGTATATTTTTCCACACGTTACATAAGTAGATTTATCATTTACACTTGAATTACTTGATATTTAGAAAGAAATGATATACCTTGCTCTAAATTCTTCAACCTCGGGAGAATTACCATCGAAAATCATTTTGGTAACATGAAATGCAGTAGATACAGTCACAGTCCCTACAAAACATGGGCAAACAAATTAAGTTTCGTTCATGTTTAAATAACGAAGAACAAAATAAAAATAATAATGTTGCTTACCCGTATAGCGTCTCGGGCGGCAAAAGCTCAAAAGAATAATAACCGGTTCTTGGTTGTTTTGGGTCGAACAATCCATGAATCGGTCCACGTATTCTCCCCATAGTGTGCAACCCAAACGATTTCCCCTGTAATAGTGAATCATAAACAATATCTAAATGTGCATTTTCTTATTTAAAAAATCTTTTTGCAATTATTAACTCATACTCATGATCTTCTAGAGTAACTTCCATCAACTTGTGTTCCAACCCTCTCTTTGAGTTTGTTAGAACACTTGTTCGAGCAACTATCTTTCCAATCACGTCTGCATTAATATTTTGTGATTTACAAAGAGTGTAACGTGTTTTCCGAATAATTTTGACGTTTGCCAAATAATATTTACTCGAATTTTTTTTAAAAAAAATAATACCAATCAAGAGCTGATCATTCAAACACGGTTGGCTTTGAATAACTAGAAATGACTTCAAGTCAAACATGAAGCTTGGGAAATCCAGCCGAAACAAAGTTTTCACCTCGGTGTCTTGGAAAAATCCCAAAATCTTATCATTTGAAGTGGTTTTCAAACTCTGATAATTATCATGAACAAACACATTTCGAATGGCAAAAACACCACCCTCGGTGATTTGATTTTCAAATTTACTTCTTTCCGGTCGATTGAGATGAGCGTGAATCCTATTTCCCTATTCAAAAAAAAGTATGTGAGATATTTAGATTTTATAATTCGAAAAGTAAAATCAAACTTGGGGAATACCATACATGCTCATCGTGAAATATGATCTCCATGGAATCCCCGCCTTTTGCCCACCTCGGCACAAAGTAAACACACACAGCCCTTAACATGAGAATCCATGATTTTTTAGTGTTGTTTAGGTCGGAAATAGGAGCAAACATTGAGCGGCGATTGTTTTGTGGAGCTAGAGCCATTGTTGTGAATTTTCTAATGCTACTTTTTTTCGGTGTATGAGATGTGTATAGCCAAGCAATTACAACATTCTATATATATACAAATGCATATGTGCATTAATTGCTTGGATTGTATTTGATTTGCTTTCTAGAGCCACGCACCTTTTAAATAACTTTATGGAGCCACGCATTTTCTAAATCAATTTTATGGAAGAGTGCACCACTTTAATTATATCAAAAGCATTGATATGACAATGCATTAATTGCCATCTGAAAAGCAGTCCCAATGGCAACCAAAAGCAGTCGGCCCAACAGCCCATCCTTACCCAGCCCAAGGCAGCCCAATTAGGCCCAAAGAAATGGGCGGGAACACTGTTCCAAAATGCATCCTAGCATTGTATATAGTTAGATATTTTCGTGAGTATATTATTTTATGTAGTGTTGTGGAATGCTTGTTTAGATCACGTTATCTAAATCTCTCAAGTTATTGAATGTAATTTAGAAATGCATAGTGAAAGATTCTTTACGCCACATAAAAACTTAAAACAATATGACTTTCAAAATTTAAAGCCAATACCATAACAAAAAAGGTTTATAAAACCCGAAATTGACCCACACCATAACAAACCGCATCACAAAAATAGGTGGGGTATTCAAGCATACAAAATGACAATGATTTTTCAGTCCCAAGGAGTTTGATGTTCAGTCTCTAGGAGTTTCCATATTCATTTTCTTGCTAGCACTTTTTGAAATTTCATCAAATAGATTCCTCTTCAAAGTTTCACTCTCATCCAAATCGAGCATCATTCTTGGCTTGGTATTGACACTCTGGCTAGACATTGGATCACTTGAACCAATCTATAAGAGTACGAAAAATCTTAGTAATGTTATAACAATAAATAGTATTAGGGGACACACTTATTAAAATATTAGCTTACCACTTCATGCACCTTTTGGCTCAAATCCTCGAGAGATGCCCATAAACCCTCACTCTCTATGTCAGCTTCTTCATCTTCAATCACAATCAAATGTTCATACTTGCTCAAGATCGTAGGGTCGGTAATTAAAGACCTCACCCCAAAAGCCCTTGGTCCATTCCAACTTGGACTCCCAACTACGGACTTCACCACTACATGGGACAAACCCTTCCGACCAAGGAAGCGATTTAGTTCAAGGGGTAAAGGAAGTTTGGGTCCATATCTTTTTGAAAAAAAGAGAATAACATTACAATTTAATTCGGTTTTTGGGAAATACACTAAGTTCCTAATTACTTAAAAACTGGAAGTTATAATTTTTTCAAAACCTTAAGCATTATTTCCCTTAGTACAAACGCACTTGCACCCAAGACTTCTTTACACTCTCGGTCCCAAAGTACGAATGAAGCGTGACCGGTGTGATCATAGACTCGAACACTGACCTTGTATCTATTAAATAAAGTTTGAAGCATTTTTATTTTTTCTATTACATGGATATTACCGAATATGTGATATGTTTATTTTTAACATGCATCAATGTTTAGTTGTTTACCTATACACCCCATGCGGTCTAATAACTGCACAACCGAACACTTGAACTTATCACCATCCGGAATGACCTTTTTGTTGCACTCTGTGCAACCCAAGTAGCACCAATCACTTGAATCATTTAGTGAAGCAATCTCCCGAGAATCCAATAAGTCCCAAGCACTCCAAAAAAAATTAATATTAATTGTTTTTTAATTTAAGCATGATATGATTTATTCGGTATTATAATATTAAAAGTTCGGTATTCACCTTCATGTTGTCCAAAAGAGCTTTGATTGTTGTTGTTTTGATGACACCTTGGTCGCCGGCATCCCCACCGTTCAGAACGATGCTCCCCATTCCGTCATCCACTTGTGGAGGCAACCTATGTATATTTTTCCACACGTTACATAAGTAGATTTATCATTTACACTTGAATTACTTGATATTTAGAAAGAAATGATATACCTTGCTCTAAATTCTTCAACCTCGGGAGAATTACCATCGAAAATCATTTTGGTAACATGAAATGCAGTAGATACAGTCACAGTCCCTACAAAACATGGGCAAACAAATTAAGTTTCGTTCATGTTTAAATAACGAAGAACAAAATAAAAATAATAATGTTGCTTACCCGTATAGCGTCTCGGGCGGCAAAAGCTCAAAAGAATAATAACCGGTTCTTGGTTGTTTTGGGTCGAACAATCCATGAATCGGTCCACGTATTCTCCCCATAGTGTGCAACCCAAACGATTTCCCCTGTAATAGTGAATCATAAACAATATCTAAATGTGCATTTTCTTATTTAAAAAATCTTTTTGCAATTATTAACTCATACTCATGATCTTCTAGAGTAACTTCCATCAACTTGTGTTCCAACCCTCTCTTTGAGTTTGTTAGAACACTTGTTCGAGCAACTATCTTTCCAATCACGTCTGCATTAATATTTTGTGATTTACAAAGAGTGTAACGTGTTTTCCGAATAATTTTGACGTTTGCCAAATAATATTTACTCGAATTTTTTTTAAAAAAAATAATACCAATCAAGAGCTGATCATTCAAACACGGTTGGCTTTGAATAACTAGAAATGACTTCAAGTCAAACATGAAGCTTGGGAAATCCAGCCAAAACAAAGTTTTCACCTCGGTGTCTTGGAAAAATCCCAAAATCTTATCATTTGAAGTGGTTTTCAAACTCTGATAATTGTCATGAACAAACACATTTCGAATGGCAAAAACACCACCCTCGGTGATTTGATTTTCAAATTTAGTTCTTTCCGGTCGGTTAAGATGAGCGTGAATCCTATTTCCATATTCAAAAAAAAAGTATGTGAGATATTTAGATTTTATAGTTCGAAAAGTAAAATCAAACTTGGGGAATACCATACATGCTCATCGTGAAATATGATCTCCATGGAATCCCCGCCTTTTGCCCACCTCGGCACAAAGTAAACACGCACAGCCCTTAACATGAGAATCCATGATTTTTTAGTGTTGTTTAGGTCGGAAATAGGAGCAAACATTGAGCGGCGATTGTTTTGTGGAGCTAGAGCCATTGTTGTGAATTTTCTAATGCTACTTTTTTTCGGTGTATGAGATGTGTATAGCCAAGCAATTACAACATTCTATATATATACAAATGCATAAGTGCATTAATTGCTTGGATTGTATTTGATTTGCTTTCTAGAGCCACGCACCTTTTAAATAACTTTATGGAGCCACGCATTTTCTAAATCAACTTTATGGAAGAGTGTACCACTTTAATTATATCAAAAGCATTGATATGACAATGCATTAATTGCCATCTGAAAAGCAGTTCCAATGGCAGCCAAAAGCAGTCGGCCCAACAGCCCATCCTTACCCAGCCCGAGGCAGCCCAATTAGGCCCAAAGAAATGGGCGGGGACACGGTTCCAATCCTAGCATTGTATATTTTACGGAGTATATAGTTAGATGAGGTAGGAGCGGTTACTTTGCACCCTGGCGCCGTTTTTGCTTTTGTTTTGTACGATCCAATGAAAAAAGGTTGAACGCATAGGTTGTGGCGTGTTTGGAGATCATCCATTCTGACCTGAGTTTTCATGAATTAGAGAACTACCCATCGTTAAAATTTAAAGCAAAATTACTGAGGATTCATTCGTCTATGCCTCTCTTGGGAGTGCGAGAGTATATATATATATCATGACCAGTCTTGTTTTAGAGAGGCAAAAGAATAGAGTGGTGTGCATAAAGCCAAGAACCAGTTTTCCCCGTTCGTTCATGTGAGTTTGAACTTTTCTCGATTGGGACGGACTCCCAGAACTCCCCCATACACGGATCATCTCCGGCGCCCACCCACCCCAACTCCGGCCAAATTAAACCGACCCAGACCTTAATTAACCCGTGCCCGACCCGCAATCTGCGGGGTTCTATTTTTGTGTGTGTGTCGAGTTTATTAATGCAGGTGGTGCAGGGACGACGTAAAGTGCCGTCGTGTCTCATGCGGCGGCTCTGACATGCACCGCCGCGGCGAGGTGGAGGCGATGGCGGCGAATCAGGTGGTGAAGGTGAGGAGGGAGGCGATTGCGTCATGCATGACATGCCCCCTCTGCCATAGGCTCTTCAGAGAGGCCACCACAATCTCTGAGTGCCTCCATACGTGTGAGTCCCCCTTTCTCTCTGCTCCCAATTCCATTCTTTGCCTCTTCCTCACATCAGTTTCCCAAACTGTGTTAATTTTGTGCTGTGGCGCTTGGCTTCTCTTCCATCCATTGATTGTCGATTCGCGGAGCTAAAAGAGTTGTTTTTCTAGTTGTTTGGGAATAGAGCATTCTGGGAAGCTAAATTAGTGCTTTGGGCAAGAATTTTAGCAGCTTTCTGTTGTTTTTTTATGTGCTTATCGTTATGACTTTTATAATAGCTTGATTGTCCTATACATTTGTTGCCATTCCTCCTCCATCGTTCTTCCTTAAATTAGGTGAACTGGAATTTATAACATTGTAATTTCGGCCGCGATGAAGAGGAAGGCCTTTTGATAGTGTGTTACTTTACTCATCAGTTTGTAGGAAATGCATTTATAAGAAGCTTCAGGATGAGGAGACAGAATGCTGCCCGATATGTAACATTGAGTTAGGCTGTGTCCCAGTCGAGAAATTGAGGTCAGACAGTTTCTACAACTCTCTAGCAATTTCTGCGCCTTCCCTTTTTCCTTTTTTTTTGTTCTTGCATGAAAATTCATGTTTAAGTACTCAATAATTTGCTGACATTCAAACTCTGGGATATCTTTTAATCTCTCTGTAGTCTGGAAAACCATATGATAATGAACTGAAAAGGTGAAAGAGATTGCTAGAATTTGTTGTTACTTTTTGCTAGTGTGTATAGATTCATTTTAAGAAAATAATGATGATATTAATATTAATCCTTGAGAACTATGGTATTTCCCATCTAGTTCCCCACAACTAGGGAGTGCAGATAATTTTTATAAATAGCCAATGATAAAAAAAAATCTGTGCTAGGTGACAGATAGTTTTCATGAGTTAAAGTGGTTAAAAGTTATTGATGGTTGCAACATAAGCTGAGTTCGCTACAATCTGAGGTGATACTCCCTCCGTCCAAGAAAACTTTACCCACTTTCCATTTTTTAACGTCTAAAGATACACTTCTCACTTACTTTATATCCTTTTTTAGTAATGAATACGTAGCTCGCAAGATTTCTCTCGTCTAAACAAATTTTAACTATACACTTTTACTTTTCAACATTTCTCTTAAACTTTGTGGAAGTCAAAGTGGGTGATGGTTTTTGGGAGGGAGGGAGTGTTAATATATATTGGGTTGTGCTAAGCAAGTGGTACCACCTGCACTAAAGATTAGTTTTTTTTCTTGTTCCCCCATTAAAAACCATATTTCTCAGCACCTTCTAATTATGAGGGCGACAGTAAGAGTTGCATCAATGCCAATGGAGCTAAACATTCATTCATGACGGTGTTTTAGCTTCATGTAACAATGGACTAAATCCAAATGTCACATTGACCTTCCATTGCTTCTTACTTCTATGAAGTTTTGGGCAGTACTTGCATGAATGCATAAAGGGTCTTAGGGAAACCTCTTTTTTTTATTGGGCTAAGATTGTGTACATTTTGACCTTGGAGTCCATCAGAGTTAGGACTAGAGTTGGGATTATACTGGGTATGTTGTGTGAGAGTTGGTTATGTTGTTTCCAGAGCCAATCATAGTTTGCAAGATGTGAGGCTGAAGATCTTCCCTTACAAGAGACAAAAAGTGACTATGGCAGCTGAAATTGTTTTGCCATCAGTTACAACATTACAACCAGTGAGGAGAAAGGAGAGATCACTTTCTTCATTAGTGGTCAGCACACCGAGTGTTTCTTGTACTCAAACTGGTGGGATGACAGGAAGAAGATCCAAATCTGTTGCAAGAAAACCAATGAAAGGTTCCAGTTTTCCCATTGAGAAACCTCTAAAGAATGAAGAGTGTTCCAGTTTTCCCATTGAGAAACCTCTGAGGAATGAAGAATGTTCCAGTTTTCCCATTGAGAAACCTCTGAGGAATGAAGAATGTTCCAGTTTTCCCATTGAGAAGAATGAAGAAAAATCAACAGAGGATCAGCCTGCTGAGAGCTCTAGCTCACCAGAGACTCTTAACAAGTTCACCCAAAATGTAAGACATGTTAAGTTTGCTTGCAATGGGATTTCTTATGATTTTTCCGTCAACGTCTTTGTCTAGAACTTCTTTCTATCATGTTCATTCATTTACAGAAATCTTCTTCAAATGCCAAGCCATCTGGCCAAGATCAAGGAGGAACAGAGAATAATTCTGAGCAGTGTAATGGAAAAGCTGATCTGTTGAAACCTCTAAGCTGTCTAGGTGAAGCTGCAAAAATGACCGAGCCTTCAAGGTCTACTTTGCAAGGTTGTGCCCAATCTGAACCTACACATCTTGCTGACAATGAGGGCCAAGCTCACAAAGTCAAATTAAATATTTACAACATTGGTAACGGTAATCATGCCCATCCCGTATCAGAAAACCCTAAAAAGATACGAAGAGTTCGAAAGAAAGCTTCAAATTCTGGAGACTTTGGTGTTTCACCACAAGCTGTGGTTGATGCAACAACTGCTATATCTGAAACAAGGGCTAAACCAATTTGGTTCTCACTTGTGGCATCTGCAAACCAGTGAGATTCTATGTTACCTCTCGGATTCTGTGGATTAATTTGTCACTTATGCTTTCTATGGTTTCAAATTTTCATTGTCATTTTGGTTCAGGGAAGGAGAAGCACCCCTACCCCAGATTTCTGCAAGCTACTTGAGAATAAAGTGAGTGATCTTGTTCTTATCTCTGCTTCTGCTCCCTTAGTCATAACTCTGCATTTTTATTGCCTTATTGGGGCAACTCTATTACCTCTTTGATCTGTCCATAAGTCCATTTCCCCAAAAAATGCTCATAGTTGATTTTATTTGTATCGATTTTATCTTTATGTGGTTTTTGCTCGTGGAGTTTGAATCCATTTTAAAAAAATCTGCAAAGGGGCAATTACAATATGTTACTACATCTTTATTTCGTACTCTTCAAATTGAGCCAGCACTTTAATGTTCAAGTACATCAGGGTTCCCTTGGTATACCTTAGATGCCTTAATGTATTTGACATCATTGCAATTCACTTAGAATGGTAAATCTGTACATTGGAACTGTACAATATAAGCAACTGAAGCCACCCACTGGTTTTGTTCTTGTTTCATTATGTGGCAGGGATGGGAGTATTCCAGTTTCTTATATACAAAAGTACTTGATGAGGAAGTTAGATCTCAAGAGTGAGGGCGAGGTAATTTTCCCATTTAACCCTTTTGCCCTTCAGTTGATCAATTTTATCAGTTAAACGGAGAAGCATTTGGATAAAATTCGAGTGAATACTGCAACAGAAGCTTTGTATTGTATTTACTGCATATTTTATTGCTCTCAAGAGAAATGCATTGGTGAAACAAAACATTTGCAGCATTTTTTGGTCATGTTTTACATTCTTGTAAGTCAATGCAACAGGTTGAGATTAGATGTATGGGGAAATCAATAGCACCCACACTACAGCTCAAAAACTTGGTTGATTTGTGGCTTGAAATGACTACCCCCGAGAGAGTGTCCGCCGCAATTGGTTCTTCGGCAAAGGATTTCGTGATGATGTTGGCATACGGGCGTCACCGGGCTCAACCCCCGGGAGCTCAAACCTCTGAAGACTGCTCATTCAAATTCATCTAGAGATGTTGTGACAAATCAAGTCCTTATTCTTTTGAGAAATAATAACAATATTGCTAATAATTACAGGATGAGTTCATCCCACTCTTTATGTTTTGTAGAATGTAATGTTTATTTTGGTTGCTGCTCTATGAGAACTGAAAATCCCATTCGAAAACACACATTGTAGTTTCTTCACACACAAAAAAGGGAAGTGCTTACACAATTACAGATTTACCCCTACCACTGAAGATCCAGTTTTAGGAGACACTCGAGGCGGCAGATTGCCGGAGCCACCGCTGCCGCCGGCGAAGGAGAGCAATCCGCTCTCTGCCGCTTCATCTTCGTTGAGAAACAGGTCGTCGTTGACTCTGAATGCCGCGTGGAGAGCAACAATCGCCGATCCGATCAGACAGGAGATCAGAACATTGAGCCAGACGTGAGTAAGCACCAGACACACCACCGTCACGACGCTCAGAGCAACCAGAACGACCCGGTCGTCAACGATGCGGCTGAAGACCACCAGTGGGCCGTCGCGGAAGTAGAGGAAGAACCAGGCGACGAACACCAGCAGGAAGACGATCATCGACGTGGGGTGCCACAGGAGGCTGAGGAAGAGGATGAAGAGCATTGCGAGGGCGTAGTTCATGCGGAAGATGCCGAGCTTCAGGCGGAGGCGGGAGACCAGATCGGCGAGGGAATGTGGAAGAGAATAGGAGGAGGGGTGGGCGAAGAGCTCGCGCCATGGCCGCAGCGGCGCGAAGGAGGCTAGAGACCGGAATCGGGAACCGCCGGGGGTTTCGGCGGCCGCCGTACCGGACATGAAAGCATCGTAATTATAACCGCCCCGCATTTTGTGGATGAAAAATAGATTGGGGAGGAACCAGTAACAAGTTACTAACGACGTGAAACCCTAGGCCCGATGGGAGAGGGAAAGAAAGCAAAGTTTCTTTTTACGGAGTAGAACTGGAACATCACGGTGTACGGAGTAATTTGCTCCTTGCCAATTGCCAGTTGCCCCTGCGGATTCCTCTCTCGATTTGACTTTTTTATCGCATCAATTTTTTCTAGATGGTATCGCATCAATTTTAATTACGGGGTTTATTAAAGTGTTCCGCATGTCTCCATGTCTCCCCCTACTTTCATGTACACACAAGATCTACATACATACATTTACTTTCTTGAGTTCTACTTTGTGAGATCCAAGTGATTTGTTTAAACTTTAAACTAGATTTCTAACTTGTGTTTGCCTAGTTTGAAATAGTTAATGAAAATAATATACTCCGTATTAAATTAGTAGTGTATATAAGATAACGGAGCTAATAACTCGACATCGTAATGTCGAGTTATTAATAGTGAAACGAAGGGACGAAATTAAAGGTTTTGAAAGACTTCATTGTACTCTACATTTCTTGTTGTATTTGAAGGTGGTAGGTCATCACTACAAATCAAAACCTTTAAACCACGTCGATTGGTAACTCGAGAGACAACAACGTATAGTTAACAATGACTAAAAACTGGTTTTTTGAGCAATAATCCAACGTGCTTCAATGATTGCCATTGACTTTTGTTATTTGTCATTGCGTAAGACACCACAATAGGGAATTGCTTCCTTTGAAACATAAAAAAAATCTGAGTATTTGAAGGAGTGAGCGTATGTCGAGGAATCACTACTTCGTGGCTTGCATTCTTACCACCAAGCACTTTTCCTTGAATCAAATGTGTGCCCAATCTTGTAACAATCAATCTAGTCCTATTGCACAACCCCATAGATTGATCAATATTTCTCAATAACATGATTGGATATTGGTATATTATACTAATCTTCTTATGTCTTAAATAATCTTTCAACTTAATTTTTACGATGGGTAGATTATTAGTAAAAAGGTACGATGTGATAGGTAAATTAAGAATTAGTACGAGTAGAAGTGATTTTTTTCTGAAAAGGGAATGAGTTTGTGGGACAAGAAAAAAAGAAAGGGGGAAGAATTTTTGGGACGGAGGGAGTACATAATTTAAAAAAGTAACATTGTGTGGTTGAAATTTGTAGAAAGAAAATAAAAATAAAGAGTGAATTCTATAATTGGTCCTTTAAAATCGAGAGTTTTCTATATTTATTCTCTATTACCAATATCACGTTGTTATTTCTTTTTTATGGATAGTTCTATCTTTGATCTTTTATCACGTCGGTATTAAATTGAAAGCTAAATATATAATTTCACATCAATCCTAGAGTCAGCATGTATTATGTTGTCGGTTTGATAAATAATATACAACAATGACTATGGTAACAGACTTGGAGTACAAATGAAAGTTGTGGACGGTATGGTACGGTATTTAGTTGTGGACGGTATGGTACGGTAAGCCATTCTACACGGCTTCAAACTCCATCGCCGCAACCTCCCCGAGCTTCAAACGCGACGGCGACAACGCGACCCTAAAGTTGTGCGCCTAACTACCCTTGATTTGGACAGTGGGTGGCGGCGCTTTGCACGATTGCGCTACCTGTTGCTCGTGAACCCTTCACAACGGCAACTTTGTGCTCAACAATGCAGCACGCCTCTTCGCCACATCAAGGGTTTCAATTTATCAATCTGCTCTTCTTTCGCGATTGCACAAATTAACATCGGTTGTACAGTTCTTCTCGTACACATTGTACTTCTTCCGTCCCAAATTATAATGCCTGTTTACTATTTACAGGGTCAAACTTCATTCACTTTCTTTCTCTATTTTCATTAGCAATTTGATAAAATAAAGTACTATTGTCACTACTAGTTTTGTAGATCTTTTGATGTAGTATTTTAATATGTAATTTTTAATTTTTAATTATATACCATTTGTCATATAAAATGATTTGAAAATATTTTCAGTCAAACATCGTAAACCGAAACAAGCGTTATAAAATGGGACGGAGGGAGTAGGATATAATTGCATGATAGAACATGTCCAACGAAGAACATCTACGGTATAACCTGGTGTACCTAGAGCTAGGTAGACCTGACGAATACTCATTTTGAATCATTATAAAGTTCATTTTGAATCAAAAAATGTTCACGTTCACACATTCGTTTATAGAATTAATACCTACGTCCAATAGTAATGTTCTCGTCCACTACTCACAGGGTCATACTTTATTAATTTTGTTGGCGTATTTTTGTTGCCTATTTGATAAAATAATATAGTCATGTCACCTCTAGTTTTGTAAATCTTTTCATGTATTTATAGATATGTAATTTTTATTTTTTAATTCCATATGATTTTTCATATAAAATGATTTGGAAATAAATTCAGCCAAACATCGTAACGCGTAACGAGAATATTATTATTGGACAAAGGGAGTTAGTACTCCCTCCGTCCCCCATAGATCTTCTCATTATGCGTTACGAGGTTTGACCAACTTTGTTATCAATTCAGTCTATTTGATTGTAAGTGTAAAATTTAAAAATAAAATTTACTACCTCCCTCCCTGAGTATTTGTCCAATTTTGACTTTTTTCGGTCAACTGCATTCAACCTTAGATCTATAATTAAATACAATGTATATTGTATATTAGTTAGATAAATTAATACTTTGAAAATATTTGATACTCCCTCCGCCCCGGAGTATTCGTCCAGTTTTGACTTTTGGAACTGTTCATCTAAGCACTTTGACTCATCAAATTCTCTCAATGTGTAAGCCTAAATATAGTCATGTGTGATCTTGTATGATTGTCTTAACATATAGATTATTAATATATAATTTCTATAATTTTTTAATATACAAATTACAAAATAAAATGGATTAAAGAAGTGTATTGGATAAGGTGTAAAAATAAAAGTGGACAAATACTCTGGGAGACTGGGACGGAGGTAGTATAACAAATATTCAGGGACGGAGGGAATATCTAGTAAAAACTACATAAAAAATTTTACAATACAAGATGTGGCAAAACAATTATTTTATGAAATGGATAAAAAATAAGTAAAAAGAAAATGAGTTAAGTTTGACCTAGTGAATAGTATCTGAAAAGACATATGAGGAACGAAGAGTACTTATTTACAAAGAACTCATTCTAAACAACATATTATTTGTTCCAAGTTTGCTCAGTGTAGTGTTGATTCTGAAATAACGTAATGTTCATTATTAAACAAGGAGTGTTCATTGTGAAGCAACATAATGTTCATTCCACCGTAGTCATCCTTGGTAGTTTGCTCCGCAACAGCTACATCATCGGTGCTCTCGATTGTCATTATGGTCTAATCGATATCATTGTCCGTCAGTTCTCCTCGCCGCCCAAGCCTACTGTTGTCCAAGCGTGCCTCTCCTAAGGTACAAAACAGATCCGGCAGCACTGCTCCCTCTGTGCCAACCGTCTTCCCGTGATCACCTAGGGCTGCTCCCTCTTCGATCGTGTGCTTCGCCTTGGATCACAATTTGCCTGTTGTACGGGGACTTCCGGTACAACCGGATGTATAGAGGAAGTTTGGAATTGCATTTGAAAATAATTTATAGTTTTTACTTTACTAAAACACAATTGTAAATGCTTGCAAATCTGCTTTAGCTTATAAATTATGACTTTAGAAGTTAAAATTTAGGTCTAGAAGTGATTTCTAACAAAGCTAAAAATACATGCTTTCTGCTTCTAAATTATGACTTCTACTTTTACATAAGTCACCATACTCCCAAACACCCTTATAATAGAACAAATGTATCAAATGATTGGGAACGCTTAGAAACATTTTAAATACAGCAGTTTGATTGAAAGAAACAAAGAAATGACTTTTTTGTTTTTTTATGTGTTCCCATTCTACATATCATGGAAGAACGAGTAGGTTCTGGCATCTGAAATGATAAACCTGATCGCACCAACGCATCCCAAAACCGCCACAGCCGAGAAGCAGACGGCAATCGCTACATTCAGGACATTCACAACCTGCCGGAGCTTTGTGTTCCGGCAACTCCTACCGGCTCTCAGATGTGCCAACGCAGGGAACACAAAATCTAAGGGGGCGAAACCTACGGCTCCGCAGATGGCTACAAAATCCCCAAAAAATGGAACTGCCGCCGCGATTAGTGTTACAATGCCCATGTAAAGGGTGGTAAAAGACAGACGGATTAGGCACTCGCGCAGCCTGCGGGATTTGCCTTTGCTGCTTTCCTCTGGCGATTGCATTTTCATTCTCCCCTCAAAGTATGCAAATGTTGGCCTGCAGTATATCTAAGATAACAATTTTCAATTTTACAACCCTTAAGATAATAATTGTTAGTCTTAATCCCACACTAAAAGAGTTCTAAGAGGTAAATGAGATGTTTCTTTTTGTGGGCAGGGAACATGTTTTGTATATCGCTCCAGTTTCATGGCGACTCTCTTTGAGTGGCCACGGAGGACACTGTCCCAATTGCAACACCTACGGTGCTCCGTTCGTAAAATTGATAGTTCTTACCCCTATAACCCCCACCCAGTCCCGATCCCAGCCCATCCCCAACTCACGTCAGTTGCGGGGTGAGTGTTTAGTTGATTTTGGGGTCAAATATCCAGTTTTCTTCGTGGCCGCTCAAACAGAGTGGCCATGGAACCGGACCCTTTGTAGATACCTGGAAGCAACCTGATATTTGAATCACTGCAAAGATGTTGCTCATTATGATTGTCCACTTTGGAGAAGTGAGAGAAGCCAGAATGTAAGGTTGAACTTCTGAACCAAATGCCCAATACCCAAAGAAGGCTAAATGCCAGTAACATAAAATGATGACGCCGTACGCGGCTGACACGCCTTTATACATGTTTTCTTTGGGAGGTTCTCTCACAGCATTCTGGGAAATGAGTTTTAGACAGCCAAAGCGGCCAAGGATCAGAACGCAATGAGAAATTCATCTACTGGAATTGATCTGAAAAGTACCTGTATTTCTGGAAGCATTGCGTCCCCGAATGAAAAGGCAATTGATCCCAGAGCATTGAAGGCCTTGAATGTTCTAGAAGATATGTTGTCATGAACACGATGATCGACTGACCTTCTATCGACCCTCTTTCCTAGAGAGATTGGGATTTTCAAATAAAGAAAAAACTTTTCAGCAATAAGGTAGGGGGAAAGGTGCGGGGCGATTTACCATTATATATCGATACTCCTATCGTTGTGGCAGCAAAACCAATGGTACTGAAAGTGCAAAGAGCATTTACCCATCTCAATGAATGAATGTCTGGGAGTTGGGACAAAACAAGTTCAAAAGCTCCAAAAAAGGCGATGAAATGTTGCAAAGTTAGGCTCCCATCAGGTTGGTAGTACTTGTATATTGCCTGCAACGCCGAGCTTATTTGCAATTAGTCGTAGCAAATCAGCTTAAGGACAAGTTAAAATTAAGAAGGGAAAAAATGAGAAAGAAAGATGCAAGGGTCACCTTAAGGCTGCTTCCTGCAGCAATCTGAATGGCAATGTTATTGCCAAGAGAAGCCACTTGCTGAAAGAATGCAACAGACCAGAAACCCCACAGCCCTTCACCAGTTCAGAACATATTTATGATTGGTTATAGGCGTGATAAGCGTGAAACATCAATACCTTTCTTTCGTACACAGCACAAGTTCACAATTGAGCACTAAAAGTTCTGCTTATGAACATAATTTAATAAGTGCAGGTTTTGACTAAGTACCATTTTCACACATAATGATGGGTCCTATATATAATGAAAGATAAATAACATCCAGCTTTATTCTAAGGAGGACAAAAAGAAAGAAACCAACCATAAATGCTTTGGGCAAGGTGGCCATACGTGGGGTGCAGCTTCCCGTTCCATTTCCAAAGTGACGCAATCAGTAGGCTAGAATACCAAGCGATCAGTGTCCCGCTAACCAAACTAGCTACTCCTGATTTCCATTGTAATAGTACATTACATGAGTGACACATCATGACCATACACCCCACATGAAATGTAAATTGCACTTAACTATTAAACCAAGCAATGACACTAATTCCAACTCATTCCAGTTTCTTCCAACTCATTTCAGTTCTTCCAACTCAGTTCAATTTCTTCTAACCTCTAACTCTATTTTTTCTTTTCCAACCCAAAAGACCAAGGTCTAAGGATAGCATATACTTGAAATCTCAAAAGTAAAGTTCAACTTAGACAGTGACTTTGGCAAGGGAAGTTTTGGTCAAATGAAACTCCTCCAAACCAAAACAACAAAAAGGGGGGGGGGGGGGGGGAGAGGATGCAGAGTCGATTCCATGTATGGGAGGTTAGATGAGCTGAAAATGAAATTAATTACCAAGAGGCCAACCGAGAGAAGCAACGGCAAAGGGCAGCGGAGCAAACGCCGCCGGCGTAGCTATGGTGGTGGCGACGTGGAAAGCCGCGTGCTTCCACGTTCCTTTGCCTCCCCCTTCTTCACTATCTCCGCCGCCGTTTTCATTATTGTTATCATCTGGGAATCTTGGTTCTTCTTCTTCCCTCGAGATGATCATGATGATGAACCCTGGATTGGGTTACTATTTCTTTTTTGCCCCAGACCATGTCCAAAACTATTTCTTCTTCAATTATTCTCACGCTATTCTGTTCTTCCATCAATGGTTGACCTTTCAATGGTTTACCATTTCTTTTCCCTTTTCCCTTTGTCTCTTTGGCTTAACGTGTCAAATATTTACTCGGGCCGCGTTGACTTAAGTACCATATTTCCAAAAATACACATTCTATAAATATTTAAGTCTTCTTTTCTTTTTAAAAAATAAAAAAAATAGAAGAATATTATTAAAATTTATCTTTAAAAAGTATACCAAAAAAATGAGAATAATATTTCCGGAAGGACCAAAAAGAAAATAAAAATCACCCTAAATAGGACTAAAACATAAAGAAAAAATATCAAAATAGGAATTTTATGTTTTTTTCCCCGAAATAAGACTTCACAGTATGGGAATGTGGTTTTAATGTGGCACTGTACATGTGCATATTACTATACTTTTTGGTAATGTACATGATCATGTTTGGTAATGTAAATGCATTTCAATTCAATTTATTTGAAAATAGAAATTAAAAAAATAAAATTTATATATTACTCCCTACGTTTAAAAAAGTTAAAATATGGCAATCTTTAAAACCGGAGAAGTAAAAAATTACATCAAAGGTTCTACAAAATTGTAAGTCATAAGAATACATTATTTTCTCAAATGGGTAGTGAAATTGGGTTAACAACGTGGTTAAAATTTGACCAAGTAATAAGTAAATATGCAACTTAAATTAGGATGGAGGGAGTACAAGTGTATATCAATATGGGTATCTACAATGACAATTGATGTGGTAAATTTGCCCCAACACTGATGAGTGAAATAAAATTCCATCTCAATTTTAAGAGTATCGACAAAAATAATTTGCCTGCTTAGTGTTCGAGGATCAAAATTTACTAAGTTTATTTTCATACTTTTATTACCTGTTTAATAAAATAAAATAAAATGGAGTTGTCATCACTTGTTTTGTTAAGCTTTGACATATATTTTAAATATATAATTTTTTAAAATACCTTTTGCATCAATATAATATGCCCAAGGTAAGCAACCTTTTGGATGCCAAAAGAGCACTTGGATTCTTTGGCAAATAAGTGATTGGTGCTCAATATATGCAAAACATGACGTAGGTGACCTTGGAAGGTGGTTGGGGTGTTGGTGAGCCCAAACGACATTACAGTGAACTCATAGTGCCCTTCATGAGTACGAAAGGCGGTCTTATGGATGTCTTATTCAGAACTCTGATTTGGTGATACCCCGAGCGCAAATCAAGTTTAGAGAAAAATCGAGTGCCTTGTAACTCATCTAGTAGCTCATCAATTACGGGAATCAGATATTTGTCTTTAACGGTGAGCTCATAAAGCGCCCTATAATCAACACAAAAGCACCATGATCCATCATGCTTCTTGACAAGTAACACGGGAGGAAGAGAAAGGGTTATGGCTTGGTCGGATGACCCCCGATTGTAACATGTCATGAACCATTTTCTCTATTTCAGCTTTTTGATAGTATGGGTACCAATAAGGCCGTACACTCACTGGTCCGGAAGCTGCCTTCAGCAAGATTCGATAGTCGTGGGCTCGATGCGGTGGGCTGGTTATAAGTAGATCCAAAGGATAGGTTGAAAACTGCTCGCCAGATTCTAAGTGGACTGGTTCGATCTAGAACAAATATCCCAGCCCTTGTAAACTGTGATGCTCCTTGCTAGATAATTCCTCAGACGAACCCATAGTATTCTGCCTGATACCTTCCAACATTTTAGTAGAGTCGCCCACCTTGAACCAGAGGGTCAATTGTTAGTAGTCGAGTTCCACCGGCCCCAAAGTTTTAAGCCATTGCAACCACCGGACAAGCTGCCACTGGAAGAACATAGTAATCCGTAGTGATTCCGTAACCTTGTATGGTTAATGTAAGATCCCAAACTTGACCTACACATTGCAAACGTTCTTGCATTGGTTGGCCACCACCACCTCAAGCTTGCTGTCCCGGTTCATAGACAGTGCAGACTTATCAACCAAAGATTGGTTGATAAAATTATATGTGCTGCCGCTGTCTACCAATACCAAAACTTATTTGTGACCAATCTTTCCAACCAAGCGAATAGTTTGCGTGTGTATGGTGCCTGTGATGTCATGGAACGAGACTTCTGGTAGATGTCGATAACTTCTTCATTCTTGACCTCACAAATCATGAAAAGTTGGGGTTTAGCAATTCGGTGACCATGGAAAAACTTCTCATCGCAGTAATAACAAAGGCCTTTTTCCCGTCGTTCTCTGGCTTCCGAGCTAGTGATGCGTCTGACTTGGTTTTGGGGAGGAGGAGTAGGGTTTTTTTGTTGAACGTGTATTTGGATGGGGTCCCAAGAGCCCAAGTCTGTGGGGTGTCACACGGGCGGATGAGCTAGTAGGGGTAAAGCGGCCAGTGGGTGTGGACTTTTTTTGTGTATTGAATTTCTCTTCAATTAAGAGGGAGAGCGCTATTGCTACAGGGAGGCTCCTCGGTTTCTTCAGCTTAACTTCATAACGTATCTCAGCTCATCCTTTAATCCAGCCACATAGCAACCAATAAGGTAGGGCTCTAGAAGGCCATTAATTCGATAGGAGAGCTGTTCGAGCGACTCCGTGTAGGCACCAACCGTAGTCGTCTGTTTTAGGTGCGAGAGAGCCTTAGATGGATCCTCAGATTCATGCAACAAACAAGGAACACTACTTGACCCAACTACTTGACCTATTCTTATGCAAGCTACTGTAAACATGCGTAGGAAATGTAAATACTGGAAAACAAAAGCAATGCAAAATGAAATGCCACAAAATGCCACTTCCCCACGTCCATGTCACCATCCACTATCTGCACTCTATTGCTAGGAAGATGGACGTATCAGTACAAGTGTGACATTTTAACCACAAATAGTTTTGAGAGTTTCAAGAATGTGCTGAAAAGTTGTGAAATGTTACTAGTCGCATCTAGTTTATCCATGTTATGGTTGAAATACTCCATATATGAGATCACGATTTCCATGTGGGCTTTTTTTCTTGTGGCCCAGAATATACTCCGTATATAATGTGACCCGGCTTAGATTCTTCCTGCTAGCTCCTCACTTCTCCGGAAAAGGCGCAAATCTCGCCCGCTCGCTATCCTTCTGCAAATTTTCCACATGAATTCATTACTGGTATCTTATCTTCCCCCTTCTTTCATTTCTGGATGTTTCTTTCACTGCTTGACCTTACGATCGATAAGCAGGATAAGATAAAGATGCCGAAGATGGGAGCGGAGGGCGGGAGTTCTCCGCCGCCGGAAACTCCGGTGTTTTGGGTTGAGACTTCGAATTCTGTATCTCGCCGCTTCGTGTTCGAATCCGATGGTCACCTATCTGTAAGCCTATTCCGATGCTATTATATTGCTACCCATTTTTGCTTGCTTGATTCTACTGATGGAAATTCATTTCAGCAATGGCGGCCATCATATATTTTAGATTCTTTCTTTCTAGAAACTGTTTTTGGCTAACAGAATGGGGTTTTCACCTCTTATTATGTGTCAATGCTTTTTGGTTTCGTCTACATTTGGTTATAGGCAAAGTTGTCTCTTAGACACTACAATGAGCTCTAGTTGGGATATACTTTCGTCGACCATGAGCTCTTAATTGTTTAGTTTCGTTAGTTTTTTCGACTACTCACATCACGTGTCAATGTTTTTTTGGTTTCCTTTTGGCTTCTCTCTACACTTGGTTAGAGGTAAGGTTTGTGTTCATCTTTTCTCCCGACCTTACCCATGAGCGCGAGTATATCCTTGTTATGTTTGATTTGGTTTGGTCTGAAGTTGTAATTCGAAGCATTTTTTCTGGATGAAGGTATATGGTAATGTTTGGTAGTATGTTCACTAGTTCACTATGAATGTTTGAAAGGGGATTAGGGACACATTTGAGATTCAAATTATACCTTGTGCAGGTAAAGGTTCTTGATGATTCTAGATCTGGTGTGCAGAAAGTGGTTGAATCTTTTGTAAACAAATTTTTCCCTACGGGGTATCCATATAGGTGAGTTCATCTAATCTAGTCTAGGGATTATACCATCTGCTTTCTTTAGTATTGCTGCACAGTTTCATTCATGTATTTTTGGCTAAAATCCAAGCCTCTTCTTAGTTCAAGTTGTGCTACGTTTATGCTGCAGTGTTAATGAAGGCTATCTTAGATACACACAGTTTCGAGCATTGCAACACTTCTCCAGTGCAGCCTTATCTGTACTGTCGACTCAGGTCTTCTTCTAACCGTGAAGCCAATGGCATGTCCTAACTTTGAAGCCATAGGCTGATTTATACTGTTATTACTTATTTTCTTGTTAAAGGAAACCGATTTCTGGACTACTTTTGCATCTTTCCACATAAAAATTCTATTTTCATTATGTAAATTACAGAAGTATAATTGAACACTATCAATGTAATTGCCTCAGACACTCGATTGCAACAACAACAACAACAGCCCAGTTAAATCCCACAAGAGTAGGGTCTGGAATTGCAACAGTACTTCTGAAATCTTACATCATTGCAGTCTTTACTATTTGCTGCAGGCTTAAGAGCTACACCTGCACAAGCAACTGCTGCGAGTTGGGTATGAACTTAATATGTATGGAGAACTTATCCAATCATTCCTGAATTTTCTTCTGAAATGGTTAAACGGACTTTTATTTGCATACACAGATACTCAAAGATGGGATGCAACACGTGGGAAAGATTATCTGTAGCAACTTAGGGGCAAGGATGGATTCTGAGCCTAAGAGTTGGCGAGTTTTAGGTTCATAGATTTTATCTAGCTTTGCATACTAAACAATATTCGGATTTTTAATTTCTCCCATTATTTTGTAGTTTGATTTCATATGTTGCGTGTTGTGTTCATTTGCCAATATCCTGATTTTGCAGCTGATGTTCTCTATGACTTTGGCATTGGTTTAGAAGTTTTGTCTCCTTTATGTCCTCAATTGTTTCTTCAGATGGCCGGCCTTGGCAATTTCGCAAAGGTAACAATGCATTGCTATAAGGCAATCATCCTTTTTTTCTGAGATTAATGTTTTAACCATCTCTTTGCCGCTGGGATACAAGGATATATTATATATACATTTGGCTGTAAAATATCTCATCAGCTTTGTTTCATTCTTTTTTGTTGTCTGTTGGTTCTTGAATTGCCTTAACGGTATAAAAATTTTCCGGATCTTTTACTTCTTATTTGGCATCTAAAGTCTCCTGTGGTAGTTTTTTCCTTTTTGTATCACCAGGGAATGGCAGTTGTTGCCGCAAGAGCAACAAGATTACCAATATATTCATCATTTGCCAAAGAAGGCAATCTTAGTGACCTTTTTGCAAAAGGGGAGGCCATATCCACACTGTTTAATGTTCTTGGAATCGGTGCTGGGATTCAATTAGCATCCACTATCTGTTCATCAACGCAAGGAAAGGTACAATGATGCACCTCTAGCATTATGAAAATCTACATTGGCCGTCTTGTTTCTTCCAATGCATTCTCTGTGAAACATGTTCTGCAGATGGTTGTGGGACCCCTCCTTGCCGCTATACACATCCACTGTGTTACCGAGGAAATGAAAGCTACTCCTGTCAACACACTGAACCCGCAACGGACTGCATTGATTGTGAAGAACTTTGTGAAGACAGGAAAAGTGTCTAGCCCAGCCGACTTACGATATCAAGAGGATATCTTGTTTCCTGGGCAGATGATAGAGGATGCTGGGAATGTTAAGGTGGGAAGAACTCTGAGCAAAGCCATTCGGCCTTCCCACCTGAGACACCTCAAAGAGGCTTTCCCTGAAGAAAAGTTTCTCTTGTGCCGCGGGCCAAAATCCACAGACATGATATTGGAGCACAATGCTACTGGGGAAGACGCGCTGAGGGGATGGCTGGTTGCTGCATATGCTTCGGCTATGGAGAAATCACTTCAAGGCTCGGGCAAAAATGTGGTGCAAGAGGCTTACGAGACGATGAATGCTGTTTTCATTCCATTGCTATCTGAGCTGCAGGCCAAAGGGTGGCATACCGACCAGTTTCTTGATGGTAGAGGAAGTCGTTTTGTCTTGAGGTGTCATTCAAGTCTATAGATTAGATATTTGCATCTCAAGCAAGTATAAGAGGTTATGCTTGTTGGGAAATTTGATGTCTTTCGACACATCTTTCAAACACGAAAGATGTGTAAACAGAAAAGACTAAAATAATAGTGAAACATTGAAAATATACCAAAACGAGAGTTCATGTCTTTGTTTCTGAAATAAGAGTTAAAATACGTTTACAGTGGGAATCATGATCATATACATTATCAAAAAATATTGTGAACCATTCAGACACGGTATGGTATGCTTCCGTATGAGGTACACTACGGATGAGTAGGCCTAGACACGGTATGGTATGCTTCCGTACCGGTGGTTCCTGGCACCAACCGTGATCGATATTGGTGGGGGTGGTGTTGTTCCAGTCTAGTTCTTGGACGATTCTTGATATGTTTCCAAAATAATATTTTGGGTTTTTTAAATTATGAAATTGTATAACTTATATCTAAAAATTTTCAAAAAAGAAAACAAAAGAAAAAAACAAAAAGAAATTCTTAGACTTTTTTAGATTTTTATCAAAACATTGAACAACCATGTGTATACAACAATAATACTACACCAAAAAATAAAGTTACATTAATTTCATGTCTCATGATTATAAATCCAAACCTTGTCAAACCTGGCTAACCTAAGATCAAAGGTGAAGAGCATGGCATCATCACTTCACAAATGGGACTCCGGAAGGAACTCCTTTGGCATAGTCTTCGTATTGAGCACCAAAGAATTGCCTCAAGAAAAACTCCTCATACGGTATCCTTTCATAGAAGAATCGCCAAACAACACCAGCAAATGCAACCGTTGACACCGGATTGCAAAGCATGATTTGGGTGCCAACAGACCAGATGAAGAAACCACAATAACTGGGGTGGCGTATATATCGGTACACTCCATGTGTAACTAGCTTATGGCTTTCCTCGCGCTTCACTTTTATGAGATGAGTGAAGGATTGACCCGCCGTTAGAATAGCTGCCTTCCTGATGATCTCACCGGTGAAAACCATTCCCAACCCCAAATTGCTTATCCACCACTGTTCCTTCATAGTGGGAAAGAAGTGTGCTTCAACAAGGTACTCTATCAGGCAGAGTATCATGGCCAACATGTAGTTTTTGCTGATCAAAAGAGACTTGAGTGTCACATTTGATCTACCGTGAATGGAAACCACGAGAATGTACTCGGAAACATGGAAGAATATTATTGCAACAAACATTTGCAATAATTGTGTGCACGTCGTGTAGCCGAATATTTCTGTCATTTTAGGCCAAGTAGAATAAACTGCTCCTCCTTTGAAGAACTTCAACGAAAGAGTCTTCCAAGAACACAGATCAAGAATGTTAGTTTCCATATTAGAACTCTGACCTGAAAATGTTGATGAGAGCTCTAAAACCGGTTATACAAACTTTGCCTCACAATTGAACAAGAGATATTTAAAGAATGACAGTAAATTTAAACTAGTAACCCAATAATACATGTGAGGTTTGTACAAGCTACAAAGTGTATTGAATAGTCTAAAAAAAGTTGCATCCTCTTTGAGCCTTACCTAACTACTCGTATTTTTTAAGGCTACCAAATCCTTGATCTCAATGTATATATATAAAGTGATGTCCCATACTCTCATCATTTCAAGTGCTTTATTAGTCATCCCTTATGTGGCGGCGCAAAAAGCTCCCTCAATTCCTATCCCATGGTGGCTTATCTTTCCTATTTTTTAGGATTATTTACATTTTTATAATAAATTGATATTTACCCTTTTTATTTTTCAAAACCAGCGGGATTCAGACTAATAGCGAAAGACGAAGTGAATCTGGATACCGATGGGCAGGTATCTGACCAAACGATACCATCATGCGGCTCAAGACAAAGGTTGTAATTAATGCAAAACAGTGGGAACAGACACTGTTTTTAAATGTACACGAGCTTGATGATGATAAAAAGGTCAAGGACTACCCGAACTCAAGGAATAAGATGAATCTTGTTATAAGGATGAGGAAGGACACCATGGTGGTGTCCGTCACAATGTATGAGGCAACACAGTGGTGTTTGTCAATCTGTCACCGTCCACATGGCAGTGTCTGTGACATACTCATGTATGAGGCAGCACCATATATAGGGAAGGTGACGAACACCTCCATGGTGTTATTAATAACTCTTAGATCAAGATCCGGGTTATTCCTCAAGTTCAAGAAGTCCCTGACCTTTTTTTCGGCATCAAACTCATGTCTTTTAAAAAACGCGGCATGTTTCCATAGTTTCGCATCAACGAAATTTCTTGCAACCTTAGGCTTGGATGGTATCATTTGTTGATATATATTGCGCACCGATATCCAAATACACATCGTCTTCTGCTATTTGTTTGAACTCCATCGGTTTTGGAAAAAAACAAAAAGGGCGAGGCATCAATTTATTATAAAAAGGTAAATAATTTTAAAAAATAAGAAGAAGAAGAAGAGAAGCGATTGGGATTGGGATTAAGGGAGCTTTTTGCACCACCACAGAAAGGATGATTGATAAAACACTATTGAAATGATGGGACATCACTGTATATACATAGTACCGAAACTTAGGGTTAGATGACTCTAAAAAAACACGAGTGGTTAGATAGGCTTGAACATGAAAACTTTTTTTACACTATTCAATGTACTTCGTACTGACCTCACATTTATTATTGGGTTAATATTTTAAATTAAGTTTCATTATTTCATAAAAGCAAAGAAAATGTTATTACTATTGACTCAAAGATAATCCTCAAAATCACGTCACAACTCAAAAAAAAATAACAAAAAAAATTGTAGATTTGTTAATGCGATGAAAATTCTTAGAAGAATTGAAAAAAGGCTGGTGAGTGAATTCTAATTCGGATTTCAGTTTCAAATTTGACCCAAACTACATCTTTGGTTATCCAAAATATTAGAATTTAAGCCAAATTCCCAACAAAGCTCAACTAGAAATCCATACACTCCATTGTAATTTGATATCCAAGAAGTCAAATTTTGCGAATTCCAAACACGTAGCAGTGACAAAATGTTAGGAAAGTGTTTGAAGATTCAATCAAAATGATATATTGGCGTCCTTTGGGTTCGGTCCTCGCCATTGAATAAATAAAAAAAAATATATAAAGGAAAACAACTCACCTGGTCCGCGCTAAGGGAAACGAAACAGAAAGATTGGAGGTCCCGATCCGTCGCCGGAAAAAATGGCTCGTTCCTTCGTCGATCTGAAAGGATTCCTCCACACAGTGTTCACGCGTCGATAGGGTTAAAAAAGACCTGCCGATCCTCCACTTTTAGTCGCTGGACTTCGAACAATTGACAGAGTTTTACAAGTAAGACAAGTAGAAACTACAAAGTACAAAGTGAGAGCCCTATGCTCAAGTGTTTTTTTTTAATGAAGGGAAAAAATGGGAAAGCTTTTGAGTGAATTTACTTTTCATATATTGTACAATCTTTACTTATCAATTTCAAGACAGAAAAATTATTTGTGTCGAAAACTAATAATATAAGTGAAGCATAGATCATTCTACTTCCATATTCAGATCGACAATCATATTCAGTCACTAATATATAAGAAAATTTTTCTAAAACAAGATACAAAACAGAATCTTGAAATTTACAATATGCATGTACAAATGAAGGTGAATATCAACGATCTCGCGCGGTTCATTCAATATTATAGTATATGCGCTTAGTGTGCAAAGTAGAGCGATGTGTCAATGATGTAATCTTTTAATTCATTCAATAGAAGTAGTTTCTGCAACAAGCGCGGAAAAAGCAACAGACGCGGAAAGAGGAACGTCAAAAATTGGTCACTGAGCTTGAAAAATTGATACTCTATAAAATTTAATGGTATGTAACGGATTTTTTCAATGTATATGTTTGTTCAATATTGTTATTTTACTCCCTTAACTCCCGAATTAAAATCATAATTTGATTTCACTAGAATTTAGGAAACAATTTGCAAAGTAAAAAAAATAGGTAACAAAGAATTGTTAAGAATTGCATATTCCATTACTGAAAAAGAAAAAATAAAGAAGAATTTTTTTAAAAAAAATACAAATGATGTAGGAAGAACTGTTTTCTAACATTTTCCTCCCTTCTTCTCCGTCGTCCTCAATAAATTGGGCAATTTCAAATTCTCGTAGTTAAAAAAATAATATAATAAGAAGTAATTATATAAAAAAAAAGTATGTACTCTGTTTTTATTAGTGAAAAACTAACATATTTAAGATATAGTAGAAAAATATAATAAATCGTAACAAGAACTTTATTTTGAAATAGATATAGTATTGTGTACCATCGAACTACTGAGATGTGTCTAGGATACGAACTTGAAAAAATTTGGAAAGCATGACCCTCCACTATAAAAGAAGAGGGGACTCCATATGCACTCCATAGGAGTATGTTATATGTCCTCCCCCTTTGTTTTTCCTTCATCATTTTCCTCTTCATAAAATCTTGAATTTCATTAATGACTTATTTGTTGGTATAATATTGTGGTTTAAAACGGTTAAGTTTCCACTTGATAACACTAGTTTCTTACATTTATATTTTTACACAAATTATTTCAATATTTTTCACACATACACTTTGGTAACCAAAAAATTAGTACCGATAGAGTTATTTTCTATGAAAACAAATTAGTTGATGAAGATATCGACTTTGTTTGTGAATATCATTTGTAATCAACATTAGTTTTTTGAATAGTTTCAAAATGGTTTTCATTAACTTTCAAAACCACAATGCAAAAATCTACCTTTCATAAAACTAACAAACCGTAAAAACTAAACACTAAACTTAACGTCAAACAGAATCGTAGAAGATTAAGGGAAACTCAAACATGAGGAGAAAATAGTTAAACAAAAATCGGAAAGACCAAAAGTAAAGACAACTTCATACTGTACAATAAAAAAATTGAGGGAGTGTCATTTCTTATCACTTTAAGTCTAACAAGTTCAATGATGTTTTTCAATAACTCTAACTAGTTCAGTGACAGTACATAAACAAACAAAAATATGGCATGACAAATTTGAAGAAAAACAAACAAAATTGTTTTGAAATGAAATTTACCTAAATAAAACTAAAAACTCATACCAAGATTAGCCCTCCCATATTTTTATCCGTTAAATAAAGACCATAATATCTCGGCAATGCCACAACATGACTCCATCCCTCCATTTAACTTCTTTCCCACTTTCCGTTTTGAGCCATCCAAAAATATCTTTCTCGTTTCTTATTTTGGCAACAAAATTTCAATGAATGTATCATTATACTCCCACTTTTTATCTATACTATTTACTTTATTCTATCACATTAAAAGCAAACGTGAAAAGTCTTTACATTTTTAACGTTTCTTAATCTCCAAGTCAAATCAAATCGGGAAAGGAATGTTTGAATAGAGGGAGTAGT
Source organism: Cuscuta australis (assembly GCA_003260385.1). Taxonomy (NCBI): domain Eukaryota; kingdom Viridiplantae; phylum Streptophyta; class Magnoliopsida; order Solanales; family Convolvulaceae; genus Cuscuta; species Cuscuta australis. The sequence goes on from NQVE01000111.1 coordinate 762,774, forward strand.
GTACTTTGGTATTTTAGTATATAAAACATGTTTCAATACGGAGTACTATTTTGGTAATTCTCTCCTAGTTGAAGTTGATTGAACAAGGGAGTGATTAATACCACAACATTTCCCAAACCAAACACGTAAACCCTGTCTTGCCAATGAGTTCACGAAAAAACATGGCTCCAACCAGCACTTTTACTCAAATCTACTGTCTTGCACAGTACCAGTCTCAATATCTTTACTTATGAGATAAGCTAGCATCAATGTCAAACATGGACAGTGAACAATCAAACTAAACAAGTAAAAATATAACAATGTGTACAACACAAACTATATTTAACCCGCACCGTCCTGTTGGCTGTTTGTATTAGTTAAACTGAAGCTACTCGCGTCCATGTCCATCCCTAGTCATTGTATACTACTGGCAAATAAACTGTGCTTTCTATTTACACCGCCGGGGGAGAGAAATGGTAGCAGCCTTATGATTCGCGGTACTTGGTCAAGTCAAATGTCAGCGTCCTCGAGCAACTGGAAGTGGGAGAGAGGGGGCAGGGTGGGGGGGTGAATTGGCTACTAATTTTCTTGAAGAGTTGAATCTTGAAATACCGTAGTAAAAAGAATCAAGTGAGAGGTTTTTTTTACCTTCTATCTGAATCTCTGTAAACACCAACCAATGCTTCGGCCTTGTCGTAAAAGCTATCTTTGAGTGATATCACAATACTCTGAAAGCCACACCCTTCGCTAGGATCCGCATTAAGTCGGGCTCCACCACATGATTTTGATTTGATAAATCCCGCCACCTTGGCAACATTTAAATTATCCAATGCTGCATCAACTTCATCCAATATGAAGAACGGCGAAGGCTTAAAACTGCAAATGGCATCACAGATGCGCATTAAAGTAGATTTTTTGTTTATTTTTTCATCCTGATTAAAAAAAAGTATATGGTTTTGATTGGGGCCACAACTCACAATGTAGATATGTCGCAATGCATGTTGGATAACGAACCGAACCAAATCAAACCAAACCCAACCAAACAAATCTAACATATCCCACTCAAGATGGGGAGCGAGGCAATATGTACGTAGGCTTTACCTCTACCACTAAGTGTAGAGTAGTGCCGAGAAGGGATGTTGGGTAACTCAAAAATTGCGAAACAACAATAAAAATGACCTTAGTAGTAGTAGTAGTAGTAGTAGTAGTAGTAATAATAATAATAATAATAATAATAATAATAATAATAATAATAATAATAATAATAATAATAATAATAATAATAATAATAAGAATAATAATAATAATAATAATAATAATAATAATACTATTATTATTATTATTATTATTATTATAAGAAAATGAATACTAAGGTTGGCTTGTAAAAGAGAAAACTCCAAGAAATTGGCTAAGACATTTTTTTTCACGACACAGAGATCTCAATGTTAAGAAAATCATACCTGTGAATAGAAAAAAGCAATGCAAGTGCAGCAACCGTTTTCTCTCCGCCTGATAGATGCTCCATTTCACGGTAGCGCTTTGTTGGTGGCATTGCAGTGTACTTAATACCGTGTAAGTATGGCTCGTCCTCATTATCCAAGTTGAGATATGCTGTGCCGCCAAGGGGGTGCGTGTTGCTCTTTGTGAGTTGTTTGTAAATTTTGTCAATATTTCCAGATATATGATTAAAGGCCTTCATGAACAATTCATACCTGAAAACAGAATTGAAAACTTAATTGACAATATTCAAATAGACCAACTTTATACCAGTCTAAAAGATTCATACCCCCCCCCAACACACACGCACACACACACGTACACAGCCACACCCACACACAAGAGGGCAATTCTACAAACCATTTACTATCTGAATCAAAAAAGGTAAATAAACTTGCGTGCCTAACCAACTTTGATGGGAAAAAAACCATTTTAAGAACTCTGTGGAAATCAAATAATACCTCGCCTCCTTAATTCTATTGTACTCATCAGTTACTTTCTTCTCTTCATTTTTTGCTTCTTCAAACTCTTTAGCAACAGCATCCTCTTTTTGGCGCAAAGATTCATATTGATCAAGAGCTTTGAGATTCGGAGCAGTTCTTTCAATATCTGATACAAGGGTAGCAATTTTTCCCGAAAAATCTGCTTCAAGTTTCGCTCTATCAGATGGTCTAGTACTCTGATGACAAGCCCTACTCAATTTACTGAAATCAAAAACAGGGCCAGGAGTTTGCCCATCCGTTTCCATTGGATCAGAGATAGTAGGAATGTTAATCTGATCTAGTTCACACTTCTCCAGTATCTCTTGTTTCCTTGCATTCAACTGCTCCATCTGTGCCTCCTATAAACCAACCCCCATGAAGAATGTATTAGTGTTGTCTATTTGCCCCATTTCCTATAGTAGCTCCAAACCAGAAACATATGGTTGTGCAATCTTCAATAATGGATGTTAGTTTATGCATAAAAAATCACAAGGCATCCACTAAAAACACCAACCTTCGACTTTATTTGACGACTAAGTTTGCTAACACTTGTCGTTGCAGAGGAAATCTCTTTCTGCAATACCTGTATCTCCTTTTCGCACTCCTCCGATTTGGATTTCCACTCTGCACAATAATGGAATTTAATAACATTTGATGACCAAGATGAGTGGATTAGAATTATCAATTATGACAACAGTTTACGGAAAGAATGCTGAAAATAGAAGTAACAAAAAAGGTTATACATTTTCCAATCCAGATTCTAGAAGCAATCTAGAAAAACTACCAGTATATACTATATACACAAAAAATAATCCATTCATGACACTATGACAGATAGTATGACTGTAAGATTATCCCTGCCTCACTATCGTAGTACAACATTCTGCTCCAGATGAGCCAAATAGTACCTTTAGGTAGTCAATTTGTAAGTTTTTCATAAAAAACCGATACCAATATCAAACCCTAATGTCAATATCAGAAAAAATGAACTAAGCAAAAAATAATTGCAACATGATTTGTTTCTCACAACCTTACGGCAGTTACTCCTATGAAAAACGGGGACTTTTCTGTTAGACCCATGATCCATTGCTACATTTACTTCCCAAAGCTTCATAAAAAGTAGGAAGGGAAATTTATCGTGCCATTTTGATCTAGTCCAATATTTACCCGAAGCTAACATAATAAAAAAATTACTCTCTTAGTACCATCAGCAGTGGACTCTTTTTGTTTCCGGTGGTCGCCTCAAAACAAATAAAATCACTTTAAATGACATACATGGGAATACTATTAACATGAATCACTTACCCCAATTCATGTCACATCAGAACCACAACTATTTCCATGTTTCTATGTTATACTCTCTCCTTCCCAAAATGGATTGCGGGGAGGAAAATACGTGGCAAAACCCCATGTTTTTTATATTAATTTCATTTATAAAATGGTATAGAAATAAAAAATAAAACTTGCATAGTTAAAAGCTACGTCAAAAGCTCTACAAAACAAGAGGTGACAAGCATGTTTTATTTTATCAAATAATCAATGAAAACAAACAAGTAAACAAAAGTTACCATGATGTTGGAATAGTAAAGTGTACAGTTCATTAAAGGAAGGAGGGAGTACATTTTAAAATGGTATTTGTTTTTTAAAATGCTAATATAGTCAAATTTTGCTTTACATTATGAAAGGCTTCAAGATCCAAAACCAAAGAAAAATGAACTCAACACCTTTTTGAAGCAACACAAATATGAAAGTTGAATTACATACCCATAACTACTTCATCGTGATGCTTAATTTCCCTGCCTATTATCTCGATTGTTGATGTCAATTCCTTCTCACTCTCCTCAACCAATGACAAATCATTTTTTAACTTGGCAAGTGTTGTCTGCAATTTTTTAATCCTTGAGTCCATGTCCCGCTTCAGTTCATACTCCAACCTGCCGTTATATCATATTAATACGTATCGTGTTCCAGTAACAAAGCAGTATACCAAAGACTCATGCTGCAAACTATCCAAGTGCTTTCGACATGAACACATGATGGGTTTTAAGCCAATGCACCATCACTTTCCGCACAAGAATGCATGGGAAAAAAAACTTATGACAGGGATTAACTGCAATATTAATCAAGACCAACAATATCACTAGAAAAATGGTCATCGCCAAAAGTTATGACTCCTTTAAAATAAAAAACATGGCGACATTTAAGAGCACAATCAGACGAAAATCATTAATCGATAATCTAACAAACCATACAGGGGAATAATTTTAAGGTCACAACACAGCAAAAGAAATGTGTTGGTGAGGATTCATGAAGTACTTAAACTTCGTGCACTATTGTTCATATCATTTACCATACTCATTTATATTTTAGTCCTTCACTTATTTAACATTTTCATTCATTCATTTTCTACATAATCTTTAAGACTTTAAAAGTTCAAAATATTGTGGATGACCATTTTTTTGCCACGCAAGGTCTGCGTACACACACCCTCCCCAGACCATACACTCGTGGAATCCATTTGAGTCGTTCTATTGATATTTTGGGCATAGCGCATGCCCATGATTAATAATACGGTATTTATACTATTAGTAATATCATCCATACAAAGTTAAAAGCTGTTGTTGAAGTCAAAAGTCGGCTAACATGCAATGCAATACAGACTACGCCCTCTACAGAGAATAAAAATTAGAATTCCCTCTTTGGAATCACGATTGCATAGATTGACTCGTGAACTAAATCAACAAAATGACTCTAGGAATCTGGGAATAGTAATTAAAAGCTAGTACTCATGCTCTACACCAATGTGAGACATGTTTGTTAGAGGATCAGATAGGACACCAAGAGGCATCATTTGAAGTGCATAGAATTTACAGAGGAAGAAAGGGAAAAATGAATACAGGGTTAAGACACAATATGCCAGGTTCACCCAGCAAATCAAATAGAATGCAGTGGAATGTGTAACCCGCCTGCTGTTCCATTCAACTACATTTGTTCCAGCAATCCATAGCCTAAAAAGATATGGATCTCACGAGGTACGTGGTCTCTAGTTCAACTAAGATACGTAGTCGCTCAACCAACGGGAGAGGTGCGAAGTAAATAGTCTTTTAATGGGTCAAGAAGAGATGTATGAAGTTTTATGGTTAGATTGTTAGCGTAAACCATGACTGTATGTCCCTGTGAAAGAGAAGATGAAAGCTTCCTCAAGTGATTGTGACAGCAATCTCCTATCTCCTCTGATATTTTAGTAGCAATATTATTATAGAGTACATGGTTCGATTAAATAATTAAGTGTGACTAGAATCACAATAACTTAAAAACCAGAGAAAAAAACATACTGATATTTAATCTTTGATTGTTGATTGTGAAGGCTTAGCCTTTCCTCGGCCATCTGTTCTACAGCTTTGAGATGGTTCTCTTCATACTCACGAATATTTTTAACGCCAACAGACTCGCTGAATCTCTTGTAGATATGATCAACAATGTCATTGATTCTCTTCTCTAGAGACAGGATTTCAGAAGCCCTTTCACGAATGACACTTTCCAACTGCAGAAACCCAAAAGTTGTGGTATAATGGCTTCCATGTGATCATTAACCTAAGGAGACAGAGATAACAAAAGAAAGATCACTAAAACCTTCTTAAGTTCAGGCTTCAAGCGACCAATCTCATTTCCAATTGTATCCCTTTCACGGTTCAAGTTTGTAAGTTTATCAGCAATGCTTTTCTGCAACAATATGTACAATAGGTAATAACTAATAATATGTATACCATATGCCCAAAAATCAAAACAAACCATTTTGAAAAGCATAAATAATAAAGAGTTATAAAAAAACTTCCAACTCCATTGTCTCATCCAGCACAAAACCCAGTACACTAATAAAAGAGCAGATTGGATGGTCCAAGCTAAATTTCATTTTAACTCAATATCAATCACAAGAACTTCGCAGCAACAGAGCATATTAGATAAATCATGAACCCCATTATTATATCCACTACACCCCTTGTCCAAAGAGGTTGCCCAACTTCAATACCATTTTCCAACAGTCAACACCTAACACAATCTTAGGCTGACAAGCTATAAAAAATAGTTCATGAAACTTTTGAGTTCTCTCGTAACATGAAAAAGTGAAATGTTGAGCTTGCACTGGCAATTAGAATATCTAGACAACTAGAATGTCTACACCGTTATTTAACCTCACATCTCTCTTAGCTAAGTGCGAAATTGTGGAGCTTGCAGGAAGATCAGGAAGGTGGCACTATTTACTCCACTAACCTGTTCAATTTCTGCATAGTGAATCTTCTTTTCAAGCCCGCTTATTTTGCCTGATATTTCTGACTCCTTGAGATGCATATCTCTTATTGAACCAAGATCCTCCAATTCTGATTCAAGTGCTTCTTTTTTCTTCTTCAGTTCTGAAAAAGGAAAATATCAGAAGCTGTGACTATATCAGTATCACTTGTATTAACCATTGCACAAACCTTCAACTCTTTTGTCATCCCATTTATGTGAGCGTACTTCAATACTTGAGCTAGAACCGCCCGTCATTGTACCCGATTTTGTCAGCAGAATACCATCAATAGTCACAACTACAAGCACAATGCAGTTATTAGTATTACTGGACTTAAGGCAGGAGGAATTAACACCCTTTACAAAATGGAAAATTTAGAAGTTACCCTTAAATCTTTCACCCTCCCAGCTAAGATGCTTGGCTTCATCAAGCACATCACAAACTAAGGTATTACCAACCGCAAATACTATTGCCCTCTCCAATGCTGGATTGAATCTGGCATTGTTATTTGTTGAGGAACACAACCTCATAGCTTCTGTTTGAATTTCAATTCCATATTTCAAATAAACAGAACATAAACATTTTCAAGATCGGTGATTAAAAACAATATATTCATACCAGTTTCAATACCACCTCCATAATTCAACAAAAAAACATTTTTTGTTCTCAAATTCACAGGAAAAAAGAGAAGTGTTGACTATGATGGGTAGTCAAATAACATTGCAAGGCCACATTGCACAATAGTGGAAAAAAAATTGGAAGGGGTTAAACAATTCTCTAAGAAATCCATTACATGTTAGAGAAATTGCAGAGGAAGAGGATACTGGATGACATCAAACACTAATTTTGCAGTTCCATTTAATGCACGTAAACGCTCCATTATCGGTTTCACACGGACAGATTGAAGTGGTATAAATGTCTGGGGAGGAAGCCTTTGGTCCTTCAAATACTGTAGGCATGCAAGCACACTAATGAGAATATGCCAGAATTAGCAATTTACATTATATAGTTAATGAACAGTCATGTGTACAAACTTGGAATTAGGAAATTTAGCATTTTGCATCATCTCAGTCAAGGATTTGGTGAACTACTCAGATTTCAAACAGGTTCATTTGAAGAAAAGTAACTACTCAGATTTCAAACAGGTTCATTTGAAAAAAAGTATGAAAACTCAAAACTTGTATATGGGCATGTCAAGGGGCCTAATGCAGCTTTCCCCAACCCAATACATAGGTTCAGAAGCAGATTGGGACAACGCTGAGGAACTTCCATCTCTTTTCATTGACCCAGATCTGACCCAGAAAGGAAATATATTTTGTGGGTATAGATAAAGATTTCATTCAAACGCGACCTACCCCGGGTTGAATGACATGTTATCTAGGCCCTGATTTGGACCTGTTTTAGAATTAGAAAAAGGATTTGGTATGGAATATTCAATTCCAAACCCCAAGTACCCCAGATGATGTATATAACTGCTTGCCTGTACATAATAGGTTTGAAAATGAAAGTAGAGCTTGAAATAGGTATGTGGGAATAACTACATATTGGATATGGGAATGACTATGTGATTGACTTATTACTACATTTAAACCAAGATTCTGATCCAATCAGATGAGGCCCAAATGGGTCTGGGTTTGGGAAGGAAAAAAGTAGATGCAACAGATCTTAACACACAATCCATTATTCCCTTTGTCCCGGAATAAAAGTCACAGTTTGACTTCAAACCTATTAAGGAAAATTTTGAAGTGGATTCGACTTTCCAATTTTACTCCTGAAAAGAGCTTAATATAGTATATCTATGGGAGACAAATAGGGGTGGATAGAAAAAGTGATTTAAAATGGTAGGGATATTATAGTATATTTACATAATGTTTCATTCATGGAATTCAGAAAGAAAAGAAAAAGAAAAAAGGTTTCTCCCATTTTTGTCATCAAAATGGAAGGAAAATTAGTTTCCCTCTTCATAGCTTATTTCCTCCTCTCATTTTCTTCTCTTCCATTTTTCTTTTACTCTCTAACCAGACAAGAAAACTTGTTTTCCATATCATTCTCTTTTCCTTTTCAAATTCCTTGAACCAAACATAGTGTTAGTGTATTAGTTTAACCAAAAATAGAATTGTGACTTTAGTTTTGAGACAGAGGAAGTAGTTATTATAGCTCTTTTATTTTCAAAACTTTATAAAAATTGAAAAGATTTTGAATTCCCTTTATTTTGAAATAAAACCATCATCATGGTTCTTTTGGCACTGGATCCAGTGTCATAATCTAATATTACACCGGTCCATTTGAGGTCCCTATTGGTCCCAATGTGTTTCATACCCCTACCAACCCCCCCCCCCAATTCTCACTCCCTAACCCAGCACCCAACCCCATGTACCCCACGACCCCATCTCATCCTCCCACAATAAGACCCCCCCCTATTGGATGACAATTCACCAAAGGAGGGGCTGTGGTGGGGTGCAGAGTAGGGAGAAGGGGTTTGAGAGAGGATTTTAGGGGGAAGTTCAACGGAGCACCATAATGGCCCTCCAAATGGACGGTGTCGGATTATGGCACCGGTGGCCAGTGTTAAAAGAACTTGCCCGTAAAACCTCCCAAAATTATGTTCCTAGTTACTATTCATTACTCATAGAATTTTGTTAGAGACAACCATAACAGCTGTTTTTAAGGTAAAAAGTTGAGCATCTCATTGGTTAAAAGAACACCTCCACCCCCTTTTTAACCCCACGCCCATTTTTTTATTTTAGTTCAACGAATGAGATTCTAAGGGTTGTCCTAAGCAAAACCTTTTAATAAAATAGTAGTCATTTCACCTCCTGTTTTGTAAAGCTTTTAATGTAGTTTCCAAATATATAAATTTTCTTTTTAAATTTTACACCAATAATTAAATAAATTGAATTAAAAATAACTACAATTTAGCATTGTAAACGGAAACTAGAAAGAGCACAAACTCACAAAGCCAAAAAGGGTCATTAAAGTTTTGTAGAAAGCTACAAAACAAAACCGAGAGTGTTGGATTCACACAAGACGCAAACCAGTAAGACCTCTAGAGTCCACTTTATTTCTACACTAGTTGAAGGAGAAAGGTGAATACTGCCATTAAAATAACCCAGATGAGACTTACTATATCCATATTAAACTATACAGTCATTATATCTCATCCCACTTGCATCATTGTTTGAAATGGTGTATTGTGAGTGTGTAACCCTCATGTTTGAAGTATTGAAATGTCCATTAGACATTATTAGAACCATAGTTGTGAGTGGCGAATGGCGAGTGGCGGGCAAGAGGTTCTTTTTTATGGCGAGAACACAGCAGATAAGAAAAAACAGCATGTTAGCAACAAAAAAATCCCACAGAGCAGATAAGCAAAAAAAGTAGCAGATTAGAAGAAAAAAACATGCTGGCAGTACATAAGAAAAAAACACAGCAGCTATAAGCAAACAAAAAACAGATAAGCTACCACAAAATAAGACTCGTGCAGATAAGGAAAAAATGTGTTGGTAGCACTAGGGTTATCAGGTACCATATAAGTATTTAAAATTTGCTAATTGAGTGGACTAATTTATTCTTAATATATAAAAAAGTTGGCATGAAATATTGTGTAAGTCTCAAAACTGCATCATGTTGGAAGCCCTGAGGCTTAGTTTGCAATTGCTTCAACTGGTTTATAGTGTAGGGCTAGATAGGCTTGAGGAATTATTTTCCAGCAAAGTACCTGAGGTGCGCCTTGGGGCGGGTTTGCGCCTTGCCATTTTTGAACAGACTTCTATGAAAACTATCATGGGAAGACAATGGAACATGACCCAAAATCTTTTTTATTCCCCAACATTACTCACTCCCTTCCATAATTTTCTTCCCATTTTTCCTTTTGGATTGTCCCAAAAAAGAAATCATGTTTCCTTTAGTAAAATTATTGCGGTTGATATTATTTCTCTCCTTTATAAACAAGCCTCCAGTACACAGTTTCATTTTCTTAATAGGTGTGCCAAGTTGAAAAGAGAAGAAAATTATGAGACTGATGAAGTAGAAAATTTGTAGGAACGTGAGGGTATCATTTGTTTGATAGGATGCCAAAAGACACTGTGCATCACAAAGCAATCGCGCAAAGGATTGCTAGGTAAATCTGTAAATATAGTTTTTTCATACCTTGATGCATTCCTTGCCTGTGTGATCATCTTCAACAACTATTGCATCCATAAATCTGCCCATTGCAACAGTTACCGCAAGATTATATTTCTTTTGTGTTGGCTTACAAAGATCAATCATACGACCATGAACACCAGGGAAGAGACGCTTCAATGTTTCAACTGCTTGAGAATTTTTTGTATCTCTCTCGCTTTCATGCCGGTCAGCCTTCAGCTCACGTAATTGATTATCTACAACTTCAATTTTTGACCTCAGCATTTCATATTTGCGCCTTCACCAGAAAACAAAGAGGTAAATGTTTAGTAAATACGGAGACACAGTCAACAAGTTATTTTCAAGGTACGGGAATTATGAAACCAATATGCAGATTGAGCCAGTGTACAGTTTGAAAACAGTAACATTTGGAAAATTGGGATGAGCTACCTGGAATCTTCATGTCTAACTCTCATCTTATGTTGTTCTTTCTTTGCTGAATCTAACTCTTCCTTGTTTTTTCTTACTGCCTCGAGAATTCTTTCCAATCTGCTTTGCATTTGTTTCTCTTGTGACTCCAGCTCTTGCTTCCGATTCTCCAACTGTTGAAGATTTTCCTCCAAATTCTTTTGAGCTTCAATATCAGTGTTCTGTTTCCTGTCTAAAACGTCCTTTTCATCCCTCAGTTTTGCAGTTTTCATGCCAGCTTCTTCCTTGCTGCAAAAGCAATTTCCATTGACGGTTTTTTAATCCTCAAAAAAAATAAAAAGATATTATATATATATATATATATATATATATATATATATATAGACACACACATATGGGCATACTGATCACCAAACTTTAAAGTCTAACACTGTACATAGATGTATAGAGTTATATTATTAATATGCAAAGTAATAAGTTTCACAGTTTGAACATCATAATGCTTGAAACAGAATAAGAAAATGCATCAATAGCGGGGGCTAGTCTCTAGTTTGACACAGAATTTCAAAAAAAATCCAAGTGGAAGTAGGGAAGAATTTCATAAGCATTACTATTTCAGCATTACAACAACGACACAGTATGGTCCCCCAAGTGAGGTCTAAGAATAAGGATGTATGCAAAACTTACCCATATTTATAGAGGTAGAGGCACCATTTCCAAAAGACTCTTAGCTATATTTAAGATTAGGGTGGTGCGTATGCATATGCTGCATACACATGAAACTTCTATAATGTTTTTAATCAAAAGATGCATTCATTAAAATCTTCTCCTATTCTTATCCAGTCAAAATTTAAATCAGATGGCAGGTTCATTGTTTTGAAAATCAGTTGAGGTGCAAGAGTAGAAAGTTGCAGCTCCAAGTGAGAATCGTATGCTTTAGGTTCTGACTTGGTTGTTACTTTTGATTTTTATTAAATGGTATTTCGGTATTATGGAACCCATAGGGTGGCCCATGAATTTAATTTATATAAGGTAAAAATTAAAGCGAGAATGGTGTTGTCTGATCCATGTAGCCGACCCCACCTAGGGTGGTGCGTATGCATATGCTGCATACACATGAAACTTCTATAATGTTTTTAATCAAAAGATACATTCATTAAAATCTTCTCCTATTCTTATCCAGTCAAAATTTAAATCAGATGGCAGGTTCATTGTTTTGAAAATCAGTTGAGGTGCAAGAGTAGAAAGTTGCAGCTCCAAGTGAGAATCATATGCTTTAGGTTCTGACTTGGTTGTTACTTTTGATTTTTATTAAATGGTATTTCGGTATTATGGAACCCATAGGGTGGCCCATGAATTTAATTTATATAAGGTAAAAATTAAAGCGAGAATGGTGTTGTCTGATCCATGTAGCCGACCCCACCTAGGGTGGTGCGTATGCATATGCTGCATACACATGAAACTTCTATAATGTTTTTAATCAAAAGATACATTCATTAAAATCTTCTCCTATTCTTATCCAGTCAAAATTTAAATCAGATGGCAGGTTCATTGTTTTGAAAATCAGTTGAGGTGCAAGAGTAGAAAGTTGCAGCTCCAATTGAGAATCGTATGCTTTAGGTTCTGACTTGGTTGTTACTTTTGATTTTTATTAAATGGTATTTCGGTATTATGGAACCCATAGGGTGGCCCATGAATTTAATTTATATAAGGTAAAAATTAAAGCGAGAATGGCGTTGTCTAATCCATGTAGCCGACCCCACCTAGTGGGATAAGGCTTTGTTGTTGTAAAGAATAAAAGCGAGAAAATGAATACTGTCAAAAGCTTGTAAGACTTCAACCCTTTGAAGGAATATGCATCCTAGCATGCTTAAGCTCTAATTGCTCTATAAGCATGTGCCACTTTCAGGACTCGAGGCTTAATCTTTTCATCTTGGAACTGAAGGAAAATAGCACCACTGCCTTCTTACACATTTTTTGAACATTGAGACTTAACTGTAACGCATCTTTATCTAAATATCATCAAAGTTTGAAAAGATATATCTAGAATGGGTTTTTACAAGTTTGGGTATCATAACTCACTCCTTGTGTTCAGAAAAAAAATTCACATTTTAGGCAGTCTTTAGATAAAGTGGGGTGGAATTGGCTTTATACACTCATTTTTTAATCAAACATGGAAAGATGAGTTTAGTGTAGTGCGATCCAAGAAGGAAAAGGTGAAGTTTTTTAGGGACGAGGGTATTAGAATCATAGCACTTCTATTAAGACAATAAAATATTACTACATAATACAGAGGACTTTAGAAGTTTTTTCAAAACATATTGGATCATCTTAATAGCCCATGAAAACCAATCTCTCACGTTTCAGAGGTAATTGTAGTAAGACTAAAAACAACTGTTTACCTGTGCATGATAAACTCATAATATAACAAACAAAAAGCAGGACTCACATTTGATGATATGTCGCCAACTCACTGTCGGCTAATTGAAGTTTCCCACCAGCATCGTGACTTTTCTGACGCAACTTATCCAGTTGATCATTAATATCCTTCAGGTCTCTCTGAAGTCTCTGTACCTCCTCAGCATGTTTCTTCTTTTCTCCTTGTCTCTTTTCTATCTCTTTACTCGTACTTTTAATTTTTGAACTGATGCGAGATGCTTCTTCCTTCTTTTTTACAACTTCAGATTGCTATGCAAACAAAATGATCACAAATATTATTGGTGTTGGCTTGTTGCCATTGTTATTACAAGTTCAAACTCATAGAAACTACATCACTAAAAAAATATTTTTAGTTTGAAAATGTGCTATGCAAATAACGCCTTAGAATTTGCACTTTGAGGCTGACGCATCGTCTAACAAAAGTCTAAAAACTCCTTGCTGTAGAAAGGAAAAATAATGCATGTCCATGTGTTAATGCATTAGTGCACAGTTTCACAAAATCATTAAGCATTCAAAGGTTCTCAGTTAATGCACAGTTTCACAAAAGTCTAAAAAGCTCTTCACTTAATTTAGTAAATGGATAGTGGAGTATGTGTGAGTAGTTGCCTCGGCCTTGGTGGTAGATTTTGCTCTTGTTAGATTTTGCTCTTGTCTGTGTGAGCTTATGTGCTTAGGGTCTAGTTGTTAGAGGCGGTTTGTGTGCTTTTTGTCTCTTTACGCTCTTCTTTGTCCTTAGTTTGCTTTTGCTTCTTCTTTGGTAGTTTGTTTTCCATGCATTCTTTGCGGCTCAAGCTAGGGGTCTCTTGGAAACAGTCTATCTACTCTCAAGTAGGGGTAAGGTCTGTGTAGATACACCCTCCCCTGAGCCCTGACCCCACTTTTTGTGAGATTCTACTGGGTTAGTTGTTTGGATAGTGGAGTATGCACAATGGGTCTCATTTCTCAGATTAGATATCCATCCTTAGCATTAAGATGATAGCTTTAAATCAAGATCCATGCACACAAAAATTAATCAAAAAATACAAAGTAGAAAAAAAAAGAAAATTAGGTAGTCATACAATCTTATCAAGTTTACTCTTTTTCTCAGCAGCCTTCCTCTCATGCAATGCAACTTCTTTCAAGTATCCACTTAGTTTTTTCTTCTTTTCTCTTGCTTCATTTTCGTACTTTTCCAGTTGATCAACAATTTCTCTTCGTCTTATTTCTTCGTCTTCAAGGTCCTTCGTGGATTTTGCTACATCATTCTCTACATTCAACAATTGCCACAGAAAGTACTCTTGCTTCAGCTTTTTCTGCAATAGATAAACGGAAGGTAACAATCATCACGTTCAACAAATTTGAGACTTCTGCATCCTTGCAAAATTGACTTGTAACTAATTTTAGCACAGTAACAAATTATCTAGCTTCCACTTCAACAGAAAAAAATAAAACCAAAACAAAAATAGAATCCAAAAACATGATGAACGTCCACCATTGGAAAATGCATCATGTGCAGCTGTTGGATATCAGCCTAGACTCTAGAGCAACAAATTCATTTAAACTTCATATGTACAAAGGCTTTCAAATCAAGTTCTTGGACAAAATTATTTGACAAATGAAGGAGCAATGAGCAGACAGCTAAGTGCATACAAAAATGCAAAAGATAATACAAAGAACAAGCTCTAGCATCTACCCAAAAAAAAAACCAACAGCACTTGATCACAGCTCCCCACAGCCCTATATTACAAAGCTTATAAGTTTTTTGGTTTCATGGCAGCTTCATCAAAATTACCTACCAAATACAAAGGGCTGTTCAGAAATGCCATCTAGTTGGTCAGAGAAGGATTAATAATGTTAAAGAATAAACTGTAAATGCCTTCATATATCAGCCTAAGAAATCTGAATTGTAACCCTCCAATGGCATATTAGCTAGCAACAACTACTACATTTCCCCAAAGCAATTTTGAGCTCAACTATCAATGCCCCTTTTAAACACCTTGACCACGCCCAATAAAGAGTTTTCTCCAAAGTTAAGGAATAACGGGATACGGAGACAAATGCTCAAATGTAACAAAAAACCAAACATGTAACCCAAGTCAATCAATGATATTTTACACCCATAGGTGAGATACACATATTTAATATAATTAATCAGAATAATGCACAGGCTTACATACTCGTCCATAGGTGAAATCAGATATGTCATGATTATAAAAAATGTTGGAGACTACAAGCATGATACTTAATCTGCTTGGTGTAGCTTGCATGGTATTATTTATTCTAAATGCAGAAACTGATAGGATTCAAACATATGTTGGATCATACTCGATAGGAATCTCGTTATAAACAGTTAAACACTAATAATAGTTAGGAATCAAACAGCAATAGGTAGTACTTAGTAGTGTAACACAAATGAAAAATATAGTCGCATTTGATGTGTTTGCTTCTAATAAAAGATCAACAAGTGACGCCTAAACAGGGGTTTATAAAACTCTGAAGCCTAATGTATCCCAAAAAAACTCTGAAGTTATACCAGCTCCTTCTGCAAGCGAAGATGTCTTTCGGCCTCTTCTTTCTGTTCCTTCTTCTGTTTTCGCTCCATAGTTACTGTTTTCTTCTTCTGATAAGCAAGTGCCTTTTTTTCTTCAGCTCTAGCTTTTTCCTCTTCTAATTCCTCATATCTCCTCTTAAAATCCTCAGAACCAGAAATTTGCTCAAGCAATGCAGTTAGCTCTCTTGGATTTTTAGATGCAATTGACTCCACATCACCCTGCATAACATCATAATTAGTTAAGCATACAAGTGCACGCTGCACATAAATCTCATTTGCTGCATTGAACCAAAAACAAGGACACCTGGATTATGTGAGTATAGACCCGTCTGAGCATGACCTCCCCATTAAAAGACATTTTTCTTTTTTGTTCCACCACAAAATAAACCTCTAAACCACTACATCGAGCACATCTCAATTTCAAACATTCACTTATTCTTTGATTCCAGCTGAACTTACAATTAAAAAAATTTGTTTGCCGGTTTCCCGTGTTTACTATTTCTACAATTTTACACGCTGAATTTCATCTCCATACACAAAGCTCAATTTCACAAAAATAAATACATATACATAAAAAGTACCAAGTTACAACAACTACCTCCGAGTTGGATCCCACCCGAGTGGGGTTTGGGGGGAGGTGTGTGTGCAGAGACAGACCTTACCCCTACTCGAAAGTAGGGAGTCTAAAAAGGCAACAAGTTAATGTAAACAACAATACCAGGGTGAATAAGTACGAATATCCAGAAGAGATGCTAGCAAGATTGCAAATGCAAAAAAACCAACCTGAAACACAAGAAAGTTCCGGGCTTTGACAAGGATATCAAGGGATTTCAATTTGGCATTGTACTCGTCCCAGTTGGCCACCCTGCCATCAATCCTGTACTCGCTGCCACCTGCACTAGTAATCGTGCGCGTGAACTGAATTTCAGTACCACTGGCCAGCTGATAAACCAACCTGACAAAAGCTTTCCGGCCCCTCTGCTCCTTCTCTTTATCATCAAACGCATAAATAAGATCCCTCAACTGCGCGCCACGGAGCTGTCCAGTCCGGACGCCAAGGACAAAGCTGATGGCATCCATGAGGTTGGATTTGCCGGATCCATTGGGCCCAATGATGGCTGTGAAGTCGTAGAACGGGCCAATCATTTGGAATCCCTTGTAGGACTTGAAGTTCTCGAGCTCCAACCGGTGGATTTTGCCGGGAGAGGGCTGAGACGACATCATAATGTCGCGAAATGGAACCGCTGAAACCCTAGATCGACAGATAACAGTGAACTTCAGTGAATATGGGAGCTGAGATTGAAAATTCGATGTGTAGAATATGAAACTAGGATTTCCAAGTGCAGAATGGTTTTGGCGGGTAGGGGAAGACTGAGAGAAAGGTGGCTACCATTTTCGAATCTAGGGAAAGACGGACGAGAGGGAAATGGTGCAGAGTTGAGAACTGTTAGATTTTTGCGGGATTGCTTCTGTAGGAAATCTATATTCTTATTTTTCAGTTTTTTTTTCGGCTTCTATTTTTTTTTTTTTTGAAAGATTTCGGCTTCTATCTAGAACTTATAGCTTGTCTTAAATTTATTTGAATTAATTCCTGCAGAGAGTAGGGATAGGCGCAGTTTGTAACAGTCCGTTATACTATCGGAACTTATCATGAATCGTTCTTATTTAAACGGTTCGGTACTGATATGGAATGAATTCTAAAACCATTCGGTATCATTCCGATTTAAAAAAAACGGTATACTACCATACTCATGCTCAAACCGTGCCAAAAATATTAAACATGCATTACTCAAAGAATATTAAAATAAAAGTATAGTTCTTTATAAAAGCGCACAAATTTATTTTAAAAAAATGTATTGATTTCAATTCGGCATGGACACTTGAAAACAATTAAAAAGCGAAATGACAATCCACATGTCACTTATATTCATACTAAAGCCAAAAAACATAAGTTACTGCCAATAACAATAAATTTCATAGGCTTCAATCTCTGCCTTTTGGTTTCTGTCCTATTTGAGTGATCGGTCGTTTCTGCCCTATTTTGATGTTTGAGGCTAGTTTGTAATTTAGGAGTAAATTCATTTTTACTCCGTAGTGCATATGAGTAAGCCCAGAATGGCAACATGGGCTATTTGGGGGTTTTGGGCACTAAGGTCTTAGCCTAGAAAATAAATAAATTAATAAAACTACTTAAATTTTAAATTAGTGATTTTAAATGCACAATATCTTTAATAGCCCAGTATAATTTTTACAAAATATATGGAATTTTAAACGGTCTGGGATTACCGGTATTTAATTTTTGTATCACGGTCTCGTCCCGTTTGAGAGCGGTTCGTGATGAAAAAATCAAATCCCATTTCAAAATAGACGAAACGGTACGGTACCATTACGGTTTAGTTCGGTATCATGCTAATTTGGTTTTTTTGTCCACCCCTAGCAAAGAGATTAATTAGAACAAGTCTTTCTTGAGGCGGAAATTGACTTTCATAATGTTGTTTCTAATTATAAAATTTTTAAAAACACTTTGGCTCTCATAAAGCCGTATTTAATAGTCCAAAAAAATCGGATTTTATGAAGCCATTTTTATTTTTAAAAATCGGCTTTTATGAAGCCATTTTAAATAAAACGAAAGTTTAATTAAAAAAATGTTCATTAAGAAAAAAAATAAATCATTTAAAAAATTGGATCGGAAAAATCCGGTTTTAAACAAAAAAAATTAAATAATTTTGAGAAACCTCTTTTTAAACGAATATTGGGCTATTTTGAAAACACAAATATATTAAAAACATCAACAGAAAATTACATTCTCAACATCTAAAGTAAACAAGAATTACAATACATAGACTGAAACAAACAAAATAATATTAAACTACAATCATATCATTGCCTTGAAATTCATCTCGCTCTGGTATCAATTGTGTTGACATCTCCCTGAACGTGGAATCTCGTCTGCTGGCCGTTTTGGAGGTAGAACTTTAAAGCTACCAACATCTAAATTTTAAGGGAAAAGAACAGGTTGAATTATACCACTATAACAACTCAAAAAGTTTTGAACCGAGTACCTAGCCGGAAATATGTTGTGAGGAACTTGTTGAAAAGAGTGGTAAATAGCATGAACACAAGGTATAGTATCGAAAGTCTACTACCCACAAGTGCATACACTACTAAACAAGTTGACCAAGTAGCTGTAAATAGAAGAAGGGTGTGTTCGAGATGTGTGAGTCACTATGTATTGGTTGTTGCCGTAGCTTGAGACTGCCCACTTGTGCTTAGTTTTCTCCCAATTAATGTAAACATTTTTAAGTTTCGGAGTAATGTGCATGCTTTTTGTTGTTGCCACTGAACACCAAATTTGTACCTTTTATCAAACAACTCAGCCATCTTGGCACGGGACATGGATAAAATGGCAGTGACTGGTAACATTCGACAACCTTTCAGCATATTATTGAAACTCTTAGAACTATTTGTGGTTAAGATCCCACGCCTATACCCACCACCAAAACAAAGGGTCCATGCCGCACGGGGAATATCATTTAAATACTTATATCCCTCATCACTCATGTTTCGTATTTTGGCCATATATCATTCAAATTGTTGGATATTATGTGTACTACCAGTGGCCCAAACCAAACATTTAAGATCACTTTTCCGGAACTTTGTCATGAAGTTGTTCCGGACGTGGTGAAGACAAAAATGTTTCATTATAAACCCGGTATGTAGTTCTGGAAGATCGCGATAGGAGTTAATAATTCCAATATGTCTATCAGAAATAATACAGACTTGTTGTGAGCCGATAACCCTCTAAACAAGAAGGTGAAAAAACTAAGCCCAACTCTCACATGTTTCTCCGTCAACAACCACATAAGCCAAAGGAAAAGTTTTACGATTACCATTCATGGAAACCACAAGAAGGAGATGACCCTTGTACTTTTCGTACAAATTAGTTCTGTC
Organism: Cuscuta australis; assembly: GCA_003260385.1. NCBI lineage: Eukaryota > Viridiplantae > Streptophyta > Magnoliopsida > Solanales > Convolvulaceae > Cuscuta > Cuscuta australis. The sequence continues at coordinate 782,491 of NQVE01000111.1, forward strand.
CATCGTCACTACAGGCATGCAGTATTGTAATCCATGTATTGCCGCAAGGAATGCCAAAAATGCATACTTAAAGCGCGGGATCTCTTCCGGCGAGGCATTAAGGTTTGGCAGTTCGGTTGCATAGACAACATCAACGACAGTTCCTGGATAAGCATTTTGTAAATTGCACAGCATAATATGAAGTTGAGAGTAAGAATTCTCCCAAATACCATACAACAACTCAGTAGCACGGATCTAAGCTAACCAACACTTTTTATACGACACAAGAATTTGAAATTCTTGTAGAATGTCATATTGGATTAACTTCACTTTGTACTCCGGAACTACACGTACTTTTCTGACAATGAACCAGGCAATGGAGAAATAATCGATGTTTAAGTCATTGCCACCGTGAGAGTAATCCGGATGACAAGTGTGTACATCAAACAATTTTTTATTTTCCAGACTCCGGATTTTAATCTGTTTGCTTGAACACGCCAAAAACAGGGTGGACTATCGACCAATGTTAATCGAAAATGCATGTAACTCCGGTATCCAAATTAAACACTGTTTGCTTCAAACAATGTTAATCGAAAATGCATGTAACTCTGGTATCCAACGCTCCATAAGAGCAGTGATTAGACCATGGTCTAATGAGATAGGTTGAACACGGTGCACTTGTTAAGTCATAAAATGTCGTATTTTATTCCCTCATTTTTTAGTAGTTTTAATATATTTAATATGCATTTTATACCTAAATGAGCATATTTTCTAATATTTAGCATTTTAGGCCATTGTTTACATTTTATATATAAAATGCATGATTTTGAGCATATTTATATTTGATAATTAATTTGGAGTCCTGATCTAAGGAAGATAATGGAATTGGGCCTATGGAACAAAAGCAATGGGAGAAGAATGAAGTTATGACCAAGCCCAAAGATGTATTTGATCCACCACCCTTTTGACCCAACCAATTATTGAAGCAAGCAAATAAATAAAAGAGAAAGAAAAAGAAAGAACCGTAGAAGAGGAAGCAAACCAGCGCAGAAGAGAGCAGACTCCAAACGGAAGGCGCAAGAAACAGAGTTCTTCCCCAAATCCAACGCAAATTCCAAGAATTCTACTCCAAATTGAAGATTCCAAACTTCACAACTATAAAAGGAGACAAAAGCCACAAGAAAAATCATCTCCTTCAACCCCAACTCTAGAGGGAGATCGAGAGACAGATCGGGAGCAGAGCAGGGGGCCGGCCTAGGGTTCCGACCCCTAGGCCCGGCAGTCCGATGTCAACAATCCGGCGATGGCGGCGAGGTCAATGGGTCCGGCGCACTGGAAGGAAGCCATGGATGACTCTGGTTCTGGGAATCTGCGCAGCGATGAAGAAGACAATTCTAGGGGAGCACTATTTCCTTTAAATCTACTCCGTATTATTTTGCAGTCCTTAAATTAAACTTGTGATTTTTATTGGAATCTTGATTCCAAATTTGTGTCCATTATTAAACACTCCGTAAGTGCACGTTCAGCAGCAATTTTGTTTTGAAAGTTTAAGTGTTAAAAGTGCTGATTTCCTTGAGTGTTGAAATTGGATTTGTTCAGGTTGGATTTATTGATTAGTTATTGTCTCTGAAATTATAAACCTTCTTAGGCAAAATTATTTGATAAAAAGAGATTGAATCTTTGTTTGTTGAATTAATTTGACTTTGAAGATATTTTAGCTCTACGCTACTGTTAAATCTAAACTCAAAAAGGTGTTCTGAGAACTATTATTCACCAGATTTTACTTAAATTGGACCAAATTAGGACTGCAGCCTAATCCAATTTAAATTGATATTCTTTTAAAGTCCAAAGTGCTTTAAATAGCCGAACTTTTCTAGAAACTAAGTATCACTTGATTAGTACTTGCTGCCTCGCTAAGTGGTTTTTATTAATCAACGTTCTCGAACTGATTTTGTTAAATAACCGTAGTGTTACTGCAAAATCGTTATGGTGATGTTTTCCACAAATCTTAATGCGCTATTCTTAGTAGTAATTTAAGGGTTGGTCTTTGGGTTGCTAAGGGTAGTAGGGTTTAGAGTTAGGGTTGTCCTAACATGAGCTAATATGAATGAGAGAATAGGGAAGAATCGTTGGCGGGCCTCTTCTTCAACCTAACCTTGAGCTTAATTAGCAGTTTAATTTCAGAATTAAGGCATAATTAATTAGTTAATCAGATTTGTTCAGTTTATTTTCTATTAAAAACTATAAGTATTTTCAAAATGGTTTAAGTTAACTATTATTGTCTATGTTTTTATAAAATTTATTGTGTGATTGTTTTTGTGTGATTGTTTTCTCCCTGAGTGGCTTTTGAGTTCGACTTGCTGCTGTGGTTCCATCTCGTATCCGTTCTTTGTTATCTTTATCTTTATTTTATTTGCATTTATCTTTTTAGAATTATCATTCAAACCCCCCTTATCCTTTAGTTAGTTGTTTTTAGATTTTAGTTAGTTGTTTTTATTCAATAAAAGTGACAAGTAAACTGATTTTCATAGCCTAAAAAATATCTTTCCTTGTGGGATTGACTCTTACTTGCCCTATCTATATGTTTTAAAGAGTATTAATTCATAAAGGGGGATTTTAGTTAAGGAAAATAATAAATTAATTTGTAGGTGCTACGGCACGCCTAACAAATTTTGGTAAAACCCTCGTCAGTGCAACATATTATAGACTCTGTCATCTTGAAAAATCGTTGGAAGACTTCCTTCGTAGCAAACCGGAGAAACTCTATTGTCTATAAACTTTGGGTCATGCCACACTTTATGTAAACGATGTTTCATTTGTAAAGTAAGAAAGTCTCCCGATCTAGGACCCGCTATTTCTCTCTCAGAGGTATGCATTATGCTTCAAAAAAATATCAATAAACTTCTATTTATTCATACTACATTAAAATGGTTAAAAATACAAATACCTTGTTTAAAAAAAGAAATATGCATTCCATATTGTAAAAATTAAAAATATTATAAAGAATTGTTCTAAGAAAACATACCTCAACTTTTCGAAAGTCTTATGAATGATTGTGGAAGAATAGATAAAATTGTGATAAAGTTTGAAAATTTAGTGAGAAAAGAAGGGAAAAAATAGATAATTTGTAATGGAGTTGGAATGAGTTGTAGTTGAAGTGATTAGCTATGAGAATGGGAAGAGGAGTGAAAACCAGAAAAAAATTGGGAATGGCGTCAGTCGCCATTATGACGCCTGAATAGGCTTTGTGAGATCTGAAAAAAGTTTAATAAAACGGCTTTATAAAAGTTGAAAGACAAAAATATTGTTTCAGCTTTATATAAGCTGGTTTACTTTACCACGAATTTCCTTTTCCAACCAGGAATTACTTGTAAAAAAAATTCCTTCATAGGAAAACCACCCAATTTAATTTATTTTTAGAGGTGTGATAGGTGGGTGCAGCTCATTGGACACAGATAGTTGTTATTAGGGGTGTTCATCGAGTCAAACCTGGACCGAATCGAGACCAAAAAAGAGACATTTTATGGATCGAGGACCGGACCGATAAAGGTAATGACCAGCCCGGGACCAGACCGGACCGAATCAATTTGAATTTTTTGTTTTGAAATTTGATTTTATTTACTCCCTCTGTTTCTAAGTATTTGTCCAGTATTCCTTTTTGGGCTGTCCTGCAATATTTTTCGACTTTCCTTTTTAAGCAACAAAAAAAAAGAAAGGTCCAATTTACCCTTAAAATCAAATATGCCATTCTCCTTCGTGATTTATTCTAATATTTCCCCAATTTCATTACTCTATATCCTTTGAATGCATTTCAATTGTAGCTTTTCCCAATTTCATCTTTCTCTCATGGTGAGTTTGTATTCCAATTGCAACAGCTTGGACCATATAAATTTGATACACTCTGTCTCATCTTTGGATCTCGCCTTCAAAGTTGCCAGCACCTCCTCTGGAGGTCCTCTGTCGCGCGGAGATCATTTTGACTCCGAATGACAGTCGCCGTTGAGGCTCTCTGCATTGACAACGACCCAGACCTCTAACCTCTAAAGCTTAATTATCCATCCATCAGGCTTCTTTCTTCATCATCTAAGTCCTAGATCTGATATGTGACTTGGAGTGATCTTCTCCGATCTCCATGCAACGATATGGGTGGCGGTGGGATGGGTTCATTGGGTTGAGTAGCAGCTAACTTGGGGGTGGAGGGCTGGTGGAGGTGTTGAGCGATGAGCATAATCAAAACTCTGGTCGTGGAAGAAGGGGGTATTTTTGTATTTCTAGCTTCTAATTATCAAATCCTTAGTTTCCGTGCCCAAATAAAAGTGGATATAAACTGAGGGACGGATGGAGTATTTAATTTAAATTATTCAGTTGCATAAAAATATTACTACAATTAATTTTTAATGTAGAACATATACTAGACATTGTCAAATACTGTTGTTCCAGATGTACCCACTCCATTTTGCTATCTCCATGCTTCCTTGTAACCATCTGTACCCATCACTTATACTGTAAGGTTTCCCTCTTGGCATCATTCTGAATTTGTCTCTCACTCTTGTCATTTCCCTCCCGTAGTGGCATGCATCTTGTTTCGGTTTGTGTTCCCAGTAATCTTCCCCTTTAATGTATCTTCCATGAATCCATTTTACCCACATCATATCCTTCTTATCTGCCACATCCCAATTCAGCTTCATTATTGTAGCTTTATTCCAGTTAGACGCATTTTTAATGCCCAAGCCTACAAACTTCTTTTCTTGACACACCTCCTCCCAATTAACCAATGGTGTCTTTATGTATTCATGATTGCTGCTCCACAAGAAGTTCAATGTTATCCCCATGAGTATCGAATTAATGATCCTTACTCTAGCCATATATGATAAATTTCTAGTGCCCCATGTTGTTATCCTGCTAGTCAGTTTATTGACTAGGGTATCACAATCGGCTTGTTTCAATTTGGATGTAGTGATAGGACTCCCCAGATATGTAAATGGTAGTTTGCCCATCTTCATACCTATCATACCGAGTAACTCCTCTCTGATCTGCTGATTTACTCCTCCAAACACTATTTGGGATTTTTTTGTTTATTCTCAGTCATATTGCTCCTTTGAAATCCTCCAATACTCTCATAATACACATAACAGACTCCTTATCAGCTTTTCCCACCACTATTAGATCATCAGCAAAGCACAGGTTCACTATCTTTAGCTGCCCACACATAGGGTGATACTTAAATCTGTCTCTTTAGGTAGCCACTTGGAAACTTCTTGTTAGGTACTCCATTACAAGTACAAAGAGTAAAGGGGAGATTGGATCCCCTTGTATCAGTCCTTTGGCCCCCTTAAAGTATCCAAATTGACCTCCATTTATATTAATTGTGTATGTGGGTGTTGTAACACAGAACATAACCCAGTTTATAAACAATTCTGGAAACTTCAGGCTATGCATCATACCTCGAATAGCTTTCCAGCTCAAAGAGTCATAAGCCTTCTGAATGTCCAACTTCATCATACATCTTGGTGAACACTGCTTCCTGTTCTATCCTTTAGGAATTTCTTGACACATTAAGACATTATGTATCAATTCCCTTCCTTGCACAAATGCCCCCTGATTTAGATCCAATATATCTGGTAACACCTCCTTCAATATCATGCATAATAGTTTGGAAATAAATTTATATATTGTATTACAACATGAGATTGGCATGTAATCCAATGGGCTATTGCGATCTGATACTTTAGGGATGAGGGTTAAGACAGTTGCATTGACTTGGGTTAGGGTTTTCCCCTCCTTAAAGAAATCCAAAACAGCTTTGGTGGTCAGATCTCCAACCACTTTCCATTGTCCCTTGAAAAAACCACTACCAAAACCATCAGGTCCAGGACTTTTATTGCTTGGGATTGAGAATATGGCCTCTTTCACTTGTTTAGCACTGAACGGTTTGATTAGTCCCAACTGTTGTGTGATGTTCAACGTTTTCCCTCTTCTTACTATACTGTCATCAATACCTTCTGTGTCCTTCTTTGTACCTAACATTTTTGTATAACACTCCACAAATACTTTAGCTATTTCCCCTGTCCCTTCAACCACATCTCCTTTCCCTGTTTGAATTGATAGAATATGGTTTTGGATACTTCTTTTCTTGAGCCAGGCATAAAACATCCTTGAGCCCTTGTCACCTTTAGTAATCCAATCCAATTTACTTTGTTGATACTTCATATTGTTTGAGGCCTTGATGGCTTTGTGCATCCTTGAGCTCCCTCTCCTTATCAACAACCTCTTGAGTTAGTCGCATCGTTTTTTGCTCCGGTTGTAGCTTTAGCAACTCCTCTTTGGCCTCATCTGTTTTTTTGTGGATGTCTCTGTACTTGTCTTTGTGTAATCTTCTGAGAGGCCCTTTTAGATGCTTTAGATTCTGTACCAACTTATACATATTCCTGTTGTCTCCTTTTGTTTTCCACTCATTCAGCATGATTTGTGGCATGTCTGGGTCATCCAACCACATGTTGCAGAATCTAAAACAAGTATTTTGTTGTGACTTATCCACACTTGTTATCAGTAGCGGTGAATGATCTGAAACCCCTTCACCTAATACTCTTATTTTGGAGGCATATTTTGTCATCCATATATCATTGGACAAAGCTCTATCCAGTTTTGACGAAATTCTTTTGTCAGGTTTCTGTTTATTTGACCATGCCAAGTAGGGGCCTACCCAAGGCATTTCTTCCAAGCCACTCTCTAGCACACACCCTTTAAAATATTGCATTTCTTTATGAGTGACTGGATTTCCTCCTTCCATATCCTTGGCTTCCAGTATAGGATTATAATCCCCAATGCAACACCATGGGTCATTCATATTATGGGCAAACTTCTTGATACTTTCCCATAATGGTTTTCTGCTCACTTGGTCATTAAACGCATATACAAAAGTAATCCAAAAATATTCATCATTCCCAATGTCCCTACCTTTACAGTGGACTCATTGCGCATTAGCCTCCACAACTTGGATATGAACCTTCCTTTTATTCCATACCACCCAAATCCTCCCCATGGGATGATACTCAGTATTAGTAAATGTTCCCCAACCTGCAAACATTTTATTCATGATAGCCTCTTCCTTATCCTTCTTTATTATAAAAAAAATAATTGTATTAACTTCACAATTACCATTTTATATTACTATCATTTCGGAAACTTACCATTTTAACTTCACAATTGCCATATTTAATGGACATACTTCGTGCACGGGTTAAAAATGGACACTATTGTTGGACATGAGTTCAAACCCCTTTATTATTTTCTTTGGAATATTTTTGTTTTGATAAATGACAAACAGGATGATGAAATTCAAACAATGATCGAAAATTCAATTTTCGTACCGAGAAAAGAAAAGAGGCGTATCAAGAAAGTTACGGGATAAAAATCAACGGTCCCCCAACGCAGTTTTTTGAAGTGATGTGAAGACTCCGAAGACTTTTTAATTTTTATTGAGTCTAGGATTTTTTTTGTAAGGATGACAATATCTTTTGCACAAAACAATTTAATTTCTGAGGGATAAAAATTATTTTTGAGTCAGTTGAAAAATAATTTTTTTTCTGTCCAAAATATTTTAGTGAGTCAGTTTCAAAATGAGTGTGTCAAAATTTCTTTTAAAAACATCAATTTTTTAAAGTTATACAATTTTCCTTGGTGAGAAAAATATACTTTAAATATTTTCTCGTGTATTGTTTGACACACAAAATAATTTTTGGACTCTCTTTTTTTTTCTCCCCTACTCAAATTCATTGAATAAGGGAGATTTAATAATAGGAGCGTTTCTTATTCTGGTTGTCTCAAACAACCAGTTAGAAGCCAAAATGCTTCCAATCGCACTTGGCTTGGGCCCTTTGTGTTTGCGCATTATTTTCATGTTAATCGATTATTTACTCTAAAATAATCGATTAGATCCAGCGCAATTTCTCAGGTTTGAATTCTTAATCGATTTTTTCTCTTAAAATAATCGATTAGCTTGGACAGAGCCTCCTAATCGATTATTTGCTCCATTTTAATCGATTTTTAAGCTTTTCAGCAGGCTGCTCATTTTTGAATAATAATCGATTATTTCTCAGCAATTAATCGATTAGTTCGGACAGAGCCTATTAATCGATTATTTGCCTTAATTTAATCGATTATTATTCAGCCTTCGTTTCAGGCTTTTCGCTTCTGTACACTTTAATCGATTAAAATTCCTAATTTAATCGATTAATTCTCTTGAACATCAGCTTTCTTCAACGACTTTATTTTCCTCACCCTATTTAATCCCTCATTCTCTTTCATTTCCATACACCTCTTGCACTCCAATATATTTCTTTGAGCTATTCATCCTTTGCTTCATCTTCCTCATCAAAATATTATTTTTGAGAGTTAGAAATATTTTTTCTTTGAGTGCTATAGAAGTTGTCATCCATAGAGCTTAAATCTTTCAACACTACTTTGCTCAATTGTGTGAGCTTTCATTCTTGTGTTGTAAACTCAATTTCATTTGAGTGTTGTTCTTAAGACTTGTGTGACTCAAGTCTTGTTGTTGTAAGAAAGTGAGGCTTGTGTGATTCAAGTTCTCAAGTTGTACCGATTTTTCAAGCACCCGTTGAAGCTTGAAGAATAGTAGGACTTTCGAGAGAGTCTCTCGGAGGACTGGACTAGCCACGAGGTGGTGAACCAGTATAAATCCCGGTGTTCTTCTTTCCCTTACTCTCCTTACTTTTTCCTTCGATAATTTTTTACGAAAAACGTACATTCTTGAAATGTTTGGGAGGCCAAAATCGACCATCTCACTCACGAGTACGAACTCTTCTCAATGAAGGAAACCGAGAAGATTGAGGAAATGTTTGAGAGGTTCTCTAACATCATTAATCCTCTCAATCTTCTCGGGAAGACCTACACCGACCGAGAGCTCGTGAGAAAGGTGCTACGAAGCCTATCCCCCAAATGGCGTTCAAAGGTGGACGCAATCGAAGAAGGTCGTGACTTCCAAACAACGACCTATGATGCACTTCGAGGTAATCTTATTACCTACGAAACCACCCAACTCTCAAAGGTGGTTGAAGAGAGGAACAAGAGGTCTATTGCTCTACCCGCAACAACATCAACCCACAACAACGTTGATGAAGAAGATGATGACAGCGACGACACCGACCTCGGACTCTTTGTCCGAAAATTCAAGAAGATGATGCTCAAGAAGGGAGCCAAGAAGAACACTCCACCCAAATGCTATGGGTGTGGTGAAATTGGACACATCAAACCAATGTGTCCGAAGCTCAAGAACGAGAAGGACAAGAGGGCACCGAAGAAGCAACGTGCCTACATCTCTTGGGAGAACGACGGCTCCGGGAGTGAAGACTCAGAAACGGAGGAAGTGGCCAACTTATGTCTCATGGCCATTGAAGATGGTGATACAACAAAAGAGGTAAGTGATCAAGAACCTTCTCCCAATGATTCTTTAACTCTTAATGATGTTACTTGCATTATAGAAGATTTAGTAGGAATGTTCAAAAAGGCTTCCAAAGAAAATAATGAAGTTAAACAAAAAATCCTGATTTTTGAGAAGGATGTAAAAGAACTCAAAAATATAAATGATAAACTTAAACAAGAAATTATATCTTTTGGAAAAAGGCCACAAGAACCTTCAACTACTTCTTCTACATGTTCTAGTTGTACTTCATTAAAAGCTAAAGTTGCTACTTTAGAAAGTAAATTGGGAAAGTTCAATAATGCTTCAAACACCTTAAATAAAATTCTTAAGCAAAAAGTTAGTAATGGTGAAGGACTTGGATATAAGAAAAACCAACCTAGAAAAACAACATTTGTTAAAGCTAGGGGGAATAAAAATGCTAGGATAAATAATCAAACTAGAAGAGCACATCCTAGCAAACCTAGAACTCATTACACTCAACCATATAGGATGAATAATCCAAATGTTATTTGCCACTATTGCAATAAGATAGGTCACATTGCACCCGTGTGCTTCACCAAAATTAGGCATTTTCAACAAACGCACACACATCGCACATATGCTAACCAAAAAGGACCCAACAATATATGGGTACCTAAACCGTCTCCTTGATATCTTTTTGTAGGTGTGCTTGAAGGCTTCGAGTACCTCTTGGTATCTCGATAGCGGATGCTCCAAGCACATGACCGGAGACGCATCCAAATTTAGGAGTCTAGAGTATTTCAAAGGCGGCAATGTCATTTTTGGTGACAACAACAAGGGAAGAATCATTGGAAGTGGCACCGTCGGAAGAGACAATGCTACAACCGTTGAGAACGTTCTTCTTGTTGAGGGCCTCAAGCACAATCTTCTTAGCATTAGCCAATTGTGCGATAGAGGTAACCGTGTCATCTTTGATTCTAGTAAATGCATTGTAGAACGCTTGTGTGACAATAGGACTATTCTTTGTGGTAGTAGAGTAGACAACATTTATATGTTTGATCTTGAAAATTCCCCGTCTATCTTAGCTAAGTGCCTCATTACCAAAGAGGAAGAAACGTGGCTATGGCATCGTCGGATAGCTCACGTTAACATGGACCATCTTAATAAGTTGGTTTCTAAAGACTTAGTAATTGGTGTTCCTAAACTTAAGTTTGAGAAGAATCTAATTTGTGATGCATGTCAAAAGGGGAAGCAAGTAAGGGCCTCGTTTAAGTCAAAGAACGTTATTTCTACGACTAGGCCATTACAACTTTTGCACATGGACCTTTTTGGACCTTCAAGGACCATGAGTTTAGGAGGCAATTACTTTGGCTTTGTCATTGTTGATGACTATTCGAGGTTTACATGGACACTCTTTCTTGCTCATAAGTATGATGCACTTAATGCTTTTAAGAAATTCATCAAATTAGTTCAAAATGAAAAAGATTGTCACATTTCATCCATAAGAAGTGATCATGGGGAGAATTCGATCAAGATGGTTTTGATGCTTTATGTGACGAATTAAGCATTGAGCATAACTTCTCGGCCCCCCGTACACCACAACAAAATGGAGTGGTTGAACGGAAAAATAGATCTCTTGAAGAGATGGCTAGAACTATGCTCAATGAGGCAAACCTTCCTAAATATTTTTGGGCGGATGCCGTGAGTACCGCGTGCTACGTGTTAAACCGAGCCGTCATTAGACCGATACTCAAGAAAACGCCCTATGAACTTTACAAAGGAAGAAAGCCTAACCTTTCCTATTTTCATGTCTTTGGATGTAAAGTTTTTATTCATAATAACGGAAAAGATAACTTGGGAAAATTTGATGCTAAGTCGGATGAAGGAATTTTCTTAGATTATTCTCTTCGTAGTAAGGCATATAGAGTGTTCAACAAGCGTACTAAGACCGTAGAGGAATCTATTCATGTTGTCTTTGATGAATTTGATGCTCGCTTGGCAAAGAAAGGTATTGTTGATAATGTTGCAGGTTCTTATGATGATGATGAAGAAATCGTTAAAGAAAAGGAACCGGAAGAAGAGAAAACGCAGGAACAAACGGAGCTTCCTAAGGAGTGGAGAACATTGAAGAACCACCCGATTGACAATGTTATTGGTGAAATAACGCAGGGAGTTTCTACTCGTAATTCTCTTAGGAACACAATTAATCACATGGCCTTTGTTTCTCAAATTGAACCAACAACCGTTTTGGATGCTATTAATGATGAACATTGGTCTATGGCAATGCAAGAGGAGCTTAACCAATTTAAACACAATGATGTTTGGGAATTGGTGCCTAGACCCAATGATCATTCCGTTATTGGCACAAAATGGGTGTTTCGTAACAAACTCGACGAAAATGGAGTAATCACTAGAAACAAAGCTAGGCTTGTAGCTAAAGGCTACAATCAAGAAGAAGGCATTGATTATGAAGAAACTTATGCACCGGTTGCACGTTTAGAAGCTATTCGTTTATTGCTTGCATTTGCATCTACAATGGATTTTAAACTTCATCAAATGGATGTTAAAAGTGTCTTCCTTAATGGTATCATTCAAGAGGAAGTGTATGTCGAACAACCCCCGGGTTTCGAAGACTATGAGTTTCCCGAACATGTCTTCAAACTCAAAAAGGCGCTTTACGGTCTCAAACAAGCACCTCGTGCTTGGTATGAACGGTTAAGCAAATTTCTTTTGGACCATGAGTTCAAACGTGGTCAAGTCGACACTACTCTTTTTATCAAGAAAGATAACCAAGACATCCTTTTGGTTCAAGTTTACGTAGATGATATCATATTCGGTGCTACTAACGAAGTTTTGTGCAGGGATTTTTCCGATATGATGCAAAGTGAATTTGAGATGTTGATGATGGGAGAATTAAAGTTCTTCCTTGGGCTACAAATTAGACAATGCAAAGCAGGGACATTCGTGTGTCAAACGAAATATTGCAGGGAGTTGCTTAAGAGATTCGATGTTACCGAATCCAAATCCATTGACACACCATTGAGCACCTCTTGCTATCTCGACAAGGATGAAAAAGGTAAAGAGGTGGACATAAAACGCTACCGAGGTATGATCGGATCTTTACATTATCTTACCGCGAGTAGACCGGATATCATGTACTCCGTTTGTATATGCGCTAGGTATCAATCTTGTCCTAAGGAGTCGCACTCGGTTGCGATCAAAAGGATAATGAGATATCTCGCGGGCACGTTGAACGTAGGTCTTTGGTATCCCAAAGGTTCGACATGTCATCTTGTTGGCTATTCCGACTCGGATTTTGCAGGTTGCAAACTTGATAGGAAAAGTACCAGCGGTACTTGCCACTTATTCGGTCATCCGTTAATCTCATGGTTTAGTAAGAAACAGGTTAGTGTTGCACTTTCCACCACCGAAGCGGAATATGTCGCTGCGGGAAGTTGTTGTGCCCAAATTCTTTGGCTAAAACAACAACTTGTGGATTTCGGCCTTATACTTGATCACATCCCAATTAGGTGTGACAATATGAGCGCCATTAGTCTATCGAAGAACCCCGTTATTCACTCCAGGACTAAACACATAGAAATTAGGCATCACTTCATACGAGATCACGTCCAAAAGGGAGATGTCACAATTGAGTTTGTTGAAACGAAACATCAATTGGCCGACATTTTCACGAAACCCCTTAGTAGGTAGAGTTTCTTTCACATTCGGAATGAACTTGGCATTTTGGATATCTCTATGAACTAATTTATTCTTTTTATTGATGGTACTAATTTGAGCGCCGGAGTCGCAATAATTCTTTTTGCAGGGCTTTTATTGTAGGTATCTCTTCCCTTGGTATTCAACCTAATTGGACTTGATACTTTTTTTTCTCAAACAAATTTTAATCGATTATTCCTCAAAGAAAAATCGATTAGTCGCCTTTGTCTTTCTTAATCGATTAATCGTTTCTGTTTAATCGATTAATTTGCGAAACGTCTTTAGCGCTGATTCACCTTTTAATCGATTAATCTTGTTCAATTAATCGATTAGACTCATCTGTTGAACTTAATCGATTAACCCTCTATAATTAATCGATTAATATCTTGAACGAGACATTTTTGGCTCTGCTTCTTCTAATCGATTAATATGCTTCGTTTAATCGATTTTGCCTCAGCTGTGTTCCTTAATCGATTAAATACTACATTTTAATCGATTAATATTCGATTTTCGCCCTATATCCAGGGCAGGCTTCGTCTTCTTCGCCATTTTCTTTTCAGAAATCAGAAACCCTAACTCTTTCTCCTCTTCAATCCCTCTCAATTTTCTTCCTTTTTCTCACAAATCAACTCACCAAATCTCATCAATTTCAAGAGGAAGGATGCCAAGGTGCAAGAACGCTTCCTCGGGTCAAGAAACCGCAGCAGAGGAGAAGGAGAGGCCATGGCGTCGTGAAGGGAGCAAGTACATTCACATTCAAACGGGCCTTGCCTTCAACACCGGGGCTTCCGTCGAGAGGTTCCACAACATCTTCCTCACGAAGGAGATCGTCTCTCCCAAGATCGTGAACAAGGACCTCTTCAAATCGGCAACCTATGCCCCGAGTAAGTCTATGTTCTTTTAACAAGGATTGCTTCGGTTCATTCATTTGACGTATGAATTTTTCTGTCCAAATCTTATACGTCAATTTTATGCAAATCTTCGTACCACTAAGGGAAGTTCGCCATCTCTCATTTCTTATGTTGACGGCAAAACCGTTTTCATTGATGGTGCCGGTTTGACTTCGTTGTTTGGTCTTCGTCGCGGCGAAATTACCGAAAACTTGGATGAAACATTCCAAGATGAGGCAATTTGGCGACAACTCGGGTTGGATCATCGTGACCTCAAGTTTAGAAACTCTAGCAACCCGAGTGTCGTTAATCTCACTTTAATTCAACGTGTCCAACAATACATTTTTTCATATGTTTTGTTGCCCCGTGATTCGAACCATGGCATCGTCAACAAGGACGATATTCGCTTGTTTCACGTCCTGTTGAACGATGTCAAATTTGATTGGGTTCACTTCTTTATCGTTGCCCTTAGCGATGGCACTCGTTTTTCCCATCTCCGGTTTGCCATCCCCGTTATGCATATCCTTGCACATTGCAAAATAGACTTTACTCGGGACACTCAGGTGCCGGTTAAGAAGACTTGTTTCATCACTGAAGCCAAGTTTTCCCGGATCGTGTATCGAGAGGAGGGAGATGCTGCACCAAATCTGGACTTGGTCGTCGTTGAAGAAGAAGAAGAAAGCCAAAACGAGAATCAAGCTGAGTCATCTCAAGCCGGAGGTAGTCGAGCCACGGAGCGCGTCACTCGTCAGCGGAGGACTCGTCCGAGAGAAGAATCACCGGAACCTTCTTGGGTGAAGAAGATCTTCGACACTCTCACGTGCATCCGAGATGACGTTCGCCAGCTCAACGAGAGGATGACTCGTCTTGAGCAATCTCGCTCCTACCGTGGCCCGCGTCACAGCTTTGGCGGAGGAGCTCATCCGGCGAACTCTCTTTGATTGTTATATTTTTTTCTCCTGATTGATTATGATACATTGTTATTTGTTTTAACTCTTTAGGTAAATGATGATGATGCTAGTTGATATTAACTGCTTATGTATTAATATCATTGTTTGTTTGGCAATTTTGTTCGTGTTTAGAACATATTGACCCTTTGTGGTGTTTTTCTTTTTTTTAAAGAAAACTCTTGACATCCTTCAAAATCCCGGCATTGTTTAAGGGGGAAAGTTATCGGTTGATAATGCCAAAAGGGGGAAGGAAGGATAGTTGAGATTTATTTTTCCGCTTATTACTCCGATGATTATTTTTACTGCACTTCTCTAACATTGCAGGGGGAATCATTTAAGGAAAGTATTCTTTTCTTTTTCTCAACTATGTTTGTCATTATCAAAAAGGGGGAAATTGTTGGACATGAGTTCAAACCCCTTTATTATTTTCTCTGGAATATTTTTGTTTTGATAAATGACAAACAGGATGATGAAATTCAAATGATGATCGAAAATTCAATTTTCGTACCGAGAAAAGAAAAGAGGCGTATCAAGAAAGTTACGGGATAAAAATCAACGGTCCCCCAACGCAGTTTTTTGAAGTGATGTGAAGACTCCGAAGACTTTTTAATTTTTATTGAGTCTAGGATTTTTTTTGTAAGGATGACAATATCTTTTGCACAAAACAATTTAATTTCTGAGGGATAAAAATTATTTTTGAGTCAGTTGAAAAATCATTTTTTTTTCTGTCCAAAATATTTTAGTGAGTCAGTTTCAAAATGAGTGTGTCAAAATTTCTTTTAAAAACATCAATTTTTTAAAGTTATACAATTTTCCTTGGTGAGAAAAATATACTTTAAATATTTTCTCGTGTATTGTTTGACACACAAAATAATTTTTGGACTCTCTTTTTTTTTCTCCTCTACTCAAATTCATTGAATAAGGGAGATTTAATAATAGGAGCGTTTCTTATTCTGGTTGTCTCAAACAACCAGTTAGAAGCCAAAATGCTTCCAATCGCACTTGGCTTGGGCCCTTTGTGTTTGCGCATTATTTTCATGTTAATCGATTATTTACTCTAAAATAATCGATTAGATCCAGCGCAATTTCTCAGGTTTGAATTCTTAATTGATTTTTTCTCTTAAAATAATCGATTAGCTTGGACAGAGCCTCCTAATCGATTATTTGCTCCATTTTAATCGATTTTTAAGCTTTTCAGCAGGCTGCTCATTTTTGAATAATAATCGATTATTTCTCAGCAATTAATCGATTAGTTCGGACAGAGCCTATTAATCGATTATTTGCCTTAATTTAATCGATTATTATTCAGCCTTCGTTTCAGGCTTTTCGCTTCTGTACACTTTAATCGATTAAAATTCCTAATTTAATCGATTAATTCTCTTGAACATCAGCTTTCTTCAACGGCTTTATTTTCCTCACCCTATTTAATCCCTCATTCTCTTTCATTTCCATACACCTCTTGCACTCCAATATATTTCTTTGAGCTATTCATCCTTTGCTTCATCTTCCTCATCAAAATATTATTTTTGAGAGTTAGAAATATTTTTTCTTTGAGTGCTATAGAAGTTGTCATCCATAGAGCTTAAATCTTTCAACACTACTTTGCTCAATTGTGTGAGCTTTCATTCTTGTGTTGTAAACTCAATTTCATTTGAGTGTTGTTCTTAAGACTTGTGTGACTCAAGTCTTGTTGTTGTAAGAAAGTGAGGCTTGTGTGATTCAAGTTCTCAAGTTGTACCGGTTTTTCAAGCACCCGTTGAAGCTTGAAGAATAGTAGGACTTTCGAGAGAGTCTCTCGGAGGACTGGACTAGCCACGAGGTGGTGAACCAGTATAAATCCCGGTGTTCTTCTTTCCCTTACTCTCCTTACTTTTTCCTGCGATAATTTTTTACGAAAAACGTACATTCTTGAAAACAACTCTATTCACCCCCCCCCTCTAGAGTTGCACTTTTGTCTAACAACTATAATTTCGGACACTTACCATTTATATAGGTAATAATTGCACGGAGTAATAATTATTACATTTTTTTGGTTATTACCTTTCTTGTTATTAAACATATATATATATATATATATATATATATATATATATATATATATATATATATATATATATATATATATATATATATATAGTTGGATGGAGAGTGTATTTTGTAAAATGTCTACTTTTATGCTATAAATGCATCAAAGTCCATAAAATAAACATGAATTTTAGGTCTAAGAAAGAATTTGTCAACCAATTATATACTCATGCGATACCAATCTTTTTTTGAAGGACATGCAATATACTCATATGAGTATAACATTAAGTGCATTTAAATTGTTTTACATATTATTCTTTCTAGCTAAATTTTACCTTATCCGTCTTAAATTATAATACATGTTCATTATTTATATAACCAAGTTTTATTCATTTGTTTATATTTATTTTTAATATTTATTTTATAAAACAATCTAATCATGTTTTGGTTTGTAGAATGTCTGGTATAATTTATAAATATATAAATTTTGTTTTAAACTCCACCCAAGTTTTAAACAAATTGAACTTTTAATTTTTTGAATTCAAAATTATAAAATATAAATCGTACTATTAAATGTGACGAACATAGTACATTTTTTTAAGTTAATGTTGCATGATAATCTAAAATAATTTCAGCAGTTAGATTTTGTGAAATGTTTGAGTTTTATTCGACACAATGTAATTGTAGAAAATAATAAGAGGGAAAATATTCTGTATATTCAATCGTTCTATTTAGTTACAAGGGGTTTCTCCTTTATTTATAGGAGAGGATGATTCCAAAATAGACAAGGAATACAAATCCTACAAGGAAACAAATCATAATCAAACTAGGAAACAAATAAATCAAGATCAATTCTAATTAGAATGAGATTCAGTCATCAAAGGATTTGGACTTGTCAAGTTCGAATTTCTCGGAATTCGGATCTCTCGGAATCCGGATTCCTCGGAAGTCGGACTTCTCCGAATCCGGACTTCTCCGGATCCGGACTTCTCAGTTCCAATACCCCCCCCTCAAGCTAAAGCATGCGGATTCTCGGTGCCCAACTTGGACAGTAAATGAGAAAACGGAGCTTAAGCCAAAGCCTTTGTAAAGAGATCTGCCGGTTGATCATGGGTGGAGATGTGGTGAGTACACAAAACACCTCATTGGATTTCGTCACGTACAAAGTGGCAATCAATCTCAATGTGTTTTGTACGTTCATGGAAGACCGGATTAGCGGTAATATGAAGAGCAGCCTGATTATCACAAAACAACCGCATGGGCTGTTTGTGACGCACACCAAGGGAGAAGAGAAGGGATTTCAGCCATTTGAGTTCACAAATAGTAGTTGCCATGGCCCTGTATTCGGCTTCAGCCGAAGAACGGGAAACTACACTTTGTTTCTTTGTACGCCACGATACCGGGGAATTGCCAAGAGTGATAAATATCCAGTAACAGAACGCCGAGTCAAGGGACACCCAACCCAATCAGAGTCACAGAAAGCTTTAAGAGTAAGATCACTTTGTACTGGAAGAAACAAACCCTGTCCGGGACAGGCCTTGATGTACCGTAGAACGTGAGTCGCACCGTCCCAGTGTTCTTGCCGTGGCTCCCCCATGAATTGAGACAACACATGAACAGCATAAGACAAGTCAGGACGATTGATCGTGAGATAAATGAGGTGCCCCACAAGTCTGCGATAACGCTCTGGGTTGGTGAGAAGCGGGCCACACGCTAGAGCCAGTTGTTGATTCTGAGGAAGGGGAGTGGAAGTCGGACGAGCACCCAGAAATCCAGTCTCACAAAGTATATCCAGAGCATATTTGCGCTGGCATATGAAAATCCCTTTCGAATTTCGGGCAACCTCAACACCCAAAAAATATTTTAAGAGACCAAGGTCCTTCATATGGAAGCAATCAGATAGATACCGTTTAAATTTGCCAATGAAGTGTTCATCATTTCCTGCGATCACAAGATCATCCACATACACCAGCACACGGAGCTCGATGGTGCCGCGCAAAAGAGTAAACAGAGAATAATCAGCCTTGGATTGATGGAACCCAAAGTTTTTTAATGCAGAGGTGAGTTTAGCAAACCAACAACGTGGAGCCTGTCGAAGACCATAGAGAGATTTATGAAGACGACAAACCAATCCTTTACCGCGAGAGGTAAACCCGGGGGGAAGAGTCATGTATATTTCATCGCGAAGGTCTCCATGAAGAAATGCATTATGAACGTCCATCTGATGTAAGAACCAGTTCCGGGCAGCGACAACAGCTAAGAGAGTGCGAACGGTAACCAATTTAGCTGTTCAATGCTACCATCAGACTTGTGCTTGATTTTGTAGACCCACTTAGATCTGATTGTTTTCCTTCCTGGAGGCAAGGGGACGAGTGACCAAGTACCATTAGCTTCTAACGCCTGAATTTCTTCCTTCATAGCTTGTACCCATAGCGGATTTTTGACCGCCTCAGAAAAGAATGTAGGCTCAACATCTGCACTTATAGCTGCCAAAAAACATCTATGGGAAACAGAAAATTTGTCAGCGTTAATAATATTTGTAATACAGTGTGCTGTACCTGAAGGTGTTGTTGGTTTGAGTGAATCAGGAGAGGGACGTTGAATGGTGTGAGTGACAAAGTCACGTAGTCGCGAAGGAGGACGACGTTCTCTTTCACTTCGGCGCAAGGTGTCTTGGGTTGGAAGGGTTTGGTTATCAAGGGCAGAAGAAGATTAGACTGGGTCATTGGGTTGGCTGTTTGGTTCTGATGTTGCAGGGTTTTCTGGATTGGATTGGAGCAACGATCGACCGGGGTCCTGAGAACGGTCCAGTGTTTCGACCGTCTGGGTGGCTGATTCTTCACTGCGTATTTCTTCCTCAAAAAAATCAGCAGTGGGTTCAAGTTCTGTGAGATTGGGGTATTTTGTGAATGGAAGGGAAAATGGTTTTCAAAGAACTTGACATCTCGGCTGACAAATATTTTATTATTGTCCAAATCGAGAAGGCACCATCCTTTTTGGCCAAATGGATAGCCAAGGAACATGCAGCGTCGAGAACGGGACTCAAATTTGTCTCCATGGTGGGATTGATTGTGGGCATAGGCAAGGCATCCGAAAACCCGGATATGACTATATGAGGGGGTTTTTTCATAGATCATGGAATATGGGGTTTTGCCTTTGTGTAGCTTAGAGGGTGTGTGGTTAATTAGATACGCAGCGGTTAGAATACAATCACCCCAGAATTTAAGAGGTAGGTTGGCTTGGAAGCGAAGGGCTCTGGCAATGTTGAGAATGTGACGGTGTTTTCGTTCGACTCGACCATTTTGTTGTGGGGTACCGACGCAAGAGGATTCAAATATAATCCCATGATTGTCAAAGAAAGATTTTAAACAAGTGAACTCTGTACCATTGTCACTTCGTACGGTTTTCACTTGTTTATTGAATTGTCGCACAATCATGGAAAAGAAATTTCACAAGACAGTAGGAGCTTCATATTTGTGATTTAATAGATACACCCATGTTGCCCGAGAAAAATCATCAACAATAGTTAAGAAATATCTAGCCCCAGTGCGAGACGGAGTACGGTACCCACCCCATAAATCACAATGAATCAAGGAAAAAGGAGTAATGGATTTATTCAAACTAATTGGAAAAGAGTCACGACATTGTTTTGAACGAAAACACACATCACAAGGGGAATCAGGGATATTGGTATTTTTGGGTAAATGAAGAAAAGTGTTGACAGTGGTGTAGGAGGGATGACCCAAGCGCTTGTGCCAAATGTCCAGATCCTTCGCCTCCTTCACAGTACAGACTTTGTCCTTCACACCTTTCTTGAGATAATATAGTCCTTCGGCCTGCTCACCCATTCCAATCACCATCTTCGAGATATAGTCCTGTATAATACAAATTTTATTATTAAACTTGACAATTAAATTCTTTTTCTCAAGAAGTTGTGAGACAAATATAAGATTGCAGTTGAGTTGAGGAACTAGCAAAACATTTTCTAAGGTGATCAAATTATCTACAACCACACTCCCCTTTTGGTTGGCTACCGCACAATCTCCATTTGGTAGGCCAACTGAGCAAGGTTTTATGACTTCCAAATTTTCAAGACACTTCTTATCACCGGTCATATGTTGACTGGCTCCACTATCAATGATCCAAGAAGTATTAGTCATACCTGAAAATTTACTTTCCATACCCGAATCCTTCTCGTTTAAGAGTCCCATAAGTGCATTCCATTGATTGGTTGTGAGAGAAGGTAGATTCGGTTGATGGAGCTCACACCCTCCATCCGTTGCGTTGGCCTGAGCCGTGTGTGCCGCCGGTCCGCTTGCTGGACCGCCACCAGCTCCGCCGCAGTTACCTCGGCCGGCGTTGCCCCCCCTGCCGCCGCGCCGTCCCCCTGTGTTGTTGCCGCGGCCATTACCTCGTCCCGGGTTCAGGACACGTGGGCGATCTCCCCACCATTCAGGATATCCAACGAGTTGAAAACAACCACTCTTCTCGTGTCCACTCAGTCCACAGTGTTTGCATTTTAAATCTTTAGTTGCGTCACAGTCAAATTTGGTGGTCACGACAAAGCCCACCGGGTTACGTTCCTCCTCTTGAGTAGTCTTCAAGACCCCTTCCTGCTGGATGATGGTGGAGTATACGCGATTCAGTGGTGGCAAGGGTTCTGTGGCGATGATGTTAGATCGTAGACTCCCATATCCTTCGTTATCCAATCCCATCAGAAATTGGTGAACCTTTTCTTTGTCTCGTTTGATGACAAGCGCTTTGCTTATCCCACACTTGCATCATGGCACTTGCAAGCGGGGATTTTTTCATGATCACCGAGTTCGTTCCATATGGTTTTTAATTTTCCAAAGTACGTAACGATTGACTGACCGTTTTGCTTGCAATTTGCAAGTTCCTTCTTCAGTTGATGAATTCGAGGACCGTTTGCAACAGAGAAACGATCTTGGATATCCTTTCATAGTTCTGCTGCTTCTTCTACCTGTGTGATGGAGTTTCTCAGGCTGCCATCAATTGTGTTGTAAATCCATGAGACCAACATGGAATTCACAATCCACCATTCTTCATAGTTTTCATCTCCCTCTTCTGGACAAGGGATGGATCCGTCGATGAATCCAATTTTCCGTTTTGCACGGAATGCAATTCTCATTGCACGAGCCCATTCTTCATAATTATCACCGTTTAGTTTGACTTGGGTGATAATTAATCCAGGTGTGTCTGCGTTCTTGAGTTCGTAAGAACTTCCCTTCGTAGAGATCTTCTCTTCCTCTTCGAAGAGCTTGCCGACGAGATTTTCTTCTACTTCTGCCATGTCGACGATCGAGAAGGAAATTCCGGCGGTGATGGACCGTCGTTTGTCTAGATTAGGGTTTTCCTAGGAATCTTGCTTTGATACCATGTAGAAAATAATAAGAGGGAAAATATTCTGTATATTCAATCGTTCTGTTTAGTTACAAGGGGTTTCTCCTTTATTTATAGGAGATGATGATTCCAAAATAAACAAGGAATACAAATCCTACAAGGAAACAAATCATAATCAAACTAGGAAACAAATAAATCAAGATCAATCCTAATTAGAATGGGATTCGGTTATCAAAGGATTTGGACTTCTCAAGTTCGGATTTCTCGGAATTCGGATCTCTCGGAATCCGGATTCCTTGGAAGTTGGACTTCTCCGGATCCGGACTTCTCAGTTCCAATAGTAATGATACTTTTTTTAATACAATGTACAGAGTACTCCGTAAATTTAAATGTTCCAAATCAATCTCATCGCAAAAACAATAATTTCGAATTAGTATTTGCAAATACAAATTTTATTCATTTGTTTAAAACACAAAGAAAACTACCAATTTAGGATTTAGCACCTTGATAATGTGACACCGTACATATATACATTACTATAATTTTTGGTATTTTACATAATCATGTTTGGTAATGTAATAAATGAATTTTAAATCATATCTGGAGAACAAAAACATGAAACTATGAAAGTCTTATTTTGATATTTTGAATTCAATTCAGTTCACCCACAACATATTCTTGATTATCATCCAAAATCCAAATAAGCCAATGATGAGTAACCCACACGGAATAAGTTGATAATAATAAGATTTGGCAACCAAAACACATCATTTAAATTAGGGAGAAAGACGAAGTAGGACTAAAACATTGAAGATATACCAAAATAGGATTTTCATGTTTTTATTCCCAAAATAGGACTTACATTACCAAACATGGTCATATACATTACCAAAAAAGTATAGTAATGTGCACATGTACACTGTCACATTACCACAATGCAAAGTCACATTACCACAGTGGAAGGTCTTATTTCGGGAAAAAAAACATGAAAGTCCTATTTTGGTACTTTTCTCTATGTAGGATTTTCATGTTTTTATTCCCAAAATAGGACTTACATTACCAAACATGGTCATATACATTACCAAAAAAGTATAGTAATGTGCACATGTACACTGTCACATTACCACAATGCAAAGTCACATTACCACAGTGGAAGGTCTTATTTCGGGAAAAAACATGAAAGTCCTATTTTGGTACTTTTCTCTATGTTTTAGTCCTATTTAGAGTGATTCTATTTAAATTATGATTAGAGTTCAACAAAGAAAATTATGGTATGTTTGGAAACATGGATTTGGATTTAAAATCCGGATTTGGCTCAAATTCCATGTTTGGGAAACTTAAAAATTTTGAATTTAGATTTGAATCAAATTCTACTCATTCATAACAAAGCTTAATTTAAAATTCATACACCTTCCCTTGTCATTTGAAATTTTAGAATTGAAATGCATGAATTGAAATGAGATAGTAATTACCAAACACTTCCCTACAAAAAACAAAAGTACACGAGATTGATCTAGCCTAGCACAAGATTAATAATAAAGCTTAAAATTCGAGGCCGGTCCCGAAAATTGAAAAAATAAAATAGGCCCGGTCCTAAATTTACATTTTGGGCCCTATTTTATTTTTTAGAATACTTTTCTTTTAAAATTATTAACAAATTTAAATATATGGGGCCCTAAAATTTTAGGGGCCCTGTGCGGTTGGCCACTTTGCACATATTTTTAAAAACCGGATCGGGGACCGAACCGGTCCGGGTACTGGTTCACTAGTTTACTGGTCGAACCAGTGGTTTAAACATATTTTTTATATATATATATATATATATATATATATATATATATATATATATATATATATATATATATATATATATATATATATACACGTATTTTGTATAAAATCAAAATAACTTCTTTCATATGTACATAAAATTTAATGATATTTGATTAAAATTTTAATCATTCTAACTTATTTTGTTAGTCAATTTATATTTAAAATAAAATTTACGTATCGAAAAATACATAAAAAGTTTTATAAAATAATGATATTTTATTTTTCTTTATATATTTTTCCTAATATCAAAAAATATTAAAATAAATTTTTTTCATGACACGTACTCCGTATTAGAATTATTTCTATTTTTAAATGTTAAGAATCTTAGTTTAAGAAATAAATAAATATTTTAATTCATATTTACTCTTTTAATTAAGGAATATATACTACTTAGAACCAATATGCAACAAAAAATGTTCTTGCTTGGTTGGTTGATAGCTTTGGATATCAACCAATAGGTTAAGTGTTCGAATCTTAGGGGAGGAGTAATAATTTTGGCCAAATTTGCAAAAAAAAAAATGGTTCGACCGGGTGAACCGGCCGGTTCTTACCGGTTCGAACTGGTTCATGCGCGAAGCGGTCCAAAGGGCCGGACCGGACCGGCTCGACCTCCGGTTCGCCGGTTCCTGGTCCGAACCGGCCGGTCCGGTCTGGTTTTTAAAACTATGACTTTGCACACCCTCCAGGCCACCCATGTTCAAATTCCTCCAATTAAATGCAAACGCTACTTAATTGCTGTCGTGACGGAGATTAATGACGGAAGCTGCAGGGGGTCACCCCCGCCGCCGAAGTGCGCCGTCGTCCCCAGCGTCTGAAAAGCTTGAAGAGAGTCCATGAAAACAAGGCGGCAACAACGAGCGTTGCCACGGCTTAATCATCGCCCATCTTCTAGGGCCCTCCCATTGCAAAAAATATTAAACTGCGGGTGACTGGTGTGAGTTTGTTTAATTTGTTCATTTATTTATAAACGTACGGCCTCGACCACAAACCGTTCGGATTCCCAACGGCAATGATTTGTTTGCTGCCTAGGAAATACCAAACGGCAATGCAATGCTACAAGTACTCCTAGGGGAGGATTGCCCATTTGGTAAAATAATGTAACTATATCATACTCCCTCCGTCCCGAAGTATTCGTCCAATTTTGACTTTTGGAACTGTTCATCTAAGCACTTTGACTCATCAAATTCTCTCAATGTGTAAGCTTAAATATAGTCATGTGTGATCTTGTTTGATTTGTCTTAACATATAGATTATTAATATATAATTTCTATAATCTTTTAATATACAAATTACAAGATAAAATGGATTAAAGAAGTGTATTGGATGGTCAATGGTGTGTAAAAATGAAAGTGGACAAATATTTTGGGACGAAGGTAGTATCTAGTTTTAATTATACTCTTTTCGTTTCTCAAAATTTTTCTCCTTTCTTTTTTCATCCGTCCCAAATTTTTTTTATTTATATTAAAAAGTCACCTTGACCTCATACGTTTTCAAACCTACCAATCACATCATACCTTTTTACTACTAATTTACCCATCAAATTCTACTTTTACTTATCACATCAAAGCACATTTTTGAGAATTCAATACCAAAATACACTCCTCTTAAAAATCTTTAAAATCAAAACATCTCATGTTAGATACAAAGGGAGTACATCATAACGCGCTTACAAAAATATAAATTTTGGACGGTGGGGGTATTTTTGAATAATCTTTTTCTATTTTACTTTACTACATACTCGGTATTAATTTTAAATAAATATCCCTAGATGGGAGTGAAAAATATAAAAATATTAAAATATGATTTTAAGTCTTTTAAGACCAAAGTATAAGTATAATGCTAGTAGGATGTAAGAATACACGTTGACACTGTAATATGGTAGTGTGATGAGTCATCTATTAGTAATTTGTGACGACTAATGACAATATGACAATTATAGTGCGATAGTTGCAATATGACAATATGGTAAGTGTGTGCAATGACATTGTAACAACGACAATGTAAACCCTCATTTTGTTTTTAAGAGACTTAAAACTCCGATTTTGATATTTTTATAATTTTTTACTTTCTACCCATAGTGTTTTCCCTTAATTTACAAACATGGAAGGAATATACCCGAAATTATACAATAAGATTTTGATAGTTCATACCCCAAATTTTGATAGTTCATAGTGACAAATTATACAATAAGATTTTGATAGTTCATACCCCAAATTGTATACAATAAGATTTTGATAGTGCATTAACATTTTATACCAGTGTGAACTATCACATTGACATAAAATAAAGGTGGACACTTGTGGTATACAATTTGGGCTACAAATTTTGATTTATAAGCAGTTTAATGTTTAATTTTATTGAAATCCCCGGTAGTAAAAGTAAAAAGAAACTAATTTACCTTTTTTCTTCTTTGTTTGTCACGCATATCTTATTTTTTCCAATCAAAGAGCAGGGCCACTTGGGTCAAGATTCAAGAAGCGAGAGAGAGTTGCGCAAGTGTTTCTCGGTGTCTACCTGCCCACGCAACCTGGGCCGGCCTAATACAGTTCGTCCTAGGGGTGGACACGGTACGGTTCTGATTCCGGAACCGCCGGTTCCGGTACCGCCACCCCTTGGTACCGGTACCGGTACCGGATCGGCCGGTACCGGTTCCAGTACCGTTTCGGACACCCATAATTTCTTTTTTTTTGCTTTTTTATTAAATTTTAAAGTGTAGAATTGTAAATGTGTAATTGTTAAAAGAAAGGATGAAATAAAAAACTCTAAAAATGAAATTAATAAAGGAAAGAATGAAATAGAAAATAAAAAAAAAAAAAAAAAAAATTACGGTACCGGAACCGGAACCGGTACCGCCGGTGCCGGTACCGAAAAATGGGCATCGGAACCGGTACCGGAGTGGGCAGTACCGGTACCGGTTCCCGGAACAGGTGGACCGTCCTGGCCGACGGTAACGGTACCGGTACCGGCGGTACCGTTTCCGGTCACAGTACCGTACCGATACCGTGTCCACCCCTAGTCCGTCCCGACTAGGCCCATGAACTTTAGAGGCCCAATATGTCAAGTCCTGTCTCTTCAGTCCCCATCCTACACAAAGAATAAATAACAACGCTGCGAGAAACCCAGGCGAGGTCGACTGAACAAAATCGCCAAATCGGAAAGCTGCCGGTAGAGAGACGCCGCCGCCGGACTCCGAGCCACCAGCCTCCAGGTATTCCGTGTATATAGCTTTCCAAGTTTGCATTTTTTTCATTCGTTTTTTCATTCTTTAGATTTAAAATCTAGGGTTAATTATTAATTTTTTAACTTGAAAGCTTTTCTAATTGCTAGGAAATAGAATGATTTAATGGTTCTATATGTTCTTTATTTGATTTTTATGAATTGATTTGAATTTATGATATATTTATGATTTATATATAAAAAATTGAAAACTAAAAAAAATAAAAAACTGAAAAATTGACAAATTGATATGAATTCATGATATATAAAAAAATTAAAGCTGAAAAAGAAAATTAGAAAAGTTGACGAATTGATATGAATTTAGGATATATTAATCTATTTTTTCTTCTAACAATATTGTGTAAATTATCTTTTAAATATAATTTGTTTACATGTGTTAATTTGTTAGACCATTAGGATAAGATTTTTTGGATTTTTTTTCTAGCTTTGGCCCAAGCCCATGAATTCTCAGGACCGGCCTTGGACGCAAAATCCCTGGTCAACTCATCCCAAACGGCGGGAGCACATGGATAATCGCCGCCACTTGGAATGCCTCACTGACTCCCATTCCCTCGTCAGTGCACTCATTAAAAATGAGGATCAATTCTTTAGCTTGACTGACCACTGGTTTGGAATCTACCATCTTAAAATCCAAAACCTCACTGACAATGAATTTCTTCGCACCGGCGTCCTCGGCCTGGTATTGGACAGTGTAGTCTATAACTCCTTTGCGGATGCAACCCTGCTATAAGCAGCATATAAGGCATCGCTCAAGCAATTCATGATAAGGTTAAGGCACGTATAGTTATTCGCTATTCATGCCTCTTTAGCCTGAACGGTTGGCTCGTCCGCGTTCTCCCCCACAACACAGGGATCCTCCCTCAAATACCTACATCCTTTGCTGCCATATTTTAAAGCCAACACCTGTGAACTTTGCCGGTTCTTTGACACAGTTCGCAGGCAACATGACAGTAGGATGTTCGACCGGTGCGGATGTGAAGACACCCGTGTTCGGTCCAAGTGAGGGAATGATCTGTATGACCGATGCCATATTTGGTCTGAGTGGGGTGACCATTGCGGCCGTAGCCGTGGTTGGTCCAATAACCGAGGTGACCGGAGCGGATCTCATAGTCGCGCTTGATCCAACGAAGGTGGTGATCGGAGTGGACTCCATGGCCGCACTCGATCCGAAAGAAATGTCGATCAGAGTGGTCTGCCCTACAGAGCCACCCAATCTAGCCGAAACGTTCACAACCGGAGTCTCGGAACTACTCCCGTTTCCGGTACCGAATCCGTTCATACCCGCCATTGCGCACGGATATCACTACTACCTTAAGATTGTTACAATTCTCATACAGATTACAACGGACGGGGAAGATGAACGGCCCCGAAAATAAAATTAAATAAAATTCTGAATTTATAATTTATTCAGAATATTACAAAATAAACAAAGTTGGAAAATAAATTTCTATATCTTCAATAAGCCTTGTTATACGAGGACATTAAGCACTT
This sequence comes from Cuscuta australis, assembly GCA_003260385.1. NCBI lineage: Eukaryota > Viridiplantae > Streptophyta > Magnoliopsida > Solanales > Convolvulaceae > Cuscuta > Cuscuta australis. The sequence goes on from NQVE01000111.1 coordinate 811,377, forward strand.
GACAGCGAGGACAATAAGCACTGGACGACGAGGACATTAAGCACTAGACAACGAGGACTTTAAGCACTGGACAGCAATTCAAGGACGTTATGCACAGTGCTGCGAGGACATTATGCACTGGATTGCGAGGACATTATGCACTAGGACAGAATGCAGCGAGATCTTTGTGAACAATCCTGCAAACAAAACACCACGGAAAGACAACGGAGTCGCTGGAGCTGTCCTTAAGGTAGTAGTGCCCGCCTACCGTACCGAAAAAACATGGGCACTCTCCTCCCAGGATAAAACCGCTATCGTGTGTGGAGATTGTACGAACCAACCACACACCAACGAACAAGAACAACGTAGGAACGTTGACGACCAAAAACTTTAAGGGAGATGGCCGGAAAATTTGGCCGAAAAATCAAGAGCTCTCTCTAAATATTAAACAAGAAAGTTTTCCCTTTCTTTTTCCTTTTTTCTCACGTATGAAGCACACAAGAAAATGGAGAGGAGCTTTGATTTTTATAACTAAGGAGTTTAAAAAGTGTAACTCCTACACCATTAACCCTTAGTATTAATCATGGCATTTGTGGCATACTAATGGTGTGCGTTAATGGTGATTAATTAGCCATTAACACGTTCGTTACGCTACGCTCCGTTTAAAATTTGTCCCAAAAAATTGAAGATTAATGGCCAGTTAACTCCGTAAAAATGGACTAATTTTAAACAATACGTAAAATTAATAAAAGAAGATTGGTTCAGTAAAATTGCAAAAATAGCAATCCTTACCATATTCTTTTATTAACGGGTTAACTCTGATAATCAATTTCTCATTCACCCTCTACCATTTTTGGCGTATAAATTGTCAAAACATTTATCTCATTTAAGAGAACACACGTCCATTAATTAACGGTTAAAACCGTTAGTGGACCTATTGACAAATATACCGAGTTGGTCCATTTAATGCCTATTAAAAATGCCAAAAATTCTAACAATAGTGCCCTAAATTTTAAGGGGCCCTGTGCAATTGGCCACTTTGCACACCCTCCGGACCACCCATGGGACCAAAAAGGAAACAAAATATAAAAGTATATAATATTATGATTATTTACACGACTTTATATTCTCGTTAACTTAACTGTTATTTATTTATTTGATTATATGAATATATTATTATTATTATTATTACCACCATTATGAATTCATATGTATATCTTTTTTATATTTACATATTTATATTTATATGAATTTAAAGCTGAAATTTGTATCTATTTTAAAGTAAACTACTATTTTTGTCCCATTATATTTTCATTCTAAAATATTATATTTTTCCATATTGTTATTTCTATAAATATTAATGAATGTATATGTATTGAAATTTGCTCTCTATTATATTAACAAATTCAATATTTCCATATATAACACACAGAAAATATATAAAAAAATATGTTTCTAAGAATAGTTAAATTTTAGGTATGGTATTTTTTATGTATTGTAAAAATTCTATTTATAATAATACTATTAATATTACTATTACTATTATATTATTATAAATAATAAAACTATTATAATTATTTTTTTATTATATTAAAAAACTCAATATAAACCAAAGGAAACTAAAAAAGAAATGGAATGTAATAGCATGTATTATTATTAGTACCCATCTTCATTATAGTTTCATTCCACATTTATATCATTTTTAAATTGAAATGTTGTTTTCATCGCATTATACTTTTGTTCTATAATACTATTATTTTCATAAATAATAATACACGTATATGTGTTTGTGTGTGCGAAAATATTGTCTATAATATATATATGAACACATATACATAGAAATGTGGTCTCTATTATACTATCATTTTCATAATACTATTATTTCCACAATATTTTTGTTCCAGACACGCGTGCGCACACACAAACACACACACACACACACACACATATATATCATTTTTTAAGTATAATTTTCGTCCCATTACTATTATTTTCATAAATAATAATGAACCCTAACACACACACACATATCTATATAAATATTGCCTCTATATATATGGAATTGTTGTCTCTAATATATGAGCATGTATATCTGAAAATATTTCTCTATTATTATTTCCATTGTATTTTTCGTTCCATAACAATAATATTATATATTATTTCCATAAATTATAATGAAAATATCTATATCAAATGCACACAAAATGTTTTCAATATAACGAATTCAATATTTTCATATATAATGCACACAAAATATATACTCTGTAACGAAAATATTCACATATAATAAAATGAATATTTCTATGTGTAACGCAAACGACACATATAACGTAAATACCCATACATAATGAATATAATATTTTTATATGAAATATAATATTTCCATACATTGATGCATAGTCATTGGGAAAATCTGGCAATAACTGTCCTGCTTTTAAATAAAGTATTAATATTGATATCGATATTAATAATAATGTTGTTCTTTTATTATTATTATTATTATTATTATTATTATTATTATTATTATTATTATTATTATTATTATTATTATTATTATGATCATCATCAAACTTCACATTTTCATCTCATTGACAATTTTTTATTTTTTATTTAAATTTGAAAAATTTTGGTTTATATATTAATGTTAGAAATTGTGTTGAACTTTAAATTTAATATTTCGTAAATCTATTTCTCTTTGAACATAAAAATTTTATCGTTACCACCTTGGAACATGCAATGCTAAAGTTGAAAAATAACAACATTTATTTTATAATCTCAAAATCAGATGTCCTGTTTTTCTTTTACGCATAATACGAAATATTATAATATAAGTTACCATTTATATATTACCATTATAGATGGTCCACAAAATATTACTTCATAGCATTTATATATTTTTTATATATTATTTATTCATTTTCATTATACACATGTAAATATAATAAATTTATATATTACAATAAAATGCACACGTACCATATTTAAGCCAAAGTAAATGAGCGGGAAAATGAGGTTAATATTTCTTCTGCTTTTAAATAAAGTATTGATATTGATGGAAAATTTTATCCTTAATTTTCCTTTTTTTACATTTATAAGGGTAAATTTATGCATTTATTTTCTTTGTCAAAATGTGATACTAGGTTTTTTATTAGTGTTATCGTTTTTATGCGGCTAAACTACAAAGTACTCCATATTGATCTAGTTTGGAAACAATGTTTTCAATTAATGTTAACGTTTTTTAATTAATATAAGTGTTTCGGATTAGAGTTAAGCTGGTGTTAGATATCCTTCTTAAAATGCTAACGCTGATTTCATTATATTGACAATGTTTGATATGCAGTTTTATTTTTTTAAAAATCAAAATGGGCCGAACCAGATTTTTATGCATTGTAGGAGGTATGGAGAAAATGTATCCGGCCCGAATAGTCCAGTCAAGTTGAACCAGCCAACCTGCAGAAACTCTCCCGGGAAGACAGAGAGAGCACTACGCCCAGGGGAACCGGCGACGGCGAGATTGTCGATTGTTCTTCAGTCCGCTTGTGAAGTCGTTGCTTCACTCAGAAATTGAAATTTCTAGTGAAAATCTTCAATTGCCAATCCTTGTAGCCATAGAAGTTGACAACTTCGCAACCTAATCTGAAGAAAACGGTCCAGAAACACCCAATAAAATATTCTAATGGTAAGCGGCGGCGGAATTGAGCCAGGCGTCAGAGCGTGGACGGCGGAGGAAGCCGTTGCTGGGAATGCAGAGGCCATCCGTACCCTGAGGGAACTCATCATGTATCCGCTCCTCTATTCTCAAGAGTCTAAAAAACTTGGACTCAAAGTAATTTGGATGCAATTATATCTCTATATATATATTTTTTTCCCCAGGCTGTAATGCGGAGAGACTTATATTAATTCGTGGTTTTCTTCTACTCTTCATATAGTGGCCTCGTGGTTTGTTGCTATATGGTCCACCCGGTACTGGTAAGGTATGCCATTTTTCACTTGCTTGTCTCCTTAGAATTTAACATAATGCCATTTGAACTGCCAAAAAAAAGATCTATTTTGAAATTAATGTTTCGGTAATATATTACGAATTCCAGACAAGTTGGTTCGAGCTGTTGTTCAAGAATGCGGAGCGCATTTGACTGTTATTAGGTACGGAGTACTTTAGTTTCTGATGTTTTCTCGAGTCACGTCTGGGATTTAGTTCTTTACTATGCAGTAAAGTTTCCACCGTACAATCCATATTATTAAATGAAGTGGATTTGATTTGCACTGATTTCTGTATAATGATGCCAAGTATGTAACTGTAGCAGTGTTGTCAAGTCGTCGCCTAGGCCACGACTAGTCGGCGCCTATTCGTCCAGCCGTTTTTGCGAGGGAGAATTTCTGTGCGCCTAGCGCCTATGGCCAACTAGGCTATTAAGCGCGCAAAGCGTCTCTTAGCCGCGATTAGGCGTCGCCTAATCGGTGAAAGAAATCTGCAGAATTTGACCTAATTTAAGTGACCCAGCCCAACCCGACCCGACCCGACCCAAATTTCATTAATTTTTAAAATTTTTTAACAAAACGCTGCCTCCTTCGACGCAATCCACCCACAATCGAGTCGCGACTATAGTCTTTCAGTTCCAGGGTGACTTCCGCGACTTCCAGGCTTCCAGCGACTCTCCTCCATCATCGATTATATTCCATCAGCCTCCATCACCGACTCTCCTCAATGGGTAAGTTTTCTTTTACTTTGTTATCATTAAAGTATTTCTTTTAATTTTTCAGTTTAAGATTTCTTTTAATTTTTTTCTTATTCTACAGTTTCTACTATTTTAGTATTTCAATTTTATTTTTAGTTTAATGTTTCAATTTTGATGATGACTATGGTCGTATCTCTCCTCCTGTCTATGACACCACAATGGAAGAAACCCGTCATGGTGGCATAACGTTGGATGATGATATTTGATAACTCAAAACATGGAATTAACTATTTTAATGTCCTTTGACTTCTTATTGTGTTAATTATCTTTCTTGGTGTGTTATTTTTCAAGATTGAAGGATAGTTGCTTGTTATGTACTCTTTGTTAAGTGACTTTATGTGCTATCTTTAAACATAAGTTTGCTTTGGTTATGGTATTTTGACATATAAATATATATATATTCATGTTGGGTTAGTGTAGATATATATAATGTTAAAAATTTCAATACTAATTATGATTTGTCGACTAGTCTACGACTAGTCGCCTAGTCCACTAGTCTCCCCGTCACCGACTCGACTCGACTTGTCGACTTGTTTGACAACCATGAACTGTAGGAGCATTTGGTTACTCTGAAAACATTCAAATGTTTTTAGCTTTTTACTGCATCATTTCATCATGATGTTAGTGTTGAGATTGTCATATAATTATGCTATGAAGAATCTCAACACCCAACTTTTTGTTTGGGAGAATCATATGGTTGTTTTGATGTTTCTTTGTTTTGAAGCCCACACAGTGTTCAGAGTGCATATGCTGGAGAAGGCGAGAAAGTTTTGCGGGAAACATTTGCAAAAGCATCATCTCAAGCAAAGCTTGGGAAACCATCAGTTATCTTCATAGATGAAATTGATGTGCTTTGCCCTCGTCGTGATTCTAGGTGATCAATTAAATTAGTACTTCATTTTTCTCCTACATTGTTCTTTACTTTATTTGAAAGCTTTATTACTGAGAGTTCTCTCTATGTATTTGTTTGTTATAAATTTCTGATATAAGTTTTCAACTCTCTTGTTGAGTCTGCTTTGCAGAAGGGAACAAGATGTTCGTATAGCTTCTCAACTATTTATGTTGATGGACTCCAATAAGTCGTTTTCAGCATCTGGAGTACATGTAGTAGTTGTAGCAGCAACTAATAGGTAGGTTCAACCGTTCAAGTAATACTTCAAGGGAGTAAATTATCGTTTTCCGTTTATATATTGATGAATTTGGATACGCTTTTCTTGTTAACAAACTAGTCAGCTTGCATCATATCCTAATGAAGTACTGAGTGTTTTTTTTTTAATTCTACTCCATATTTATTTTATAATGCTTGAGTAATCAAATATCGTTCAAGGCTGAGGTTGTCTGAACCAAGTCGAGCAACCAATGACTGTAATTAGAGTGAATTTTCAAAACGGTCCTTTCTAATAAGGTGTTTTCCCAAATTAGTCCTCAATAAATAATAATTACCAACATGATCCTTTGTAATTGAGATTTATTCCCTAAATAGTCATCCGCCAAAAATGTCCATTAAATGCTAGTGAAATAAAGGGTATTTTGGTATTAAATGGAATTTTTGACGGAGGACTATTTCGAGAATTTTTGACGGAGGACTATTTAGGGAATCACATCATCCTGTTAGATTTTTTAAAACTTGTAAATGTGCTATATTTCATTATGAAAGGTGATCACTAATTTGGTATTGTTGCTTTTGGGGGTACCACCATTTGTACAATGAAGATGGTGATGTGCCATGATTGCCTCTTGGTCACGACCAGAGAAAGCCAACCTTTTATGTTGGGATCATGATGGGTTGGGGGATGGTATTATCCATTTTCTTTTATAATAGAGTAATATTAATTCTCTCCATTATGACAGGGGATAAAGCATCTCCTTTTGAATTTAACAAGCGTTTGGATTCTTAAGACCATGCTATGATCTTCGTGAATTGTATCCACCAACCATAATTTGTGTATCAGTTGTGTATATCTAATTTGTTGTATTCTTTACCTCTTGTACATTTTTTACTTTCAAGTGTTACTTAGGATTAACGTTAGGTTCATGTGATGTATGTTCAGAGTGGATTCAATCGATCCGGCTCTAAGAAGGTCTGGGCGTTTTGATGCTGAGATTGAAGTCACAACCCCTAATGAAGATGAACGCTTTCATATCCTCAATGTAAAGTGCACAACTTTAAGTCTATATTTTTGAGGTGTCTATTGAATTATTTTGATCAGAATGGCGAGAAAATATACAAATTGCAAGGAAAGATACCGCATGAACCTGTGGATAATACAGGAAAAAAAATGAAGACTTCCGATTCCACTAATAAAACAATTTATGGTTAAAGAGAAATATATTTATTTTTAGGCCTTATTATTGTCCAGGTTATTACTGGAGAAGGTTATTATTGTCCAGGTTATTACTGGAGAAGGCCTTATATATTTATTATAGGCCTTATGGTTCAGCACTTAATGGTTCAGACTGTTTGTTTCAGGCTCTTAAGGTTCAGATGTCTGAATGGCTCAGACATTTGCCTCTGAATAGTTAAGTATTATACATTGTCTGAATGGTTAAGACCTCTTATCTGAATTGATCAGACATTTGCCTCTGAATAGTTAAGCAATATACTAGCTCTTAATGGTTCAGACCTCTTACTGGTTCAGTACTTAATGGTTTGTACTTAATGGTTCAGACCAGCACTTACCTATTCAGAAGTTGCCAAACGGCCCCCTTATTGTTGGCCTTATTGTAACTAGGTTGTCAAATAAATCTATCCTCTACATGAATAACAAATATAATACTGTTTAAGGTTTTTGGAATTGCTGGCGAGTGATCTTAGTGTTGATGCATTGCAGCTTTACACAAAGAAGCTTCCATTGGAACCCAATGTTGACATGCGGACGATTGCCGCTTCTTGCAATGGTTATGTTGGTGCAGATTTGGAAGCTTTATGTCGCGAAGCTTTTATGTCTGCGTTTAGGGAATCATCAAAATCAAATCAATTAGATGGCTCTTGGTACATAACAATGGATGACTGGAGGCATGCTAGGTCTGTTGTTGGTCCTAGTATAACAAGAGGTGTAGTTGTGGAAGTTCCAAAGGTTTCATGGGAGGATATTGGAGGACTTAAAGACATAAAGGTTTGCACTTGTTGCCTTGGGCTTCATTTGGTAACATCACTATACTTATTCTTCTACTTGCAAAATAAAGAGCATTTCTATTCTACCAAATAATCATTATCAGGCCGGATCTTGGTATGTCCGGGTAAAATATCTTCAAACAATTAGTTTACTTGATTTATGATACAGAAAAAGCTCCAACAAGCTGTTGAGTGGCAATTAAGGCATTCCGAAGCATTTGCTCGCTTGGGAGTATCACCTCTTTGTGGGATCCTTCTTCATGGACCTCCGGGGTGCTCTAAAACAACACTTGTAAAAGCTGCTGCTCATGCTGCACAGGCTTCCTTTTTTTCCTTGAGGTCTGGGATGAAATTTTACCCCTCTCTGTCCATGCTTATTTGCATTCCCCCCCCCACCCCCACCCCCACCCCCCCACCCGGGAAAAAAATTAATTCCATTATTATGCACCAGTGGGGCAGAGTTGTATTCGATGTATGTCGGTGAAGGCGAGGCTTTGTTACGCAATACATTTCGAAGAGCTCGACTTGCGGCACCAAGCATAATTTTCTTTGATGAAGCAGATGTTGTCGCTGCCAAACGGTAAGTTCATCATAAAAATCTTCCATTATATACGTGTGAGTTTATGTGCTATAATTCCCATGTGTTCCACAAAAAAAATGGCATAGCTGTAAGCTCTTCCCTTCAATTAATGACCCAGAATCACACTTTACAAATGTATACATTCACCTAACTATTTTTTATTTCATTAATGCCCCCTTCTGTCTTAGTTAATTTTTAACTAATTTAGGAATAGTTCTAACACCAGTCTTGTGGAGTCGAGTGTTTTCTGTTAATCAGATCCTCTTTATGCCCTTCTTTATTCATACATTTTCCTGAAATGTTGTCAGCTAAAAAGGAACTACACCATAAAATCACAATTGTTCTCTCTTTCTGATCTGCTCTCTTGCAGTGGGGGAAGTTCTAGTGGAAGTAGTGTTGTTGGGGAGAGACTTTTGTCTACTCTTCTGACTGAGATGGATGGCCTGGAGCAAATTAAGGTGTGATCATTTAACCCTTTATTTTCCTTGGATTACCTAAGGCACAAAACTAAGGCACAATTACATATCTTCTCTCTTTCTGTTAGGGGATTCTTGTTTTGGCTGCAACAAATCGCCCTCAGGCAATTGATGCTGCACTTATGCGACCTGGACGTTTTGATCTGGTACAGTTCTTTTCATGGTTTATTTCCACTCTTGAGCACATATATTCTGTTCTCCTGACTGGGCCATTGATGCCAAATTATACTTGGATATTTTGGGGAAAATTTTATTTTTTTGTCCCCTTGTTTTTTGTGATATCTTTACTGCTCACTGTTTACACCCTTATGGGACGAGTTTTCTTGGGGGTTCTTTTGACACTCAACTCCAATGTCATATTTTGACACCATTCCATTTGAGGCTACTACTTCCCACAAACTCCCCCTCCATTTAGGTGACAATCCATTGCCAATTTATTGAGAGTGGATTGTCACCAAAATGGAGGATGAGGGTAGGAACTCTACTTTGGGGTCGAACGGAGCACCGTAGGGCCCGCCCCAAATACACTGGTGTCATAATAATACGACACTGACCCTTGTAGAAAAAAGAGAAGTAAATGGAGAATCTGTATTCTGTTTAGGTTCTTTATGTGCCACCGCCAGATTTGGAAGCTCGGTATGAGATCCTCCGTGTGCACACACGGGGCATGAAACTAGATGCCGACGTTGATCTCAGGCGAGTAGCTGTAAGCACGGACCTCTTCACAGGGGCAGAATTGGAAGGACTGTGCAGAGAAGCCGGAATCGTGGCTTTAAGAGAAGACATCTCAGCGAGAGTTGTGTGCGATCGACACTTCCAAACGGTCCTGCAGTCCCTAATGCCGGCGCTCACTTGGGAAGTCATTGAATGGTATTCCTCATTTACGAAGAAGTGAAGAACCCCTTCTGCTGCTGCTGCTTCACTTCAACTTTGACCATTTTAAACAGTGCAGCGAAGGCCGTGTTTGGAGTATGAACTTGAGAGTAAGCTCTTCTGAAAAGCTTTTAGCAATCGTGCTTGGAGCTTAAAAAAGGCTCTTAGATCATTGTTGTTTGTAATGTTTAGAAAATTAGATGGTCATTAAAGGTCAATATACTATCCGGAAAATAGTTGTCTTGATCAATGGGAGGAGAAACTGTTTTTATAGACCAAAGGGACCGAAAAGGAAACAAAATATAAAAGTATATATATATATTATTATTACTCCGTATTATTATTATTATTACGCGACTTTATATTCTCGTTAACTTAACTATTATTTATTTGAATATATGAATATATTATTATTATTATTATTATTATTATTATTATTATTATTATTACCACCCTTATGAATTCATATGTATATCTTTTTATATTTACATATTTATATTTATATGAATTTAAAACGGAAATTTGTATCTATTTTAAAGTAAAATATAGTTTTCGTCCCATTATATTTTCATTCTAAAATATTATTATTTCCATATTGTTAATTCTATAAATAATAATGAATGTATACGTATCGAAATTTTCTCTCTACTAGTATAACACCCGTGCATTGCACGGTCAATAATTTCAATATGAAATTATATGATTGTGTTGATATTGAAAAATGGTAGAATCAACAAAAACATGGTTTATTAAATCAAAATTATAAAAAATAAAGAAATTTCAATCCACTCGTGAAAGTGGATTGAAATACATATAATTATTTAATAAATTTATTTTGAGAAATATATTTTTAAAACTTAATTAATAATGAAGTAAAAAATGTATCGGTCCACTTATACAAATAGAAATGTATTTTAAAAAAATTAAATTTAGAACATTTGCATTAAATTCAAAATATTATATGAACATCAATTAGATTACAAAATACCAATTTGAACAAATATGTTGCATTAAAAAATTTAAGGGAAAATAATCTGAAATAATCTCACAATGACACGATTTTCAAAAATAATCTAACTTTTCAATATTACGTGTAATAATCTTATTTTTTTGCATGTGTGCAAGTTTTGGATCATCGTTAGAGATGTAACAGTGGATTAAAGATTTTTTTTTGAAAAAGAGCTTATTTTGCATCAAAAAATGAAAAATGGGATTACTTGAAACAAATTTTCTTTTTAATTTTTTTAAGTTTTTAAATTTAAATAATGTTTCGAAAAATATAACAGTACACTCTTTTTGAAGATTTGTGTCAGTCTTTTAAAAACATATAGGCTACCAACTTCTTTGGTCGTTTCGTTTCAAGAAAAGAATTGTAATGGAATATCGGAAAATTTATTTGTAATACCATTTTGAGAATAAAATAGTCTCGTGAGTCATTAAAGAGTATTTAGTTTTGTTTTAAAGAAAATATTATAATACAAAACAAAATAGTAGCACATTGTTTTTCGAATAGTTCAATCTAATTATTCCCCTGAACGTAAAAAATTGTAACACCACTTTCAAATCTTTTAAAATGTTGTTTCATTAAAAAAATATTAAATTTTTGGAATGAATCATCGGATAAGCATTTATTTTTCCTATAATAGATTTTTTTTGAAGATTCAATGCATGTTTTTGTACTACATACAAAAGTTTTTCAAAAGTGAATGAATTATTTTTGCAATTATATTGGTACAATTAATTCAAAATTCATTTGTTTCCTTTATACTCCGTATAAATACCATCTCTTATTTGCTTCCTATATACCTGGCAGATTTGCATTAAAGAATTACGTCATATTTTCATACAAAGAAGGCATGGTTGTACCAACACACAATACCTCTTCATAACCTTGCATTCGGCACTCACGCACTACATATGTAAACTCTATGACCATAAGGAAGGAAAAAGGAACTTCCAAAGTTAAATGCAAAGGAAAAAACTTAATAACATGATTACCCTTGGAAATCTTGACTGTCCAGTTCAAAGGCAAACACATTTTCAAACCTTGAATGTTTTAAGAAGTATAGCTGAGTGAGAAGAAGATTCTTTAAGTTGAGCTTGTACCTCAACTAAATGGAATGAGGACATGTAATAGGAAAAAGCTTGAGTAATGAAAGCTAAAGTGATTAAAACATACATTCATTTCAACATAAGAGGCTTTTTTATATTTATTATTTTGCTCAAAAAATGGAGTTTAAAGGTTGTAACAACTCCACTGCTCAAAAAATGGAGTTTAGAGTGCATCTCACATCGGAAGTCCAAGAGTAAAATAATCGGTAAATAAGCTCTTGACTTGAACTAACTAATTGATTGGATTCAATCTTTTAATGTGGTTCAACCCAAGTGTCTTATTACTCAATCCAGTCGTCCATACCCATCCTAAATTCTATCAACTGCCAATAAAAATTAAACGCCAAAAAGTACAAAGGATCTTTTTAAAGTTTTAATACTCTGTAGAAATGGGCATCCAGTAAGATTTGGAAATTGCAATACACAAAAAAATCTTGAAATCCGTCTATAAATAACAACAACAACAACAACAACAACAACCCAGTTAAATCCCACAAGAGTAGAGTCTGGGAAGGGTGTGTGTACGCAAACCTTACCCCTACTCGAAAGTAGAGAGGTTGTTTCCAAAGAGACCCCCGGCTCAACGTCTAAAGTTGCATTGCTTAACTAACTGCTACTTCATTAATTAAGAAAGTGCAGACAGTTTAAAGATTCATTTTGATTTATTCCATCACACCCTAAAGCCAAAAAAATGGTAAAATTCTGGCTCCATCGGTAAATATAAATAAAAAAAGCAGAACCTTAATACACACCCTCAATCGCCATCATCACCGGTTTAGTAAAAATGGCTTAGATCTGGTTTATAATTTTATTTAAGAACATTAATAAATAGAGTATTTAGTTCAGTTAATTGGGGAAGAGATCTCCGTAAAAGGAAGGAATTAATTGTTATGTTTCCTGCGTTTCTCAATACATAATTCACGGCCGTTGATCAAGCTGGACCAATAATCTATGGTCAATATGCATCCGCGTTTGGGCGGGAAAAAATTGGGCAAGATTTCCCTTGCTTTTAAGTAGAGTATAGATAGATTATATTAACAAATTCAATATTTCCATATATAACACACACAATATATATAACAAAAAATTATGTTTCTAAACATAGTTAAATTTTAGGTATGGTAATTTTAATGTATTGTAAAATTTCTATATACAATAATACTATTAATATTATTATTACTATTATATTATTATAAATAATAATACTATTATAATTATTTTTGTATTATATTAAACTCACTTTAGACCAAAGGAAACTAAAAAATGAAATGGAATGTAATAGTATATATTATTATTAATACCCATCTTCATTATATTTTCATTCCATATTTATATCATTTTTAAATTAAAATGTTGTTTTCATCCCATTATATTTTCGTTCTATAATACTATTATTTTCATAAATATTAACACACGTATATGTGTCTGTGTGTGTGGAAATCCTGTCTCTAGCATATTTATGAACACACATATATATATGGAAATGTGGTCTCTATTATACTATCATTTTCATAATAGTATTATTTCCGCTATATTTTTGTTCCACACACACACACCACACACACACACACACGCGCACACATATATATATATCATTTTTAAAGTAAAATATTATTCTCATCCCATTATTTTTCGTTCCATATTTATATCATTTTTAAGTAATATATAATTTTCGTCCCATTATATTTTTGCTCATAAAACTATTATTTTCATAAATAATAATGAACCCTAACACACACACAGATGTGTGTGTGTGTGTGTGAAGATATTGTCTCTAATATATTAAAAGGTGAACGTGTGTGTGTGTGTGTGTATTGTTTTCTTTATTACATTATTATTTTCATAATATGATTATTTCCATTATATTTTTCGTTCCATAACAATAATATTGTTATTTCCATAAATTATAATGAACATATCTATATTAAATCCACACAAAATATTTTCATATATAATGCACACAAAATATATAATCAAAATATTCATATATAATAAAATGAATATTTCTATGTGTAACATGTTGGAGTTTTTGGCATTTTAATAGGCATTAAATGGACCAACTTGGGTATAATTATCAATAGGTCCACTAACGGTTTTAACCGTTAATTAATGGACGTGTGTTCTCTTAAATGAGATAAATATTTTGATATATTATACGCCAAAAATGGTAGAAGGGTGAACGAGAAATTGATTCTCAGAGTTAACCCGTTACGTAATGTTTAAAATTATTCCATTTTTACGGAGTTAACTGGCCATTAATCTCCAATTAAATAGGAAGAATTTTAAACATTATGGGTGTAACCCCCATGTTAATGGTGGTATTAACACACCATTAAAAATATTACTAATGATGGTGAGTCATGACTATTGAATGTGCCTTCATGGCATATAAGTTACAAAATGAAGAGCCATGAAAATGCCTATTTAAATGGAGGGACTCTTCTCATTTTTTTTGAGAGCATCCATACGTGGGAAGTAAAAGAGGAGAAGGAAAAAGTTTACACTTTTGTCTTTGTTTAACTTTGAGGAGAGTTCTTGGTTTTCTTGCCAATTTTTCCGGCGATTACCTTCATTTTTCCGGTCGCCAACGTTCCTACGTTGTTTTTGTTCGTTGGTGTGTGGTTGGTCCGTACAATCACCACACACGATAGCGGTTTTATCCTGGGAGGAGAGTGCCCACATTTTTTCCGGTACGGTAGGCGGACACTACTATCTTAAGGACAGCTCCGGCGACTCCGCTGTCCTTCCGTGGTGTTTTCTCTGCAGGACTAGTTCATAAAGACCTCGCTGCATTCTGTCCTAGTGCATAATGTCCTCGCAACCCAGTGCATAATGACCTCGCAGCCCTGTGCATAACATCTTTGAATCGCTGTCCAGTGCTTAAAGACCTCGCTGTCCAGTGCTTAATGACCTCGCTGTCCAGTGCTTAACGTCCTTGCTATCCAGTGCTTAATGTCCTCGTACAACAAGGCCATTTGAAGATATACATTTTTATTTTCCAACTTTGTTTATTTTGTAATATTCTGAATAAATTATAAATTCAGAACTTTATTTATTTTTTATTTTCGGGGCCGTTCATCTTCCCCGTCCGTCGTAATTCGTACGAGAATTGTAACAGTCTTAAGGTAGTAGTCATATCCGTGCGCAATGGCGGGTATGGACGGATTCGGTTTTGACGCTCACACCGGAAACGAGTGTAGTTCCGAGACTCCGGTTGTGAACGTTTCGGCTGGATTGGGTGGCTCTGTTGGGCAGACCACTCCGATCAACATTCCTTTCGGATCGAGTGCGTCCATGGGGTCCACTCCGATCACCGCCTTCGTTGGATCGAGCGCGACTATGGGGTCCGCTCCGGTCACCTCGGTTATTGGACCAACCGCGGATACGGCCGCAATGGTCACCCCACTCGGACCGAATATGGCTTCGACCATACCGGTCATTCCCTCACTTGGACCGAACACGGGTGTCTTCACATCCGCACCGGTCGGACATCCTACTGTTATGCTACCTGCGAACTCTGTCAAAGAACCGGCAAAGTTCACAGTGTTGGCTTTAAAACTTGTAGCAAGGGAGTTTATTTTGGCTGAACACCCTCAACCTTGCGAGGTATTTGAGAGAGGATCCCCCTGTTGTGGGGGAGAACGCGGACGAGCCAACAATTCAGGCTAAAGAGACATGGATAACGAATAACTATACGTGCCTTAATCTTATCCTGAATTGCTTGAGCGATGTCTTATATGCTGTTTATAGCAGGGCCGCATCTGCAAAGGAGTTATGGACTACACTGTCCAACAAATACCAGGCCGAGGACGCTGGTGCGAAGAAATTCGTTGTCGGTAAGGTCTTGGATTTTAAGATGGTGGATTCCAAACCCGTGGTTAGTCAAGCTGAAGAGTTGATCCTCATTTTTAATGAGTGCACTGAAGAGGGAATGGGAGTCAGTGAGGCATTCCAAGTGGCGGCGATTATTCATGTGCTCCTGCCAGCTTGGGATGAGTTCTGGAGCTATCTCAAGCTCAAACGGAAAGAAATGACTTTAGAACAGTTGCTTGTTCGTCTCCGGATCCGTGAAGAGGGTCTCACTCGCGAGAAGAAAGTAGCTGTTGCTAAGGCCAGTGTGGTGGAGCATCCACCCAAAGAGGGTTCTTCCAAAGGGCCCAAGCCAAATAAGGACAAGAAGAAAATAGGTCTTAAAGGAGGCGTCGCGAAGCCCAAGTTCGTGGGGAAATGCTATAACTGTGGCATTACGGGACACCGTTCTTTAGAGTGCCGCAAGAAGCCTCAGAAGAAGAAGCAGAAGAAGGAAGAAGCTCTCTGCTCGGAGCTAGATTCTATGGACCTTTGTGCTGTCGTGACAGAGGTCAACCTGGTCGGGTCTAACCCGAAAGAGTGGTGGGTTGACACCGGAGCCACTCATCATATCTGCTCCAATCGGGCCATGCTCTTTGACTTTAAGGAGACTTCTGGCGACAAGGTGTGGATGGGCAACTCCGCCCAATCCGAGGTTCAAGGCGTGGGCAAAGTTAAGCTCAAGATGACATCCGGCAAGGAGCTCACGCTGAATGATGTGTTGTATGTGTCGGACATACGAAAGAACTTGGTGTCAGGCTCACTATTGAACAAACATGGATTCCGCATGATGTTCGAGTCTGATAAGCTGATCTTGAGCAAAAAGGGAATATTCATAGGCAACGGTTATATTTCGGATGGGCTTTTTAAGCTTAATGTACTCACTGTTGTTGAGAAAGTTAATAAAACTCCTTTTGCCTATGTTTGTGAGTCTTCCGATGTGTGGCATGGAAGACTAGGACATGTTAATTATGCATCCCTTCGGAAACTAATTAACATGGAATATATCCCTAAGTTTGACATCGACTTGTCCCACAAATGTGAGACGTGTGTCGAAGCAAAGTCAACACGAAGTTCGTTTCAAACAATTGAGCAAACCACTCAGCCACTAGATTTAATTCACACGGATCTGTGTGATTTCAAAGCAACGCCTTCAAGAGGTGGTAACAAATATGTTATCACTTTTGTCGATGTTAGCACGAAGTATTGCTATATTTATTTACTTAAAAGTAAATATGAGGCGTTGGACACTTTCATTCGGTATAAGAATGAAGTAGAAAATCAACTCAATCGCAAAATTAAAGCGATTAGGAGTGATAGGGGCGGGGAGTACGAAGCTCCATTCGCCGAATTGTGTGCACAACAAGGGATTGTGCATCAAGTAACCCCGCCATGCACACCCCAATCAAATGGTGTGGGAGAACGTAAAAATCGCACTCTCAAAGATATGATGAATGCGATGTTACTCAGTTCGGGGCTACCCCAAAATATGTGGGGGGAGGCTATTTTATCTAGCAATTATTTGTTAAATAAAATACCCCGAAAGAAACTCGATAAGACTCCTTACGAGTTGTGGTATAATAGGAAACCTTCCTATAAATACCTGAAAGTGTGGGGGTGCCTTGCTAAAGTTTTAGCACCACCACCAAAGAAAATAAAGATTGATCCAAAGACCGTTGATGGAATCTTTATTGGCTATAGTGGTAGCGCGTATTGATTCTTAGTGTATAGGTCTGATAATCCAGAAATACATAAGAACACGATAATGGAATTGAGGAATGCAACATTCTTCGAAAATATATTTCCGTTAAAGTTGAGGGAAGAAGCAAGTTCTTCAAAACGTTCACATGATGAAATGTTGAATGATGGTTCCTCGGATCAGTCTAATACCGGTATAATTGATGAAACCGAAACTGAGACTGAACTAAGACGAAGTAAAAGGACACGAACTCAGAAGTCCTTTGGTAATGATTTTCTAACTTATTTGTTGGAATTTGAATCGGGGACTCTATCATTTTTGATAGAGACTGAACCCGATATTCTAACATGTTTATTAGAAAATGAACCACGAACTTATCGTGAAGCAGTGACTTCGTCTGAAGGCCCTCAGCGGAAAGAGGCAATTAAAAGTGAAGTTGATTCTATTATGCAGAATCACACTTGGGAGTTAGTGAACCTGCCTCCTGGGTACAAACCGTTAGGTTCTAAGTGGATCTTTCGGAGGAAAATGAAACCAGATTGTTCCATTGATAAGTAGAAAGCCAGACTTGTAATTAAGGGTTACAATCAACGTGAGGGCTTTGATTATTTTGATACATATGCCCCTGTGTCAAGGATTAATTCCATTAGGATGATACTTGCAATAGCTTCCTTACGGAACTTAGAAGTACATCAAATGGATGTGAAAACAGCTTTCCTTAATGGAGATCTAGAAGAAGAGATCTACATGGAACAACCAGAAGGGTTTATAGTTCCTGGTCAAGAAAGGAAAGTATGTAAACTTGTTAAGTCATTATATGGTCTTAAACAGGCGCCAAAACTATGGCATGAGAAGTTTGACCAGGTAATGATGAACTCTGGGTTCAGAATTAATGAATCAGACAAGTGTGTTTATCTAAAAAACACATCCCAAGGGTATGTCATGTTGTGTCTATATGTAGACGACATACTCATAGTTGGTAGTGATGACAAGATGGTCAAGTCTACCAAAGACATGTTAAACTCGCGATTTGACATGAGAGATATGGGTCTGGCTGGAGTAATTCTTGGAATTAAAATTGTGAGAAGACCTGGGGTCTAGCACTGAGCCAATCCCATTATATTGATAAAATCCTTGACAAGTTCAACAAGGATGACGTTAGAGTAGTAAAGACGTCGTTGGACG
This sequence comes from Cuscuta australis, assembly GCA_003260385.1. NCBI lineage: Eukaryota > Viridiplantae > Streptophyta > Magnoliopsida > Solanales > Convolvulaceae > Cuscuta > Cuscuta australis. Next base: position 829,981 of record NQVE01000111.1, read on the forward strand.
TCAACGCACACCTGGTTAAAAACCGAGGTTCCAGTAACTCTCAAATCAAGTATGTGAGAGTTATTGGAAGTTTGATGTATCTAATGAGTTGCATTCGACCAGATTTAGCCTGTGCCATAAGTAAGCTGAGTAAATACACTAGCAATCCGAGTGATGAGCACTGGAAGGCTATTGTACGTGTGATGAGATACCTGCGGTATACACGTGACTATGGATTATGCTACTCAAGATATCCACCGGTATTGGAAGGATACTCGGATGCGAATTGGATATATGATAGTAAAGACTTGAAGTCCACAAGTGGATATGTCTTTACGCTAGCGGGTGCAACAATATCTTGGAAATCCTCAAAGCAAACAGTGATTTCTAGGTCCACCATGGAGTCTGAGTTTATAGCTTTAGACAAATGTGAAGAGGAAGCTGAATGGCTACGCCCCTTCCTAGAGGACATTCCAAGATGGGATAAACTGGTCCCACCAGTTTGAATCTATTGTGATTGTCAATCAGCAATAGGACGTGCAAAGAGTAATATGTATAATGGTAAGTCTAGACATATTCGTCGTAGACATAAAACCATTAGACAACTTCTCACAACTGGGATTATCACGATTGACTATGTGAAGTCAAAAGATAATCTGGCGGATCTGCTAACCAAAGGGTTAACAAATGAGTTGCATGAGAAGTTGGTGGCAGGAATGGGTTTGAAGTCCTTGTGCTAAGAAAGTCCTATGAAGGAAAATCCAACCTGGCTGGTACCCAGGTTCAATGGGACAACCTACTTGTAGGATGAAGCGCGGTCACTGTGGGGGCGGTGCTGGTTCCCCTGGTCAGTCCCTTCCGTTCCTGCTTAAAACAGTGACTCCCGAAAATGATGAGGTTAGCATATAAATATGCTTTAATGATTCTTGAACATTAGACACGGTGGTCTAAGTAGAGTAATCGGGATACTCTAAGAAGAATCACCTATGTAAGAGTGAAGTGTGGTCGCTTCAAATAGAAGATTCTGGGTTTGATCCTCTAAACACTATCGCAGAACCAGGCGCGTGTCCCACGACCGAAATGGGCACAACCATGAGAACAGAATGACGTTTGGTTGGAATCTGTGTATGGTATACTATCGCTTACACAAACGGCAGTACAGTTCAACTTTGAATTTAATATTTCATAAATCTATTCTCTTTGAACATAAAAATTTTATCGTTACCACCTTGGAACATGCAATGCTGATGTTGAAAAAAATAACAACATTTCTTTTATAATCTCAAAATCAGATGTCCTTTTTCTTCTTTTATGCATAATACGAAATATTATAATATAAGTTACCATTTATATATTACCATTATAGATGGTACACAAAATATTACTCCGTAGCATTTATAAATTATTTTTTATATTAAAGAATAAGGACTATTATTTTGACTTTATTATTTTATCATTTTCATTATACACATATAAATATAACTAGTATCACACCCGTGCGTTGCACGGGTCATTTTTAAGTTATTAAATTCAAATTATTTTTCAATGATAAAAAATGAGATGCAATAGAATATAGAAATTATATTATTTTAAGATACAAAACATTACTTCTTTACAAATATCGAAACACTTCTTTATAGACTACATTATTTGTATAATTTGTGCGAATATTGTACTTATTGCATATCAGAATTTTCAACGAACTACGATTAGTTACTCTTGAAACTGCAACATAGAGTTGTCCATGACTAAAACATGTTGGATTATTGTTACGGAAACGTGTAATAAACCCTAACTTCTCGTAGCTTCATCATTAACTGCTCGTAGCTTCATCATGAATGTAATGGCTATGAAATCTTTGTAAATGGATGTATTTATAATATGATTTTTGCATACGGGGTTAAAAAAATTATTCATTTTTCAAAGTTCTATAACAAATTTAAATTACTATTACTATATCTAAATTATTTAATTTATTATATTCAAAATTACTTCGTACTATAATTAAAATTACTATAATTAAAATGACATGGTAATTAATACAGAGTATACAATCATCTAGTCACACGGTTATATAATTAATACCTTATTTAATTATTACCTTTTTTATTAAAATTACTATAATTAAAATATAGTAAAATATAGCCATTATAAAATATAGCCACTATAATTAAAATATAGCCATTATAACATTACTATTATAAAATTTCTATAATTAAAATTTTTATAATTAAATTGACATGGTAATTAATATACAATTATGTAGTCACACGATTATATAATTAATACCGTGGTCAATTATTACCTTTTTTGATTATTACCTTTCTTGCTAGTATAATTTCGGACACTTTAAAAATTAGAGTTAATTATTACCTTTCTTGGTTATTATCTTTCTCTCTATTAAACGTGTATATATATATATATATATATATATATATATATATATATATATATATATATATATATATATATATATATATATATATATTTAAAGAATATTTAATTCTTACAGTAGTTATAGTCTATTTTATATTGCTATAATTTCGGAAACATTACTTTCTTACCATCTTTAAGTACTTAACAATTACTATTACTATATTTAAATTATTTAAAGTATTATATTTAGAATTACTATAATTAAAATTACTATAATTAAAATAACACGGTAATTAATACGGAGTATACAATTATGTAGTCACACAGTTATATAAATAACACCTTGGTTAATTATTACCTTTTTTGATTAAATTTACTATTATTAAAATATACTCCCTCTTCCCCATTTTAAATTGTGTGTTTGCCTTTTTTCCATCCCAAAAGAAGTTGCATGTTACTTGTTATCGTAAACTTTTAAGAGTAAACTACCCCTAAAATAAGTTACTCTTCTCCACCTTATCTTCTCATTTATCGTCACCCCTCCTAAAAAGTAATGACAATTTCGAAAAATCAACTCTATTTTTTCTCTTCCTTAAATATGCCCAAAAGTCAAAATAGGCAATTTAAAACAGGACGGAGGGAGTAGTAAAATATAGCCATTATAAAATATAGCCACTATAATTAAAATATAGTCATTATAAAATTACTATTATAAAACTACTATAATAAAAATTACTATAACTAATTTGACACGGTAATCAATATACAATTATATAGTCACACGTAATATTAGATTTCATTAATAGCGTAATATACAATTTTAATTAAAACTACTATAATTAAAATTACTATAATTAATTTGACACGGTAATCACTAGAGCTGGCAAATCGGTCGGTCAGGTCGGGTTCGGGTTCGGTCACTTCAAGTTCGGGTTATTTCGGGTTCGGGTCAATTTGGGTTCGGGTTGAGAACTCTATGTTCATAACCCAGTGTCATCGGGTTCGGGTCGACCCAACGGGTTATGACTTTGGTTATTTAAATTTTTAAATTCACATTAATAAATTTAAAATATCAAAAAAAAGTATTAAATCTATAAAATTATTTTATTGTAAACTCTAAAATAGTATTTAGATATAAAAATCAATATAAGGAATTTAAAAATGCTTATGTTTTGGGGAAAAAGTAAGATAATTATGCAATATCATTAAAATTTTGTCTGAAAATATAAATTTATACACTAAAAACGAGTAAAAAAGTGTACAATTTTGAAAAATTCTTACTTTAGCGGGTCGGTCAGGTCGGGTTCGGGTTCGGTCGGGTTTGACCCATTTTTAGCGGGTCATTTCGGGTTCGGTCAACTTCGGGTTCGGTCATCAAAACCTTTGTTCAAAACCCAGTGTTTTCAGGTCGGGTTTCGGGTCAAAAACAGGTCGGGTCACTTTTTGACAGGTCTAGTAATCACACGTAACATACAATTTTAATTAAAATTAAAATTACTATAATTTAAATCACTCGTAAGATTCCAATTTTAATAAAAACTTACACTTTCCAAGTTTATAACTTACCTTTCTTGCTATTATAATTTTGGACACTTTAAAAATGACAGTTAATTAATTTTTTTTTTGCACATAAAACACAGATTTCATTTCACTTCTTCATCACCAAAGTACAACTGTTTCATATAAATTTACATCATATTCATATATTCAATATAACTGCTAATGTAGTATCAAACATATTCTATGGGATCTTCAACTGAACAAGCTTTTTGGTGTATTATTTTGTTCCTCAATCTCCATATGCTCTACGCACATCCCGCCCATACAGCCCACAACTGTTCCCTTCTTCTCTATTCCTTGATTTGCTGCACATGCCCCTCCATGTCCAGCATCTTCGTTACTTTGTTATGGAAGCCAAACATTGGGAAGCAGGTTTTGGAAATCTTCTGAGTTACTTCACACTCCTAGAATAAGTGTTTCTCTGTTTCAATAGCCAATCCACATAACACAATCAGTCTCTAGCTTAATATACTTACTCAGCCTTTCTTTGGTTTGCATTCTCCCTTTCATTAACAACCAAATCACGAACTTGAACTTTGGAGGGGTACTTTTGTTCCAGATGTACCCACTCCATTTTGCTATCTCCATGCTTCCTTGTAACCATCTGTACCCATCACTTATACTGTAAGGTTTCCCTCTTGGCATCATTATGAATTTGTCTCTCACTCTTGTCATTTCCCTCCAGTAGTGGCAGGCATCTTGTTTCAGTTTGTGTTCCCAGTAATCTTCCCCTTTAATGTATCTTCCATGAATCCATTTTACCCACACCATATCCTTCTTATCTGCCACATCCCAATTCAACTTCATTATTGTAGCTTTATTCCAGTTAGACGCATTTTTAATGCCCAAGCCTACAAACTTCTTTTCTTGACACACCTCCTCCCAATTAACCAATGGTGTCTTTATGTATTCATGATTGCTGCTCCACAAGAAGTTCCTACACATTGCCATAACCCTCTTTATGACCTGCTTAGGCAAAATAAAGATTCTGGTCCAGAATGATATTATCCCCATGAGTATCGAATTAATGATCCTGACTCTAGCCATATATGATAAATTTCTAGTGCCCCATGTTGTTATCCTGCTAGTCAGTTCATTGATTAGGGTATCACAATCGGCTTTTTTCAATTTGGATGTAGTGATAGGACTCCCAGATATGTAAATGGTAGTTTGCCCATCTTCATGCCGGTCATACCTAGTAACTCCTCTCTGATTTGCTGATTTACTCCTCCAAACACTATTTGGGATTTGTTTTTGTTTATTCTCAATCATGTTGCCCCTTTGAAATCCTCCAATAGGGTGATACTTAAATCTATCTCTTTGGGTAGCCACTTGGAAACTTCTTGTTAGGTACTCCATTACAAGTACAAAGAGTAAAGGGGATATTGGATCCCCTTGTCTCAGTCCTTTGGCCCCCTTAAAGTATCTAAATTGACCTCCATTTATATTAATTGTGTATGTGGGTGTTGTAACACAGAACATAACCCAGTTTATAAACAATTTTGGAAACTTCAGGCTATGCATCATACCTCGAATAGCTTTTCAGCTCAAAGAGTCATAAGCCTTCTGAATGTCCAACTTCAAATCCTTTTATTTAATATTTTTATTTTCGTAGAAATAGGAGAATTTATTTTCTTAACTTATATCGAGGTCATATGAGCCAACCAATTATTGCGTCGATCTTTTATGTTCGTCTTTGAAAGGAATTGGTCTGCTAATCCGTTTCCAATGGATTCCCACTTTTTAAGAGTAAAATAGAGGCTACCTACTAAAAAAATAGTTTGAGGATAATTTATGAACGACGTAACCTATTATTTAATTTCGTTGGCCTCCCAATCATACATCTTGGTGAACACTGCTTCCTGTTGTATCCTTTAGCAATTTCCTGACACATTAAGACATTATGTATCAATTCCCTTCCTTGAACAAATGCCTCCTGATTTAGATCCACTATATCTGGTAACACCTCCTTCAATCTCATGCATAATAGTTTGGAAATAACTTTATATATTGTATTACAACATGAGATTGGCCTGTAATCCAATGGGCTATTGGGATTTGATACTTTAGGGATGAGGGTTAAGACAGTTGCATTGACTTGGGTTAGGGTTTTCCCCTCCTTAAAGACATCCAAAACAGCTTTGGTGGTCAGACCTCCAACCACTTTCCATTGTCCCTTGAAAAAACCACTACCAAAACCATCAGGTCCAGGACTTTTATTGCTTGGGACTGAGAATATGGCCTCTTTCACTTGTTTAGCACTGAACGGTTTGATTAGTCCCAATTGTTGTGTGATGTTCAACGTTTTTCCTCTTCTTACTATACTGTCATCAATACCTTCCGTGTCCTCCTTTGTACCTAACATTTTTGTATAACACTCCACAAATACTTTAGCTATTTCCCCTGTCCCTTCAACCACATCTCCTTTCCCTATTTGAATTGATAGAATATGGTTTTGGACACTTCTTTTCTTGATCCAGGCATAAAACATCCTTGAGCCCTTGTCACCTTCAGTAATCCAATCCAATTTACTCTGTTGATACTTCATATTGTTTGAGGCCTTGATAGCTTTGTGCAGTATATCCTTGAGCTACCTCTCATTATCAACCAACTCTTGAGTTAGTGGCATCGTTTTTTTCTCTTGTTGTAGCTTTAGCAACTCCTCTCTGGCCTCATCTGTTTTTTGGGGATGTCTCTGTACTTGTCTTTGTGTAATCTTCTGAGAGGCCCTTTTAGATTCTTCAGATTCTGTACCAACTTATACATATTCCTGTTGTCTCCTTCTGTTTTCCACTCATTCAGCATGATTTGTGGCATGTCTGGGTCATCCAACCACATGTTGCAGAATCTAAAACCTGTATTTTGTTGTGACTTATCCACACTTGTTATCAGTAGTGGTGAATGATTTGAAACCCCTTCACCTAATACTCTTGTTTTGGAGGCATATTTTGTCATCCATATATCATTGGACAAAGCTCTATCCAGTTTTGACCAAATTCTTTTGTCAGGTTTCTGTTTATTTGACCATGTGAAGTAGGGGCCTACCCAAGGCATTTCTTCCAAGCCTCTCTAGCACACACCCTTTAAAATCCTGCATTTCTTCATCAGTGACTGGATTTCCTCCTTCCCTATCCTTGGCTTCCAGTATAGCATTATAATCCCCAATGCAACACCATGGGTCATTCATATTCTGGGCAAACTTCTTGATACTTTCTCATAATGGTTTTCTGCTCACTTGGTCATTATAAACGCATATACAAAAGTAATCCAAAAAATATTCATCATTCCCAATGTCCCTACCTTTGCAGTGGACCCATTGTGCATTAGCCTCCACAACTTGGATATGAACCTTCCTTTTATTCCATACCACTCAAATCCTCCCCAGGGGATGATACTCAGTATTAGTAAATGTTCCCCAACCTGCAAACATTTTATTCAGGATAGCCTCTTCCTTATCCTTCTTTATTTTTGTTTCTAGTGTTTACTTCTTTGTAATATTTTTTTGTGTTTTTTCAATTTATTTTGGCAAAAGAATACATTTTTTACTATTTTTGTTCATGAGATGATTTGCAATATTTATTCTTGTTGATTAGAATTTTATTACAGATAAAATACAAACATAAGTTATAGTATTGGTACATAAATTTGAAATGTATTAGATCGCTAATATAGAGGTATCTTATTTTGAATTAGAATATATTAAAAAAATATATTAAATGATAAAATCAAAACATTTAAAAAACTTTGAGTATTAAAGTTAAATTAATTTTAAGTATAAGAAAAAAACATAAAAAAATTATATTATAAAACTATATAGAAAAAATATTTAAAAAAAGTAAAATGTAATCGGTCCACCGGCCCAGACCAGACCAGAACACGAATAAGGAAAAAGTGAGGACCAAAGACCGGACCGAATAGCGACTGGTCCAAACCGGTTTTGAAATCAGCTTAGAAATTATCTCAAACAACTTTAAATATAATATAGGGCTGTAAATGAATAACCGAAAATTTTATTACCGTCCGCATTTGTATCCATTTATACGGAAAATATCCGCATCCTTTAAAAGCGGTTATTATCCGTATCCGATTAAGAATATCTGATTGGTAAAAGAATACAGATTTGGTACACCCAATCCGTTTATAATCCGCTCCGCATAGGCATCCATTTAAGTAACCGTTTATCCGTATATCCGATCAGTTATATATAATTTTTCCTAATTTTTTATTGATATATTTTGCTCTTCTATTGGCATCTCATAATATAAGATATTTTTATATGCAAAAAATATGTGTAGATGCATAAAAATATGTGTACACACATAAAAGTATGTGTGTATCTGTAAATAAATAAAATTAGACGAAAAGAACAAGCTTTTAATCTTGATGCTTAGCTAGCCCATCTATGGTACACAGGAAAAGAACTAAATTAAAATTAAAACATGGAGAAAGTATTAAAATAGAAACTTCATGTTTTTTACCAAAATAATAATTATAATGTCAATAATGCCTATATATAGTACCAAAAAATACAGCAGGATATCACTATATAGTTTCATAATGTGAGTCTGTGACAATGCAAAATCTTATTTTTTGGGAATAAAAACTTAGTATGTTTTACTCCTATTTTAACTGATTTCTTATGGTACATTTTGTATTTTTTTTATACATTCGCACAAATACTTATTCTTGAGTAATAGAGTATTTATTTTGCAAATTTATTTATTTTAATACTTATTCAAATACACTAGGCTTGACCAATTTTATTTCAATTCAATTTATATAATTATAGGTGTAAAATTAATAAATATATTGTAAAACAACAACAACCAAGTCTTATTCCACTAGAATGGTTCCGCTACATGGTTCAAACGACGTCATTGCATCATATCAAGTGTCATGACTTAAAATTTTATATAGTAAAAAAATAACATAAAAAGTTTTACTGAATAAGAGGTAACATGCCTGTATTATTTTATAAAATGAGTAATAAAAATAAGCAAATTGTAATGCCCTAAAAATAGGCATATCAGAATTAATTAATTAATGATTAATTAATTACTGAGAAGGACAAAAAATAAGTGATTAATAAAGTTTGTCAATAAATAAAGAGAATTATATCGTTGTGTAAACTTTGACTGTCTGATCACAACGGTTCAATCGAATTTAAATTCAGAGAAAGTTAGACCAAAACGTGTACCCCGATTGAGACCAAATTAGTCCCAATCAGGGAACGACATATAAAATCAACCAAAATCACCGTTGGGCACTACACCGATCAGTCATCATCGCATCATCGCACAGGACCTCCTATGGCTTCTTCCCTGCTCTCCCTATATAAGCCACCTCAATCTCCCTCATTTCCTCACCAAATCATCCCATTCTTCTTTTCTTTTGCTCTGAGTGAAGAGAATGCAATGATGTCAATTTCGTGAGAGATCACCGGAGTTAGGAGTAATCATCGCCGGAAATTTCACCGTAAAATTCTCAAAACCTCCATTTAAGCCCGAGGTAAGCCTTTATAAATATCTAGTGATTAGAATATTCGTATAAATTGTTTCTACATTCATAAAGGTAGGCGCTAGTATTAAGGGACAAGATGTAACACCCATGATCCCCCACAATCATGATCATGGGCCACTTTCCATGCCTTCAAGGACATGGGAGGCACTTTCCATGCCTTCAATCTCCTATCCTCCAAAAAGGCATGTTATTACTTTGTCTCTCATGTTGTCTAACCATTTCGATGTTTTGATATATACTCTGTGTGTGTGTGTGGACTGTGGAGTCCGAACGCTAAAATGACGCAAAGGAGTACACAAGGAAAGAATTGTTCACAGATCTCACTGCACATAAGTCGCACGTTTAGTCGTTATTTAGTAGTTACAAATCCAAAAACTTGAAGTTCCACCAAGGCCACTGTGACTATTATTTCACTAAAGCTATTCAATGCTGAATTTCAGATAATTTTATTTCTGCTTAGGGTGTGTTTGGTGCAAAACATACTTAAGACGCGGAACCCAAAAATATCACTCTCCCATCCTCCCATGAACATTTGGAGAAGAGGGGAGGGATGGGGGGAGGGTTGAGCAACACATTAAAGAAAATATGTTTGAACCAAAGGGAGGGAATCACTCTCCTACCCCTCCCACCGAAGTCCAAACACACCATAAAACTAGCCCCTATGTCAAACTGACTTTAAGACAACCGGATCAGAGTGAATTAGGCAGCAACTAAACCTTATGATTCACTGGAAAATCTGGCTTAACTGCTTCATGGCCAGAGCTCTCTTCTTGTGAGGAATCTACTCCATGGGCAGTGCTTGAAGCTCTGGCTAGCTGCTGAATACTGGGTTCTATGACATCGGCATCACTAGCTGCTTTCCTTTCAACATCACCTCCTAAACCCATTGCATCTCTAGTCACTTCTTCACTTCCAGCCTCGGTTGTTTTAGGCCATCCTCCTCCTGAGTCTAGGGCTGCTTCCATTTCCGTGTATCTGGAAATGGCTTTCTGAATTTCATCATGAAGGTTCAAAGCCTCAAATAGCATCCCCTCATCATCAGATGTGTTCTCTATGATCCTCTTAGTAACAGCAAGCGACTGCTTGCAATTTTCCAGAATGCTTACGGCCAAATCTTCCTAAGAACACCACAAACGAGAATTTAGTAAAAGTTGGGTTTTAATATTTCCTAATTCAGTTCTTTCGGCATGTCAAAGTGCCAATTACAGAGATCGGGCATTGAGAGGAATACATTGGGAGCATTAACCTAACCTTGATTGGTTTGGGCTCAACTTCAGAGTTCAGTATGCTGCAAAAGAGGTCCAAATTGTTTCGTGCAATCACGAGGAATTCCCTCTTTTCTTCAACAGACCCACCACCATAAGTAAGAGAGCCGGGGTGCTCTTGATTCGCCGTGTTGGGAAAAGGGTAATTTTCAGGTGCTGGTATCGGCTGTTGATTAACGTATGACTCCAAGGGGTATTGCATAGGAAAAGTGTTCCCATCTTGCATTTCTGGAGGTACCCTGGTCTTCAAGTTCTAAAAAAAGCATATAAAGAAACCCAAAGGTCATTTTAATTACACTTCCTCTCCTTTCAGCATTATACCATTTTAGTAATTTCTAACAGATTTAACAAAATACAGCTATGGAATGGTCATATGAATTGAATAAGAAAACACAAAGGAAAGAGCGAAAAGAGCTAGGAGAAGAAGATGAGGAAGAGTTATCTTACCAAATAAGTTTGGCTGAACACGGGCAGGTAATTGAGCTCTTCAGACTCGCCCCAGGCCCTAATCAATTGCATAGCCCGCACCCGGTTCTCGTGGTCAGTCTTGGGATCATCAATCATCCGCATAATATCATCGAGGACTTTCTCGGAGGCGACCTCGGAGAAGACCTTCTCGCAATTGGAAGTGCAGGCCTCGAGCAGATCCAGGCTCAGCCTCTGGCTCGCCGCGCTCTTTCCCTGCTGCAGCTTCCTCTTGATCGCCTTCACCACCTCTGCGCCACTGAACTCCTCGCGGCCGATCATGGCGCAGATCCGGAGATTCAGCCCCCAGTTGGCCTCCTCCATCGTCTCTAACGTCGCTTCGTCCACCATCTTAGACTCCTGTGTCGGCGCTTGCAACATCTCCTTCACTTTGGTGCTTAATTTCCGGCTCATCTCGGCCCCTCCGGCCTTCAGTCTCTCGCCCAGAGACGACGAAGCCAGTTTCAGCTTGTCAAATGTATCCATGGTTTGCCAATTACCACTCCTGGTTTCGGATTATTGTTTCAGTTTCTTGAGTGAGCGGGCATCAGTGGTTGCTTGATTTGATGGACCCTTGCTTTCCACTGAAAATCGTGGCAAGAAAAATCCAATGTTCCCACACGCAATATATACAGCACACGAGGGTGACTTGCTGGTGCGTGGTGGGTGTGTACTATTTTTGTAAATTTTACAAACTTTTTATCTAATGCCCAAAATATATATGAGAACTATTATACATGATAATGAGTACCAGCAGATTTGAGAAGTAGTATCAACACTTATAGAAATTATCATATTCTTATTTAATACGGAATACAAACATGAATAAATCTGGATTTTAAATTCTCCATACTCAGAGAGTATAAATGAGTAAGAACGAATTGAATAGATAAAGAAGTTGATGATGTTACTGAACTTTTTAATTGTGAAAAAATTGAACAATACTTTATTTCAGAATGAACATTTCCTTATTTGAGAATGAGTATTGTTTTTTTAAGAATGAACATTACGCTATTTATTATAATTATATTAGACAAATGTGTAAAAATGAGTACTTTTTTATTTTAAAATGAGTACTACCTTTGTCAGAATGAGTACTACCTATTTCGAAATGAATGTTTATATTTGTACAAGAATGAGTACTACTTTATTTCAGAATGAGTACTACCCAGATGTACCTATTTCTAGGTACATCCGGATGTACCATATACCAACTCTCATCTGGTTGGTTGACTAAGGCCCGTTCCGTTGAACTTATTTTTTCTTATTCTTATTAAAATCAGAATAGATCAAATCAGACCAGACCAGATCGAATTAGACCAGATCAGATCGAATCAGACCAGATCAGATCCCATCAGATCAGACCATATCAGATCCCATCAAAAATTATTACTATGATTATTATTATTATTATTAGTACTATTACTATTATTATTATTCTTAAAAATGAAAAAGAATAAACTTTCGAAACAAGTTAAATAGAAAACTGAGAAAGTAATCTTTAATTATTAGACGTCGGAAAAATTATTTTTAAAATACATTGACAATGTCAATCTAATTTTTCCTTTTAAAATACTTTTTATTGCTACATGTAATTTGAGTTTCTAAAGTTTTGATCTTTTGTAAGGATGAGATATTTTAATAAAAATACTATCTCTTCTATATATTGATTGTCGAAATTTAATAACTTTTTAATGTATACATAAATTAAATATTTATTCTAATGTATATATGAAATAATTATTAAAATATTAAATTAGTATTATAATTTCACAAAAAAATAATCATAAAATAAAAAATATTATTACATTATAATATTAATGATTATTCTAATATATGAATTAACTAATTTTATTTTATTAAAAATTATCATAAAATAAAAAATATTGATTATATTAAAATATGAATAGAGCCATTAATATTGATTATTTTATTATAATCATAAAATATTGATTATAATAAAATATTGATTATATTAAACGTTACGGAGTATTATAAAGTCAAATCAAATTATTGATTTGAATTTTAAATCAAATCCTAATTAATCAGATCAGTTCCAATCAGATCAAACCAGATCAGATCCAATCAGATCAGATCAGATCATAACTTATTAAAATCAGATCAGATCAGAAAAAATAAGTTGAACGGAACGAGCCTAAGTTCCTCTTCCTTTGAACTTATTTTTTTTGTTTTTTTCTTATTCTTATTAAAATTAAATTAGATGAGATCAAATCAAATCAGATTGAATTAGATGAGATCCGACCAGATCAGATTTAATCAAGAATTATTATTATTATTATTATTGTTATTGTTGTTGTTATTTTAAAATCCATACCTTTTACTTGTTTTACTTGATACGATTCTTTCAAAAAAATAAATTTAATTTTTCTTGAAAAATATAAGTAGAAAAAAAATGAAACTTTTGTGCGATTATAATTTATGTAGATAAAAGTAAAATGTTTTATTTGTGTGATTATAATTTCAAGTTACATTATTCCCCACTCTTCATCAATGTTTTATAATACGAGTGTGTAACATTTTATGCAATATATTATTTATAACATACAACATTTTTTCCAAACACATCTAGCATGTAATATATTATTATACAATATGCAAAAAAATATATTACTTCTTTCTTAACATTCATATTTTATAAAGATGAGATATTTTAATAAAAATACTATCTCTTCTCTATATTGATCATCTAAATTTAATTACCTTTCAATGTATATATATGAATTAAAAATTATTCTAATGTATATATGAACTAATTATTAAAATATTAAATCATTATTCTTATTTCATAAAAAGTAATCATAAAATAAAAAAATTATTACTTTATAATATGAATAATTATCGTAATATATAAATTAGCTAATTTTATATCATTAAAAAATAATCATAAAATAAAAAATATTAATCATATTATAATATGAATTATCATGACAATTTTCAAAAGTTCTTATAATGTTCGATCAAATTATTTATTTGAATCTTAAATCAAATTATAATTAATCAGATTAGATCAGATTGGATTCAATCAGATCAAATCCAATTTGATCAAATCAAATCACATCAGATCAAATCATATTAGCTCAGATCAGATCAGATCAAAACTACAAAAATCAGATTAGATCAGAAAAAATAAGTTGAATGGAATGGAGCCTAAGTGAACATGGTACTAGAGTTCATTTCAAATTAAAATTCATAATTTAACTTGATACATATGACATAGAAAATTTGTGAGCCATTCAATCTTTTCCATAAAAAGAAATAAAGAACTCTTTTTAGGACATCTCAAAACGGGAATAAGGCTAGGAGTTCTTTTGGGACAGAGGGAGTATTTATTTTTTAAAGTTTAGTTATGCTTGAAATTTGGAAATAAATTTTATGTTACTATAAAATTTGTATTCTGTTATTCAAATAATATTATTCCAACGGATATACAAGAAATATCGTACGTCAATAATGTTAATGTACAATACACAAATTTTGTGGAATGTCAATATGCAATGTTGTTGGAATGCATGAGTTCAATCTTTTCTGTGTTGTTAAGTGTTGACTCACAAGTTTTGACAATTGACAAACACAATTTATTCAAGTCAAGATCAAAGTGTTACAACGACACACACGAAGACTTGAAGTGTCATTCCTTGAAGTATTCAAGAAGGTGCATAGGATTTTATTGGAGTCCGAGACGCGTTCGGAGTGCCTAACGGAGGACTCGGAGGAGTAAAAGATTTCTGAAGACTTTTTATTTATTTGAGTCTTAGGAATTATTGTAAGGATGACAAAAATATCTTCTCTCCAACAATTATTTTTATGAGAGTAAAAATAAAAATTATATTTATTTTTGGAGTCAGTTGAAAAATCTTTTAACTGTTCAAAATACTTTTATTGAGTCAGTTTCAAAACGAGTGTCAAACATTTATCAAAATATTTATTTTGATATTAGAAAATATTTTTGGAAAGCAAAAATATTTTATTCAAATATTTTCATGTTCATCGTTTGACACACAAAATATTTTTGGGACTCATTTTCTACACCAAAAATATTTTCTCATAATTCAAATTTTGAATTTGAATTATATTTGTTGATTGGGGAGGTCATTGATTTGATTTTTATGTCCTAAACAAGTGCTTAAATCCAAAATAGCATTTCACCCCGCACACATGATTGTGTTCTTCATGTTTGGGCATAATTGCATAAAAAAATCGATTTTTACACTTTGGCCAAAATCGATTTCATTTCGGCAGTTGAAGGAATGTTGGACAGAACCTAAAAATCGATTATTGCTTTAAATTAAGCGATTATTTGACTGGTTTTTTAGCATACTCTTCTTTCTTAGCTCCAACGGACATATGGGAGAAAAACCAAAATAGCACTCTAAGAGCATTAAAATACTCTAAATAGCAGTACTATATGTTTCATACATGTAATTCCGATTTTGTCCTTTAATTAAACAGTATATGTTCATTATTCACTGCCAAAAAATATGATTATTTTGGGCAGTGTGGTTGTTTACTCGTAATTGTGTAGTGGGCAGTGTAGTTTTTTATATGTGAGTTTTTTATGTGGCAGTGTAGAATGAATATATGTTGTTATATCTTACGGCGATGTGTAAATGTATTATTGTGTTCCTTAATTTCATGTTGTAGTGTAATGTCCATTGATTTATGTGGCAGTGATTTCACTTATTAATTCTACACTGTCAAAAAATGTATGACTAATTTCATCTATGAATTCCACACTGCCCAAAAAATGTATAGCTCTTTTTATGTATGAATTCCACACTATTTTCATGTATGAATTCCACACTGCCAAAAATGTATATGATTGTTTTCATTTATGAATTTCACACTGCCCAAACATGTATGACTGATTTCATGAATAATCTATTATACCAAAACACACTGGCCAAACATGGGCTTGGCTTTTTTGATCTTTCTTGATTTTGAATAATGTTAGAAGATGTTAGTATTAGACATATGTTGAATTTCATTTATGTGGTAGTGAAAAGAAACGGATAATGAAGGTATTATGTTGTAAATTTTAAGACTTTGTAAGCAGCATACACTGCAACATTATGTAAAATTGTGCAACATAGCACACTGGCCAAAACATAGGACACAACACACTGACAAAAAGTATACCTAGATCACAAGCATTCCACACTGCCAAAAATCTTTGAGCTTACACTTCATACTTTGTTTATTAAAGTTATTCAAGCACTTGTCATTTTGGTGATTTTTTTGTGTCCGCTTCCAATGAAACTCAATGAATAATTTATTACATTGTGATTTTTAGATATAAATCCCATTCGACCAAAACACACTAGGCAAGCATGGTCATAGGACATTTCCAAAAAGTGTAGCTAGAAGTTGATTATTCCACACTGTTCCACACTGTCAAAAAAATATCAGCTCCTATTCCGTAACACGTTTCCATAACGAACTCTTGAATGTTCAAACCCAATAGTCATAGAATAAAGCACATGGCTTTTGCACAATATGAAATTCAATTCATAATTCATAACATTGGCAGTTTCATATGTATGTCTAATTTCACTGCCATATTATTAATGGAAGTTAATAAAGTACATACAAATTTGTTTAGGTCGCTAACTTTTATACACTATCATACTTTCACTCTTGTCTGCCACATTATATATAGAAGACATATTCACTGCCAAAAAGTGTTTGCATAACATGATCAATCTGTACTGCCCATATATTTATAGTCATCATATTGAGTAACACATTTCATAACAATCTCTTTCATGGTAAAACTCTATTGTCATAAAATCAACCACAAGCTCTTTGCACAATATGAAAATCAAATAATAATTTATAAATTGGTAGTTTTATATGTAAGTCACATTGTCACCACTTGTTTATAAAAAATTTTATGTAGTTTTTTTAATATATAATTCCTATTTTTTAATTATACAATAATTTTTACTAATATTGATTTGAAAATAATTTCAATCAAACATCGTAAATCGAATAAGAGCCCTATTTTGGGATAAAAGAAATATTTATAATTGGCATATTTTTATGATATAATTTTGATATATCATATTTTTATTATATATATTTATTCAAAACTACATTTAATTGATTGACGAAAAAATTTGATAAAAAAGAGTATTATGCCACTATGCACAAAGTATACATTATGTGAGACCGAATTTGATATAGGAGTTGAAAGGGAAATTGAAATAATTGATAGTGGGATGGATAAAAGGGATTGATAACATAAAGGGTATGATTGGAAGAGATTGACAACATAAATAGCTAATTTGGTAAATAAACAATAAGCAGTGCTAAATGCGTAATATTATATTAGTTAGAGTGCTACGTAGGGTGATTTCTTCGGACATATTCCTTCAAACCCTTTATAAACTCCTTTCCTTGGTCATTTTTAGCAATGAACAAGCACTCCTAAACTCCCCAATCACGAGGTTATAATCCTTCATTCATTTCTTACTCAAATTGATATATTTTGAGAGAAAACTAAGTGTTTTCAAGAGAGTGTTCTTGTCATCCGTAGAGCTTAATCTTTTCTCATTTCTACTCTTGTGAGAGTTATTGTTGAGAGGTTGAAGAAGATTATTCTTCTTGTTGTATAAGACTTATGTGACTTAAGTTTTAAATGTGAAGTCTTGTAGAGGGTATATCTACGAGCGGTTGTGTCGAGGCTTGTGGGATTCAAGTTCTCGAGTTGTAAACGGTTTGTTAAGCACCCGTAAGTTTAATGGAAGTAGTGGTAGCTTCGAGAGAGTCTCTCGGGGAACTGGACTAGCCACGAGGTGGTGAACCAGTATACATCAGTGTGTCTTTTCCTTCTCTCTTTTATTTCCGTTGCACTTACGTTTATATTATTAATCTTGCGAAAATTGATAAACATTCTCAACAACTCTATTCACCCCCCTCTAGAGTTGTACGCCTTGTCTAACAAATGTCATATTGTCATAATACAAACTCTTATTTTGAAAATAATGACGATGCTTTATTTCTATTTTAGGCGATTTTCCATTTGAAATTAATACATATTAGTGAAAAAAATATTTAAACCACAAATTTCTTTCCCAAAGTGAAGAGTAGAACCTTTTTTTAACAAAAAAATAAATGTCAAACCTTTTTAGCGAAGAATGAAGTAATATATACTCTGTACGTTTGAAAGTTTAGTCTAAAAAGAATATAGCACGGGAAACCCTAATATTTTGGATTACCATAACCTCAGAGCACTGGAAATACTCATGTAGCCCCGAAGCTTCAAAAATCTCTCTCTGTCACGTCAGCTTTAACTTACCTCACAGATTAACTGGAAATGGGTTTGAAGCCTCGGGGCTTCAAACTGGGACTTCAAACCTTTATTTTTTACATTTTAAATAAACATCTTTTAAAACTAAATTAATAAAATGTAATTATTTAATTATTTAATTAAATTGAAACGAGAATAATTCATAAGAAATTACATTCATTAAATTAAAAAATTAAATCGAAAATAATTCATAAAAATTATTTTTAATAAAAAAGAACATTTGTTGCCCGATAATAAATGAATGTCAGTTTCCATTAGTTTGATCTCTTCCTTCTGTTGCTTTCTTCTCTCGCTCTCTTTTTCTCTACTATTGAACACCCGGAGTTGTTCCACCATTGCCCGACCGATATCGTCGTGAGAAGAAACAGAGCTTGTGGAATGGGGTCCTCGTCATCGGAATCATCTACGTTGAAGGGAGGACTTTGTTCGAACGAACCGATAGTATCATCAACCTCAACCTTGGCCTCGGCGGAGGACCTTTTTGTATAGGTTCTGGCCTCAGGATTGTCGAGTTGTTGCCATTTCGGTGAACGGCTTAAAATTCTCCAAAAATCAACGGGTACCTTTCCTTTGTGCCCATCGTCTTGATATCGGGCCGTTGCTAGCCTTAGAACATTGGCGTGGTTTGTCCCGCTCTTCCGGGACCGAGAGCATTCCTCGTGCACTCCGATAAACTTTCGGACTTTACAGTTGATGTAGCCCCATTTTGAAGTGAGTTGGTCCCGGATACGGTACATGGCATCCTTGTTCATCTCCACAAAAAACTTCTCCTTAATACGATCCCACATCGCATTTTACGTTTGCTTCGAACATTTAAAAAGTATATAATTGAACGAAATTTGTTTTAACACAAATATATAAAACCAGTATATAAATAAGAACACAAATATATTAGAAAACATATAATTTTTACCAACGATAAGATGCTCGGAGACATCCACCCAAGTCGACGCCAACAAGGACTCTTCCTCCAGCGTTCACTTTTAGATTGACCGTGCCGTCTCGGTCATCGGTTTGTCGCCTTTCGCTTTGAGACTCTTCTGGCGTGCACTTTTTTGTTCCCAATGGTTCCAGTTGAGTCTCCGGAATTGACTTTGGGTCATCGAGGTTCACCGATGTTTGCATTTTGAACAACGTCGGATTACTCCCGTATTGTTAGAAGATCCACATCGCGTACTCGTTTGCCTTGAGACCGTCAAGGGAAGAACTGGAGGGATTCATGTTAACAAAAATTAAAAAAAGGAACGATGTGAAGAATATTGAGGATTGGAGATTGAAGAAAGGAAAGATGTAAAGAAGATTGAAGATTGAGTTTGATATTTATAAAAAAAGTAATTAAAGAATTTTTTTAAAGTTGTAACGACTAAACTAGCCGTTGGGTGGGGGGGGGGGGGATGATTTCATTAAACGTTTGACGCAACGTAGTGACGCCCCAAGGGGGGGCGGGGGCGGCGTTTAACGCCGACAAGGCGTTAAACGCCCCATTGCTCCCGGCGTTAAGGGCATTTTCATCGCTCTCAAGTTCTACACAAATACGTACACATAACCAACTATTATCTAAGTCAATTGTGTATGCGTGTATGTACAAAGTTTGGATCATATAGTAATTCAAAAATGTTGGGATTATCCTTATATGACTCTACTAAAAAATCTATAAAACCCTAAACAATTTTCTGACTATTTTAAGTAATATATTTTTAAAATTTTAGTTAATTTTAAGCAGATTTCTCTAGTACTCCCTCCGTCTCAATTTAAATCACCTGTTTTGGCTTACAATATTTTATGGGTATTTCTCTGCGCTTATAAACTCATCAAAACTGCTTATAAGTAGTTTTTAACTATAAGTCAGCTGATGATATATTTTTGTGTACTTATTAACTGACTTATAATATGAAACCATAAAAAATAAGTAAGTCTTCACTACTTATTTTAAGTAGTTTATTTTCATTTCTTCGTTTTGACCAGATTACTTGCAAAACTATTCCTCACAATTTATGAATATTTACAAATTATTTATCTATTATTTAAGTCATTTTAATTCTAAAAAAATATTTGGCTTATAAACAACTTATAAGTTAAAAATTGTTTATAAGCAATGAGACAATAAACACCATCATAGAAAACACCCCCTTATGTGAAGTTATTTTTAATGCAATATATTATAGAATTGAAGTATAAATAAAAACAAATTTTACATGTTTAAAAATTATATTAAAAGTTCTATAAAATAAAAAGTGATATGATTATATTATTTTATCAAATCAATACCAAAAATTGATAAAAAAATGAATAAAATTTGAATATATAACTACAATTTTTGATATTGGGTATAGTTTAATATAGAAATCACTATGTTAATATAATTAATTAATTATAGTTTAATTATAACCCTTGTACTTGTTTGTTTTAATGGTATGATACCCCCCGTATGTTAGTTCGGTTGCCAAATCCCCGTTTGAGAGGAGACCAATCGCCGGACGCGGCATCAGCTCCGATCAGAGCATTCACCGGCATCCAGAAAGACAATTGAATCCTTAACTCTAAAATTGTTAAGCCTGTAAGTGAACAAATCAGAATGTTGTAATTCACGATTTTAGGGTTTTTACATTTATCGGTCCTAAAGCTCTTTCACTGAATTGTTAGCGTCAAACACATGCAAAGAATTGTACTTTCCCCATTTGCAACTGCATTCAGATGTTGCTCATAATCTATGCTTTTACTTGTACTGTTAATTGCTTTTTTCGGAGCATCGTTGAAAAGTTTTGCTTTTGTGATGAGAATTTCAAATACGGAGAACTATTATTTTCTCTTGGTTGGAAAGAAATATATCAATAAAGATATTTGTTGAGGAACAATTGCGCTATTGTTACAAGAACTGGTATGGATGTTTATAATTTTAGCATGATGATGGAGACTCCTTGGCTAATTTGAATGAGTGCCACTTAATATGTTCATACAAATTTAAGGTTACAATACAATTTTGGTTACCCAAAGAAGTTACTAATTCAGCTAAGATTAATTTGACAAGTGCTATAATGAATGACGATACGTCACATGCTATGTTTTGTAAACTTGTTCGTTGGTGATTCTAATGAGCAGACCTTATTGTGTTTGTCTTTATACAGAAAAGGAGAAATGGAAGAAGATGAGGATGATAGGGTTTTGTTCAGTAGTTTGGGTGTTACATCTGCTAAACAAGAAGATATCGAGCACAGTGTATTCGAACAGGTTACTTATTGTTTATGGTTTATTGAACCAAACATAGAATGAGGTAATTAGTAATAACTCAAACATGCCACACCACCAACCATCTCAGAAGCAGAAGACCTGAAATCATCGATAAAGATTCACTATACCTCTTAAAAACGTCTGTGGTTTAATATACTACTCGGGATTAGTGTATTAAATGTACTCCCATGATATGAGCTATTTCCACTGGGACTGACTATGTTTAATGGCATTGCCAGGCAAAAGATAACCTTGAGGATGGCAATGAAGCTGCAAAGAATACAGAGGCAGAAATTACTGAACACAATGCTTCGTTGTCTACCAAAACCACCGATTTGTATAATAAACTTAGAGCTGTGGAAGTTGAAATACAGGCGATTAAACATGGTTTTGAACACTTAGAGAACTTCAGGAAAAATGACGCGCAGGCAACTTGTAGAGAAGATGACAATGAAGAAAGGGCTTCAGAGAGTGAGCAAAACAGTACTCGGGCTCCTCTTAATGATTTAAACCTTCAGCATGCTTTAGCTGCTAATCGACTAAAAAGCCTTTTAGAAACAAAAATTGAACTAGAAAAGGGAATCTCTGAATCATCTACAAATAATATGCATATTACTCGTTCTTTGTTAAGAGATCTTGTTAAGGACCCCGCACCCAAAAAAAGGCCGAAAGAAGCCAAGAACCCAATCAAGAATAAGAAAAGAAGGGTAAAGATTGCATCATTGGATGATGATGATGATTTTGATGCGGTACTGAATGCTGCATCTTCTGGATTTGTTGAAACAGTAAGCAATTCTCAAATTATTATTACTAAGTTATATGAACTATGAATAGTACCCCATAGTATATCTTTTCTCATTATTTATTGGGCTTGGGGTCTGTTAGTTTCTATTAATATCCAGGATATAAGTCATGTAATTACAGACTATTTTCTTTTTCTGTTTATATTAAGGAAAGGGATCAGCTGGTGAGAAAAGGAATCCTAACGCCCTTCCACAAGCTCAATGGTTTTGAGCGTCGAATTCAAGAATCTGGGCCATCCAGTAGGCATGGTATAGAAGAACATGATACCTGCACTTCAACTAGCTTAGCCAATGCTATCCGCTCAATATCAGAGGCTGCAAAGTCTAGACCAACTACAAAGCTGCTTGATTCTTCATTATTACCAAAACTTGATCCACCTACACATCCCTTTCACTTTCAAACACATAGAAAACTCGTGAAAAATGGCGCAAATGATAAGAGTAGGATGAGAAGGCCTAAGCCCAGCAAAAAATGGAGAACGGAAACCTGCCGTGAAGATAAACCTGATGAAGCACCAGGTACATTCTATGTTCTGACAGATTATTCTTTTTTTCCCTAATGATGATTCAAATGTGGTCCATGGAAGTGATGTGCGCATTTAATGAAGATGCACTTTTGTTAATAAATAAGATAGTAAATTAATTTCTTTTCCTTGCAAAAGATGACGAATGTTCTAGTCATGAAGATGAAAAAGAAGTTGAAAATGTGGACGATGAAAGACCATCATTTGTGATGCTTGACGGTGGATTAAAAATTCAAGAGACGATTTTTGACAAACTTTTTGACTATCAAAAGGTTGGAGTGCAATGGCTATGGGAACTTCACTGCCAAAAGGCTGGTGGAATTATTGGAGATGAGATGGGTCTTGGTAAAACGATACAGGTTTTAGCGTTTCTTGGATCATTACATTATAGTAATTTGTACAAGCCAAGCATCATTGTATGCCCTGTCACTCTACTGCAGCAATGGAAGAGGGAAGCACAGAAATGGTATCCAAGCTTTCATGTTGAGATATTACATGATTCAGCTCATGACTTGCATAGAAAGAGTAAGCAATCAAAATCTGAAGATAGTGATTATGAAAGTGAAGAACTACTTGACAGCGACGTTGATAAAAAATCTTTTAGGAATACCAATAAATGGGGTACAGTTATAGATCGTGTTTTAAGGTCAGACTCTGGTCTACTGGTCACTACGTATGAGCAACTGCGTGTACTAGGAGATAAATTACTTGATATAGAGTGGGGTTATGCTGTATTAGATGAAGGTCATCGAATTCGGAATCCAAATGCAGAAATTACTCTTGTTTGCAAGCAGTTGCAGACAGTACATCGCATCATAATGACTGGTGCTCCTATACAGAATAAGCTCACTGAATTATGGTCATTGTTTGATTTTGTCTTCCCTGGAAAGCTGGGTGTCCTTCCTGTCTTTGAGGCAGAATTTTCTGTTCCCATTTCCGTTGGTGGTTATGCTAATGCAACACCGTTGCAAGTCTCCACCGCTTACAGGTATGCATTGCAAAATTTGGAAGTGTGTAGTTTTAAATTCAATTTCTGGTCTGATACATGTTTCTGTTTAGTCTAAAAGTGGAAAGATGCCAGGGTTATTTAATTCATACATTTTTTAAAATACATGTTGCTCGATGAAAAATGTATGACCCAGGACTTATAAGTTCTATCTTTTGCGGCCTTTGAAAGAATACTAAACTAAAATCTGGCTGGGAAAATAAGGAAGAGGACGCATCAGTTTATTATATTTAAATTGTACTATTTTATGTTTTATTTCGGGTGTGAATGAATTACAGGAGACAACAATGTATGAGGATGATGGCTTTTAAGTTTCTTATCATACTTCCCTTTTAGAAGGCTGGGGCAAAATGGCATCTAGCATTAAAGTTGAGCGTGAATTTATATTTCCAACTGACTTTAGACCGTTAATTGATGCTATGAATTTAATGTCACTTACCCCAACTTTGTTGCAATGGCGAGTGATGCTGATGAGGAACAAGTGAAGTAAATGAATCACGCTAGTTGTGCACTTGTGCCTTAGTTTGCTCTTTGCACTTTGATACTACTTTGTTCTTACGTTATTTGTGCTTTTATGTCTATTTTTGTTGGTTTACTTTGACTTTGCTTAAGTTGGTGCTCTTGGAAACAACCTCTCTACTTCTAGAGACAGTTCCGAGTAAGGGGTAAGGTCTACTTTTCATGGGATCTGAACGGGTTTGTTGTTGTACATTATATTAGCTGTGCCAAGATGCAATGGTTATTAATATGAAAGATCTAATGTCTTAGTTTTTATTTGGTAGTTATTAATCTAGAATATCTCATTTTCTTTGATGTTCATTTTATAGTTGGATTCCCTAATAACGATTATAATATGCAGATGTGCTGTGGTCTTGCGTGACTTAATCATGCCATATCTCCTACGGCGGATGAAGGCTGATGTAAACGCTCAATTACCAAGGAAGACTGAACATGTCCTTTTCTGCAGCCTCACTTCAGCACAGCGATCAGTTTATCGATCTTTTCTCGCTAGTTCTGAGGTTGAACAGATATTTGATGGTAACAAAAACACGCTGTATGGGATTGATGTGATGCGTAAAATTTGTAACCATCCAGATCTTCTTGAGAGAGAAAGTTCATGTAATGATCCTGACTATGGTAACCCTGAACGCAGTGGGAAAATGAAAGTTGTTTCCGAAGTACTTAAGTTATGGAAAAATCAGGGTCATCGTGTACTTCTTTTTTCTCAGACACAACAGATGCTTGATATTCTTGAGAATTTTTTAGTCACTGGAGGCTACAACTATAGGCGAATGGATGGTGCAACCCCTGCCAAGCAAAGAATGACTTTAATAGATGAATTTAATAATACAGATGAAATATTTATTTTCATTTTGACTACAAAAATTGGCGGTCTGGGAACCAATTTAACTGGTGCCAACAGAGTCATTATATTTGATCCTGACTGGAACCCATCTAATGATATGCAGGTATGTATGTTCACTGTTTGCATCCGGTGAGTCTTCATATTGAGCATGGAACATGAAATTAGTTAATGATACATTCATGCATGTCTGTACTTTTGAAATCCCAAACATTTTGCCCAGTGAGTATGAAGGAGAGAAGATACAATCCACAAATAAAAAACTTCATAATAATTGAGCTTGCAATATTTGTTTTCTTTGGTCATATTCTTATTGGAATAATCATTCCATATCTTAGGCCAGGGAGCGTGCTTGGCGTATTGGTCAGAAAAAAGACGTGATTGTTTACAGGTTGATTACCCGTGGAACTATTGAAGAGAAAGTGTATCACAGACAGATATACAAGCACTTTCTTACAAACAAAATTTTGAAGAATCCACAGCAGCGACGCCTTTTTAAATCTCGTGATTTGAAGGATCTCTTCACATTGAATGATGATGGGGAAAATGGATCTACAGAAACATCTAGTATCTTTAGCCAGTTGAGTGAGGATATTAACATTACTGGGCCTCAACACCCTGGTCAGGGAATAGCTACATCTACGAAAACAAAGCTAGATCAGGACACTGTCATGAAAAAAGATAACGAATCAGGAGGCAATGGTGCAGACACCACAGAAAAAGAGAGGGCATGTAACAGCAAACATGAAGTAGATGAAGAGACTAGTATCTTGCGGGATCTTTTTGATGCGCATGGTATTCATGTAAGTACGACTGGCTGAGTTTTTATGACTTGAGATTTACAAGTTGCCAAATATATTTTGCAGTGACCTTTTTGCTCATACACCCAGAATACCAGGTGTTGAAACGTGTATACCAATTCAAATTACTCTAGTGCCCTGAAAACTCAGGAATCAGGATGGAGAGTTCCTTTTCTTTTGAGAAGAAAGCATGACAAGAAAACCAGAACATGCACAGAAAATCTCAGGAAAGGATGAAGAATTCTTTTCGTGCTTGAGTTTATACTGTATAGTTATTTTCACATTAAAAACCACAGGAAAACTGCAAAATATCCAATGAAGTTTGCCTGAGAGAGAGATTATTGTGTTATGTAAAAAGTGATAACTAAAGTTTTTAGTTAGATAAGAGTTGAAATTGGTTTTGAAACAGAATATACTCGTAATGTTTAAGACCCAGATAAGCATGATGTATCTACCACCTTCCACATTATCGTACCAAGCCTACCCCCTAACATCCAAAAATAGGTACCACATTCCTTTTTTGTGTACAACATTCCAGGATGTGTTATCTTTCCAGACACAACTGGCAGCACATGTGTGGAGTTATATTTGTTTTTCTTTTTCCGCGAGCCAATTTTTTTCTCAACTCTGCATATGTTAAAAATGTTTTCTTTCTGCAAATAATTCTGGTTTACCAATTTTTTGAATTTCCAGAGTGCAGTGGATCATGATGCTATTATGAATGCGCATGATGAGGAGAAACTGAGGCTAGATGAGCAAGCCTCACAAGTTGCACAGAGAGCAGCAGAAGCATTGCGCCAGTCACGAATGCTTCGGAGGCAAGAGAGTGTGTCTGTCCCAACCTGGACAGGCAAATCCGGAACTGCAGGGGCACCTGCATCCCTTAAAAAGAAATTTGGCTCTACTACGAACCCTCTATTGGTAAGTTCTAGTTCCAAGTCCTCAGGAGAGTCAGCATCCAAAAACAGCAGGCAAAATGGAATTGCTGTGGGGGCATCTGCAGGTAAAGCTGTATCCTCAGCCGAGTTGCTGGCCAGGATAAGAGGAACCCAAGAAAGGGCAGTTAGTGATGGGCTAGAACATCAGTTTAATTTGGCTTCAAGCTCTGTCAGCAGGACGCCTCAAGGTGGTTCAGGAGGGATTCAGCCCGAAGTTCTGATCCGACAGATTTGTACATTTATTCAGAGGAGAGGCGGATCCACCAGTTCTGCTACCATTGTTGACCATTTCAGAAGTAGGGTATCGTTCAAAGATCTGGCATTGTTCAAGAGTCTTTTGAGGGAGATTGCAACGTTGGAGAAAAATGTCAATGGGTCTTTTTGGGTTCTTAAGAAAGAATATATGGAACAATAGCAATCGTCTGTAACACAAAACAAGTAATATACAACTTGGCCCTTTTGTCAACAGAAGAAACACTGGAACCCAATATAATCCCAGCTTCGTCCGTTGCAGCCCTTACCTTTGTAAATACGGGCGGGCTGTTTTTTTCGCTTGGTCCTTTTGTCCTGTGAATAAATTAGATGTTTAGATGTTTTGCACCTCATAATTATTACTCATCTCTATTGTTTTTGTAGTTCTTAAACACATTTATATTTCGGGCATTAACGGATTCGTGGAATTTTGTGATGAGCTATTCTTGATCCCAATGGTCAAGCCCGTAAACCCAGGTAATTTGTAAGATGAGAAAGAAAAGAACAATAAAATTAAAACTGAAGAGTGGAGAATGTGTGAATCCGCTGGGGAAAGCCTTATTCTAAGTTATTCTCATTTGTTAACCGCTAAGTAATACTAGTATGCTTTTATTACTGTTATAAGCTCATTCTCTCTAACAGTGTAACTCCACAACCTGATTATTCCACCTACAAGCGTAATAGAGTTATGGTAGGCGTAGAGTTATGATAGTTTACTTATATGTTTTGTTTCTCTTTCTATATAAAGGGGATTAATCCTTTGTATTCCTGAAGGCAATTCAATATATAGAATATTTTCTCTCTTACTATTTTCTATGGAGTACATGGTATCAGAGCAACTGAACCTAGAGAATTTCTAACTGTAAACCACCGATCGCCGTCTGCTGCCAATCGACTGCCATTCTGCCGCCATCACAATGACGGAAATTAAGGAGCCCATCACCGGGAAACTTTTTGACAATGAAGAGAAGGCTGCAACAAAGGGAAGCTCTTACGAACTCAAGAACGTTGATACACCCGGATTAATTATCACCCAAGTTAAATTAAATGGTGATAACTATGAAGAGTGGGCTCGAGCAATAAGTATCGTACTCCGCGCAAAACAAAAAATTGGATTCATTGATGGATCCATCCTTTTTCCAGAAGAGGGAAACGAAAACTATGAAAAATGATGGATTGTGAATGTGTTATAATATTAAACCAAGCTTACGTGATAAGTTTACGAGTTGTTATGAAGAAGAATTCAAGTTGAACACTCAAGTCTAAAGCTTATCCATTGGAGGAAGAAAAAACCAATTTGAAGACTTATTCTTAAATAAGAAATATATTATAAAAAATAAGAATACAAGTTCAAATTGAAAACTACTTATTAGATAAGCATCATCTTACTGGATAAGCATTATCTTATTGGATAAGTATTATCCAATCCAATTAGATTAGTATTATCTTATTAATATTATATCATGTAATGCCTATATAAAGGCCTAGCTAACAATATATTCCTTAATGTACTCCGATTAAGTTGTAATGAGTAAGATGAAATAAAGTATCCTCTTTCCTTCCTAACATATATGTGACTTTATTATTTCCATCTAATTGGTATCACAGCAAAACAATTGTTATCGGGCCCAACAATTGGTATTAGAGCCAAGTTA
This sequence comes from Cuscuta australis, assembly GCA_003260385.1. NCBI lineage: Eukaryota > Viridiplantae > Streptophyta > Magnoliopsida > Solanales > Convolvulaceae > Cuscuta > Cuscuta australis. The sequence goes on from NQVE01000111.1 coordinate 859,045, forward strand.
TCAAGACAGAAGTGCAATAGGTGATATTAGCTAAGGTAAGTTGCGCTAAAAATGGAAAGCGATTTAAATTTCATAACTAGTTTACCACAGAAGTTAAGAGATAGAGACTATGAGTTTTATAAACTTTGGAGCATAAACGTGAAGTGTTTTTTCAAGTCGAGAGTCTTTGGGAAATTGTTGAAGGCAACGAGAGTTCACCTCCTAAAAGTGCAAATGAATTCTAGAATGTGGAATTCTAAAGCAAAAACAATATCCAATATGTTAATGTTCACTTTGGAGCTCAATCTTTTCTTTGAGTATATTTTTGATGCAGAAACACCAAAAGATGTGTAGATCTGATACGAACTCGTATCGTATAGGGAAGACTCAGAGCGTCTTCGAGCTCTTTGAGAATATGGGACGAGGAAGAAGAAGAAGAAGAATTGAGGCGAAGAAAGGAATCGGTGAACCGAGGGAGGAAGGAAATTAGGGTTTGAGTTGTTTATTGCTTGATTTACTCTAAATGGGGTTACATCTCTTTATATAGGGAAGAAGAAAACCCTAACGCTAACCTGACGGTTCAATAAGAGCGACGAGGGAAAGAACTGTAAAGAAACCTCGAAGGAGCTTATAATTTTGCTCACCTAATAAAATCTAGATTACAATAATAATAATAATATTAACAACAACAACAACAACAACAATAATAATAATAAATATCCTACTCTACTATCCATAACACTCTCACCCCCTTAGAAAACCACCCTGTCCTCAAGGTGGAGGCTCCCACTCATGCTTCGAGACTGGAGAGAAAATGTTGACCCAAAGATTATGCCCAGTTGATGATAGATCTTCATTAAGCCTACAAATTGAAGTATAGCGATGGACATAAGAGAGAAGTGCAAATGCAAACTTAGCTACCTGCGGTGAAACCCAATACTCAAACTCCACTATATTCGCATGGCCAGAGGACGGTATGATATCAAAGGTCAGTGAGATGTCTGGTTGCGTATAATTCACATCTGCTACTTGAGCGATTTTGGACGGAGACACAAGGCTACATGCGATGATGACATTGCTCAATGTTTGATCCTTTGCAACGTCTCCCTTACCCGGTGCATCTACGGGTGTATCAACAACTACAAGATCTGATGGAAAGGCATTAACAATACCTTCAATAGAAACACCATCAGCATCAACTGCAGGGACTCTCACTGAATCCCCAACCGTACGCTCCACAGATTCCATGTCAGTAGATGTAGGATTGTGTAGAGTGGTTGTGGGGACCAAATCAGGTGGAACAATGGGAATGCCAAGAAGATTCCTTATAGCGTTCATCATCCGTATTTTGAAACTTTTTAACTCCAAGGAAATATCACTCAATGCCATTGGAGTACCGTGCACCAAATTTTGTACCGAGCAAGAGATTTCCACATTGAACGCATATAACTCAGAATCAGAATACGATAGATCTAAAAGATGACGAAATAAGTGGAGCGTCTTCAAACTTTCATCCACATGATAATAAGCTATACAAACCCCGTCATGAAACTCAACTCTTCCATAAAAGATATTCTTCAACACACCAAGAAGTTTGTTCAAGGCATCGTCCATTGTCACAATAATTTTATCCAACATCGAGATCATAGTTGTGGCAAGACATATACCAAAAAAAACAATGAAAAAGCAATGCACTCAAATCTGGTATGATTCGTCCTTTTCTGCCTAGGGTTATTGTTGCATTTTTTTTTTGGGTAAAACACAACACTTTGCAGCAAGGAAAGATTATGGGGCGACTCGTATCAGATAGGGAAGACTCGGAGTGTCTTCGAGCTCTTTGAGAATATGGGACAAGGAAGAAGAAGAAGAATTGAGGTGAGGAAGAGAATCGGCGAACCGAGGGAGGAAGGAAATTAGGGTTTGAGTTGTTTATTGCTTGATTTACTCTAAATGGGGTTACATCTCTTTATATAGGGAAGAAGGAAACCCTAACACTAACCTGATGGTTCAATAAAAACGACGAGGGAAAGAACCGTAAAGAAACCTCGAAAGAGCTTATAATTTCGCTCACCTAATAAAATCTAGATTACAATAATAATAATAATAATAATAATAATAATAATAATAATAATAATAATAATAAATATCCTACTCTACTATCCATAAAATTAAAAGATCATAGAGAAAATTTTCTGCGAGAAAGATGAAGAGAATCATATTGACAAAGAAGATCAAACTAAGAGCAAAAATGTTGCCTTGGTTATGGAGATATAGAAATCCTCAAATGAAAAGGATTTAGAAGAAGTTGGTGAGCATGTCAAAGGGAAGAGTGAAGACATGCATGAAAGAGAAGAAACAGATCATATTTCTTCTTGTGAAGGGATGACATCTATAGTAAATTAATCTATCGGTATTGTTTATAGTTTTAGCAACAACATTTTATCTATCGGTATTGATTTTATTGACATTTAATTTAAATATCTTACTTATAAAAAACCATAAAATTATGCATCATTTAGTACTCGAAATTGAGGTCATGAAATTAGAAATGAAATACCTCAATTTGAATTTTGTTGTTTGGTCACACAAAAATATATGATATTAAAAAAATGAATTATAAATTTATAAGATAAAAAACTAAAAGTTAGAGATTAAAAATAATTTTTTTACATTGAATATTTACAATTAAAGGATTGAAGATTAAAGATTTTTAAGTTATAAGTTAAAATTAAAGGATTAAAATGTCCAAATAGAATCAAGACATATGATAAAAGAACATACTCCCTCCGTCCCAAAAAGATTTACACGTTTCAAAAAAATTGTGTCCCACAATCCCTTACCCATTTCTATTAAAAAACCACTTTTACCCATTGCTTTTTCAAACCCTACCTATCACATCATATCTTTTTTCTAATAATCTACACATCACATCCTACTTTTACCCATCAAATCAAGGGTATTTTTGGAAAGTCAACACAAAATTATCCCTCCCTTAATTTCAACTTTAGTAAAAATGGGTAACACTTTATGGGACGGAGGGAGTATAAGTTAAAGGATTTACCAACACTATTTTTTGTCGGCAATTCATGTTTTAGAGACATATATATTTTGTCGGTACTCCTCTCTTTTTTAGCGACATCTTTGGTCTGTCGCTATTACACAATTTTAGCGACAACATTTTTTATCTGTCGGTATACTGACGGAGTTTTTAGCGACAACGTAGCGACAGACAATTATCTATCGATAAGAGCGAGTAGCGACAGATATTGAACCTTTAGCGACATATTAACCCCTGTCGGTATTGCCTCCTTTTTGTAGTGCTTATATTATGTGATAAGTTTACAAGTTGGTATTAAGAAGAATTCAAGTTGAACACTCAAGTCTCAAGCTTATCCATTGGAGGAAGTAAAAACCAATTTGAAGACTTATTCTTAGATAAGAAAAATATTATAAAAAATAAGAATGCAAGTTCAAATTGAAAACTACTTCTTATAAGATAAACATCATCTTATTCGATAAGCATTATCTAATTGGATAAGCATTATACAATCCTATTAGATAAGCATCATCTTATGAATATTATTTTATTATGTAATCCCTATATAAAGGCCAAGCTGACCATATATTCCTTAATGTACTCAGATTAAGTTGTAATGTGTAAGATGAAATAAAGCATCCTCTTTCCTTCCTATAATATATGTGAGTTTATATTTCTATCAAAATGCCATGTTGGTCTCATGAATTTACAACACCATTGATGGAAGCTTGATAAATTCCATCACGCAAGTTGAAGAGGTTGCAGAACTCTAGACAGATATAAAAGACCGTTTCTCTGTCACAAATGGCCCTCGAATCCATCATATGAAGAAAGAGCTTGCAATTTGTAAGCAGAACGGGCAATCTATTCTTACATACTTTTGGAAAATAAGGGATTTGGGATGAACTCGGTGATCATGAAAAATTCCTACGTGCAAGTGCCATGGATGCAAGTGTGGCATTGATAAGGCTCTCGCCATACAACGAGATAAAGAAAACGTTTGCCAATTCTTTATGGGATTGGAATACGAAGGATATGGAAGTATCTGATCCAATATTATAAGCATTGAACCCATGGAACCATTGAATTGTGTGTATACAACTATCATCGAGCAAAACGGAGTCCTGAAATCATACAGAAAGAAGAACAAAATCTGGTAAGTTTTGCTACTGCTTCTAAATTTGATCCTGAAGCAAATAAGGATTTGAAATGCAAGCACTGTGGGCTAAATGGACACAAAAAGAGTGGGTTCTCCAACTTGTTGGATATCGAGAATGGTGGGGATATCGCTCACGTATCTTAAACCCATGGTGTGAAATTATCGTAGTGGTGGTTCCGGAAGACACCGCCGCGGCAGGGGGGCAGTGCCGGCCATGGTGATCCAGCGAATTTAATCGCTCAAGGTGACACAATAGAAGGAGGAGAAGGCGTTACCAATCCGAATCTTTCACCCTCACAACTAATCAATGGAACTCTTCTATGGGAATTCTAAACGATAAAGAATCGGGTACTAAAAATAAATGTTTAGGCATGCCCAACACCTCTTTGATTATTGATAGGGGTGCTAGTTAACACATGACCGACAATGAGAGATGTTTTGTAAAACTGGAAACAATAAAGCTGTGCTTCGTTGATCTGCCTAATGGCGATTACCCTGTAGCCAAACAAAGAGGGAGAGTTGTCTTGAATGATTTGATAACCTTAGAACATGTTTTGCTAGTTCCTCAACTTAACTTCAATCTTATATTTGTCTCTCAAATTCTTGACAAAAAGAAATTAATTGTCAGATTTAATAATAAAATTTGTATTATACAAGACTATATTTCGAAGATGGTGATTTGAATGGGTGAAAAAGTTGAGGGACTTTATTATCTTGAGAAAGGTTTGAAGGAGAAAGTTTGCAACGTGAAAGAGTCGAAGGATTTGGACATTTCGCACAAGCATTTGGGTCATCGTTCTTACACATCATAACTAATTTACCATAGAAGTTAAAAGAAGGAGACTATGATTTTTATAATCTTTGGAGCATAAAACTTGAAATGTTTTTTCAAGTCCGAGAGTCTTTGGGAAAGTATTGAAGGCAACAAGAGTTCGCCTCTTACAAGTGCAGATAAATTCACAAAGTGGAAGTCTAAATCAAAAACATTATTCATTGTGTTAATGTTCACTTTGGAGCCCAATCTTTTCTTTGAGTATATTTTTGATGCTGGAACACAAAAAATGCGTGGAAGATATTAGAGAATATAATATTTTCCCTGAGAAAGAGGATGAGAATCATATTGACAAACAAGGTCAAACTATGTTAAAAAATGTTTCCTTGGTTATGGAGATATAGAAATCCTTTAATGAAGAGGATTTAAAAGAAGTTAGGGAGCATGTCGAGGGGAAGAGTGAAAACATGCATGACAGAGAAGAAATGGATCATATTTCTTCTTGTGAAGTGATGAGATCTACAGTAAAAGAAGTCAACACAGAAACATGTGAAGATTGGGATCTTGAAAGATTATTTGATATAACTGAGTGAGGTTGTGAGGCAAACAACGATCAAATAGAAAAGATTACATCTGAAGATGTTGAAGTTACCGTTGAAATTGAGGGAGAGAAACTGGAAGACAAAATTGATCCTTATATTGAAAGTGAAAAAGACATTAAGAACAAAGAGATCAACAAAGTGAGGGATCAAATGAGAGATGATGAAAGTGCTTTAATTGTGCGAAGGTAATGGACAAAGACCTCTCTCAAATCATGCTGGAGCAAGATCCATATCATCAAGCAATGATGGAAGAAGGTGTTCGGTTGAAGCAAATACGGGAATTATAGAGTGTGTATATGTCATGAAGGAAAGTCATGGAACATTAGAGAAAGTATTTAATGATAGATTCGTTGTAAGGATGAAACTTCACAAGAATGGGGGTAAAGATGATGAAAAGAAAAGCGGACATAAAACCTACAGAGGAGCTTCACAATCTTCACAAGTTAAAGGCAAGGAAAAATACATGAGATCAATTGAAGTGAAGAAACATAACAAAGACAAGTTAGACTTCATCTGTAAGTGGAGGAACGAGGTCTATGGGCAGAAACAAATATCAATAAAAGCATGGAATGTGAAGTTTCTTTCATATAAAATGCTTGGAGTAAAGTTTTGTTTGAGGGGGAATGTTGGATTTCAAACCAAACATTAGTAATTAGTCAGAATTACGATGGGGCTATGACCAAGGTAAGGACTTCCGGGGGCGTCTCAGGTTCCTTCTCGGTAGGGATGGGGTTGCACCAAGGGTCTGCTCTTAGCCCTTTTTTGTTCGCCTTGGTGATGGACGTCCTAACTCAAGGTGTTCAAGACGGGGTCCCATGGTGTATGCTTTTCACGGATGATATTGTGCTTATCGACGACACGCGTGAGGGACTAAACGATAAGTTGGAATTATGGCGCCTTGCCCTTGAGACTAAAGGATTCAGAATAAGTAGGAACAAGACTGAATACATGGAATGTCGTTTCAGTGGCCGAGATACAGAATCAGAGGTGGAAGTCAAGATTGACTCTCACCTAGTACCTAAGGTAGATAGGTTTCGTTATCTTGGCTCAGTAATTCAGGCGGATGGGGAGTTAGATGCGGATGTTGGACATCGGGTTGGAGTGGCTTGGGCCAAATGGCGGTTAGCTTCAGGGGTGTTGTGTGATCCGAAGATTTCGCCTAGAATGAAAGGTAAGTTCTATCGATCCGTAGTCAGACCTGCTATGTTATATGGGGCAGAGTGTTGGGCGGTTAAGAAGACTCATGTGCGTCGTCTAGATGCGGCGGAGATGCGGATGTTACGATGGATGTGCGGGAAGACAAGGTTGGATATGATTTCGAATGAGGTTATCCGACGTCAAGTAGGTATGGCACCGGTGGAAGACAAGTTGCGGGAAGCGAGGTTGAGGTGGCTTGGCCATGTGAGACGGCGGGATGCTGACGCCCCTGTACGGAGATGCGAGAGGATTACAGTTATTGGGGGAAGTAGGGGAAGGGGTAGACCTAAGAAGAATTGGGAGGAGGTGATAAGACAGGATTTAGGACTTCTCGACCTGACTGAGGATATGGCCCTAGATAGGAACCTTTGGAGAACTAGGATTAGAGTAGCTGGATAGAAGCTCGGTGTTGTAGAGGTTGTTTTGTAGTGTGTTGTATTTGTTGGGAATCTTTTGCTATTGTTTGTACTTGTTGCTTGTACTTGGTGCCTTATCTGTGCTATACTGTGTTCTCTTCCATATTTTTGTGCAGGTGGAGCCGGGGGTCTCTTGGAAACAGCCTCCCTACTTCCGAGTAGGGGCAAGGCCTGCGTACACACACCCTCCCCAGACCCTACTGTTGTGGGATTCAACTGGGTTGTTGTTGTTGTTGTTGTTGCATGTAACAAACCTTGGCATTTGAAATGTAACACCCCAGCTCGCGTAACTTGAACCAACGAGTTAGCGAATTGGGTTGCTACTAAATTGGCATCCAAACACAATAATTTTCAAAACAACTTAAAATATTTAATTCAAAATGATATTTAAATATCCATCAGAGTTAACAAAAACGGTGCGGAAGTTTTAAGTACTTAAATCAAAATACAACTTATGGGTTCTTGCTAGGGGTGTAAACAGATATTAATCGGATCACATGTGTCATTACCAAATCCATATCCGTTTATTTTTGTCGGATATCGAATTCGGATACGGATCTTGACGGATACTGAAAATCAAAACTGTATCCGCATCCCTCGGATATAAGTCAGATATCGGATATATCTGTATCCATTTCGAATTTTTAAAATCAAATTAAACAATACTTTAATTTTAAATTAGATTAAAGACAAATTATTATTAAATCAACTATAATTTGTTATGGGATCATTATTTTCTTTATTTTAATGATTTATGATATTCTACGATAATTTCATATGATAAAAAGATATACACAACACACATATATACATATTTTTATATGTTGCACATATTTTCATGTGTCTACACATTTATTTTCTGTATATAAATGTTTTATACTTTGAAATATCAATGGAGAAACAAAATAATATAAACAAAAAAAATTAGAAAAAACTATATATAACGGATCGGATTTTAAACGGATCGGATATACAATTATCAACTTTCTATCCATTTAGTAATCAAATATCCTTAATTGAATATGGATAATATCCGTTTAAAACGGATGCGGATATTTCCTCTTTAAACGGATACAGATGCGGACGGTAATCGGATTTTTGGCTATCCGTTGCCAGCCCTAGTTCTTTCCCTTAAAACATAATACATTTGAACTTGAATATTAAACCAGATAATTCCTCCAGCCAGAATCTATCCACCTCTCTGCCCTCATTGCCCTCCAGGTTAAATTCCTTATTCCTCATTTCTGTTACCTATGTGTAGCAAATAGTAAAAATGGCTACACGCTCAGCATTGAATATAAGTGAGAAATATCTAATGTTTTGACTACACACATAGGCGAATCACTAGCTCATAACTTCATACAATATCATGCACACAAGTTTAACAGTAATAATATCACATAACAATTATTAGATATATCAACTTTGCTATAACAACATACTTTAGGATACTTATCTTCATTCTTCACCTGCACATGTTAAGATCACAATATTCAAGTCATTACATTAGCTCATATCCAACACTAGATCATAACCTATTTTAGGCTAAGGCCTATTCCTCATTATCCACGTTCTTACCTTAGGACCTAGAGCCACTACCTACGACCATGTCTCAAGTCTATTCTATGACATCAGAACCACTACCTACATCCATGATTCTTGTCAACTTGGTACCTACGGTGCTGGTTGGGTGGAATCTCAAATCCTACGGAACACATCCTAGATTTCATGTACGTACATCTTTACCTGAATGCCATTGGACACTAAGTCCACAAGGCTCTACAACCTATTATCAACTTATTAATATGAATTCTCACAAGGTAGTCAAAGAGTTCTTCTAGGTAACCTATTTCATTAACTTACTTTACTTAACCATATCTAAGCTAACAACAAACTCAGTTTACTTTATACGTACAAGGTATATTACATCATATCTATAATAAATCAAGAGATTAGAATTAACTAAATAGATCATCATGCAATCCAAATAGCGGCATAATGTCAGGTGTAAACACCTTCCACTTACAATCATGCAACACATAAGGCCTCGGAATCAGTTCGGGTTCCAAATCGGGTCAAACAAACAAATAATGGACATTGCGGCTGCCGGTACGATGCCTGTCACGGTACCTCTATAACACCCTAATCTGTCCAGATCTCTAGCCCCTTTCGAACTAAAGTATAAACTTGGTAATCGTAAAATTTAAAACATTTCAAACATCTTTATTTATCATAAATAGTATTCAATACATTAATGTTAAAATACTGAGTGTTTAATAATGATGCGGAAGTGAATTTAAACCATGTCACATAACAACATAATTATTTATTTTATCCATAAATCCACCATGACTGTCTCGTCCCATCCGCTACCAGTAATATATCAACCATTCATTCTGCCAACTTGCGTATAGCAAATAAAACACACTATACGCTCAGTGGTGAAGTTGAGTAAGCATATCTAAAGCGTCAAACATGCACATAAATTGGAGATCAATCCATAATCAACCATTTGATATCATGAACACAATATATGATTCAAGCATTCATGATATTCTCGATATTTATTCTAAGTCATTTGATGATATAAACATTTCAATATCACAACAATGCTCTTAAATTATTCTTAATCTAAGGCCAAATAATTTCATAACAAGCTTTTAGCTATTTTTAGTCTAAGGAAATATTTATAATTATGCTCTTAAACTATAAATAGTTTAAGGCAGAACACAAGAATTGATAATCCACCCTATGACTCATGTGGATTACGTACCAACCGAACAATGAACTGTCGGGCGGGTGATATTCGGTTTGGATCCCGTACATTCGTTTTAACCCCGAATCATGAACTGGTCAAGGTCTCAAGGAGGTATATCTTAGAGTTCTTCTAGATATCCTTTAATAATCATCATCAATTTCCAATTGGATATATCTTAGAGTTCTTCTAGATATCCTTAACAATACACATCATCTTCGTGATTACTAATATATCCATTTTTAGTCATGATTTAATCATTAACAATCATTTTACTCAGTAGGTTCATCATTCATAATAATCCATATTAATCATTCATCATAATCATCAATAAACATATGATCCAAAAGCAAATAACGACCTAGTTTTGAGTGTTAACACCCTAACTTACCGTCATGCAGCACATAAGGTTTGTATTTGCAAAAAACATCATTTTTATTATGAAAAATCATCTTTATATTGTTCATATTTAATTGGTATCAAAAATAGGATTTTATAGCTCAAAAATAACATTTTTAGAAGTATTTTCGGAGCAAACAGGTCGGGGGATCGATTTGGTACCTAGGATCAATCCACCGTAGAGAAACATCCCCAAGTGATCAATCTAGTGGGGTGGATCGATCAACCATTCTAGTTTTCGATCATGGTTTATCTTCTTCTTTGGTTCGGGTCCAATTTCGAAAATACCATTTTTAGTTACCAAACTCCAATTAAACTATATAGAAATGTTTTCCAAGGTTCATAGATCATTTTGGTATTATTAGTTCATAGTTTTAACATCAAATTCAAGGTTTATGATTCTTAGTTCTTCAAGCATGTCAAACACAATACTCAACCATATGACCATTTATAAACGTAGAAACGACCTATATGAACATTCTCGTCATTAAATATATCTACATGTTTACCTCGAAGCTTATTGGAGGTTTTGGAAAATTTTCGGTGAAACTTTTGGTGAGGTTTGTGGCTAGCTTCAGTGATTTCACACTAAAATGGCAGCACTACAACACTTATCACACTCTCAGGAACATTTAGGAAGAAGAATGGAGAAGAATGATGAAGATTGGAGCTTGGAGTGTCCTTTTATAATGGAGGAAAGGAGAAGGAGCCAAAGGAGTAGCTGGTTCATAATAACTTTGGAAATTTTGGAATCAGCGGTGATTGCACAGGGCACTGTTTGGTGTGTAGTCCCTGATTGGGACTAATTTTTTGTCCCATTTGAGGCACACTTTTTGGTCCAACTTTCTCCTAATTGAATTCTGTTTGCACCGTTGGGATCGGGTAATTAAAATCTATCAAATGACATAATTTTTATGTTTATTTGTAATACTTTTTCCGACATCCTATTTTAGGAGTTTGACTTTAACAGAGTCAAAATTGATTTAGCAGACCTTTATTGAAAATGGTTCTCTCATCCAATTCATATTATTTATTCTCATAATTTATTTCAATAAATCATTTCAAGGTTTAGATCATAAACAAATTTTTCATTTAATCTTAATTTAGGTCTGTACTCAGGTTCTCAATCAAGATCACACAAATAATCAACATATTGAATTTATCTCTATGAGATTTATCTAGATTGTAATATTGGATATCAAAACACATATTATTTTGTCCCAAAGCCCAACAATATTTGATTTTAATCAAAAAAATTTGATTAATTAAATAATTGTTCATTAATAATTTTTGGGTATGTTTTGGGGCATTCCCCCTCCCCTTAAAGGAATTTTGTCCTCGAAATTTTTCTAAGGCTCAACGTTCAACATTTTGTTAAGATCACACTTAATCATGACCATGTCATGTTCATTCAGTTAAACCATAATTACGTCATCATCCACACGGATACGTATTCTAAAACTGTCAATGTTAACAAACTCGTTCTTTCTTCAAGAGATTAACAATATTTGATTAAGCAAGTCATTCAGTGATCCTCAGTATCAACAACTAAGTTTCTTTTGTAGTGTATAAGGTTGTATATTTGATATACTTGGACATAACACAATTCCCAATTATACAACGTCGATTAACGATATTCCCCCTTTGATTGAAGGTCTTTGAGTAGCATTTGATGTTTCAAATCATCACATTCATAAAAGGTATATATAGTTGGGGATTTAGAGTTTGTTTCAATCCATACGTCATAGCGTAACCTTCCAAGTCACTCAAGACATCTTCACATTGTTCACATAGTTCAGCAATGATTCATAAGTAACATCAAATGGCTTTCCTTGGTTCACGATTTTAAGGATAAGCAGTTTTTCATCATTTATGAGGAAGTGATGTCGATTGATTGTACAGTAGCTTGTCATCATTGATTTTACATCGAAACATTTCTTCGTTCACTTCATGGTAGCTCTCATCATCATTAATAATTCTTTGCATTAATTCGTATTCATAGGTGATGACGTTCGAGTAGCGTTTCATATACGCCTTATCGTATTGAACCTTCTTTCATTGATCTTGGAAATATATCAAGATATGTTTATAATAGTGACAGGTTTGACTATAACACTATGGTTCATTTTGTTTTCGAGGGAAGAAGAGAATCTATTCAGTACGTGACTCAATTCATGAATTCATAGAGTAAGGAATCTTACTAGTTATTACACCAATATTGCATATGGGTTCAGGATTTTTACTTGAATGATTTAGTTTGGTTCTTGTTACATCATTTCTTCTTTATGATCGAGTCAGAACAGAGTTTGTCGATCATTTAAGATTATCGATAATGATCCTCGGAGATAATGTAATCACATTTACAAAGAGAGATTCATCACAATGTTCAAGTAAGGGTACTTTCATCATTATGATCGAGTCACGTAGTTCACGGAGTAAAGTTTTCGAAGATCAGTATTGCGATGCATCTTTTTGAGTTTAATGGAGAATCGTAAGTCAACACAAGTTTTCCATAGTTCAATGGTTTGGTATAAGCAATGGAATTCAATCTTTCAAGATTGATCAAGTGGAATGTTTCAAGTGTGTAATTAACACAGCAAGTTTGAGTATCTAAATGATATGAGTCACAAGATACAAAGATAGCATTTGCGAATTATCATTACTAATCGTAGGTTTTCACCCTTCGATGTTTCACTCTTTGGCAGTTACTCAAGGGGTCGTTATCTTAGGGCATTAGCCATTTTGACTTTTCATATCAAAATTTGAACGTGTTTCCGGACAGCGGATCTAACTCCTCATGAGTCTCAATACCTCATATCATCAGCAGACTGTAGTATTGGCGAGTACGTTCTCGTCTCTAGGTAAATCGAATCCATTTTACCGAATGTATTTTGGCTAGTGATAACTACCTTTCCATCAATGGTCAGTTTCGGAGGCTATATATATATATATATATATATATATATATATATATATATATATATATATATATATATATATATATATATATATTATATATATATATATATTATATATATATATATATATATATATATATATATATATATATATATATATATATATATATATATATATATATATATATATATATATATATATATATATATATATATATATATATATATATATATATATATATATAGGGGGCGGTTCAGGTGAGCATACACCTTGGTGAAATAAATAAGAATGAAAATCTAACCTTTGGATCCGATGCATCGTGCGGCTTAGATTGCATCCTGCACACAGATTTTGAGATAGTGCATTTTTAAGGATTTTGCTGCATTTCAACATGATGCATTTTCAAATCATTTTGGTGCACCTAATTTTGATGCAATCCTCACCCTTAGATTTCACAATCTAAAACACCAGATTCATTCTTATTTCTTTCATAAGATCGCACTCTCATTTGAACCAATATATATATATATATATATATATATATATATATATATATATATATATATATATATATATATATATATATATATATATATATATATATATATATATATATATATATATATATATATATTATATATATATATATATATATATATATATATATATATATATATATATATATATATATATATATATATATATATATATATATATATATATATATATATATATATGTGTGTGTGTGTGTAACGCCCCGAAATCTGGCCCAAAAGAATTAATTAAATTGTTAGAGCAATTGATTACGAATTGGGCCCAATAAGGGGTTAAAATTATAATTTGGTTTTAAGCCCAACTTTTATGTCATCTCGTAGGAAATATTTTTGTGATCGCGTCGGTTTAGACGGCTCGCGAATCGGAGTTACAGAGCTCAAGTTATGACCATTTAATCAGGTATTTTGGGTCTGAATCCCAATCCTTTTTGGAATGAGACAATTAAATAAACCCAAACATAACCACACAAACCTTATCTTTCGTCCGTCCGTTCCTTTTTCTTCCTTCTTCTTCTTTTTCTTTCTTCTTCTTCTTCTTCTTTCTTCTTTTTTCTTCTTCGATTTCTTCTTCTTCTTCTTTGCCGATCGTCGCCGCTGTGAGCAAGCCGCCGATCGACCTCCGCCTCCTCGCCGCACCACTGCTGCCTCTCCTTCGCCTCCAGCCGCCGTCGCTCACCGCCGTGAGCCATCGCTGGACGCCGCTGTTTCGCCCTCGCCGGAAACGAGCGCCGCCGAGTTGCAGCGTCGTCTAAGCCTCCAGCCACCGAAGCCCGAACCTCTAGCCGCCGTCGTCGGAAGCCAGTCGCTGCCCAGCCTTCGCCGGAAATGAGCGCCGCCGTCGCCCTTTGCACAGCGGCCATCCGCCGCCGTCGATTGCAGCGCCGCCAGTCGCTGCTCATCGTCGTCGAACTGCCGCTCCGCCACTGTCGCCGGCGTCCGTCACCGTCGCCGCATCCGGCCGCTGCCCCGAGTTGATATCGCCGGCAGATTAACCCCCACGCCGGATTGATTGGTTGATTTCGTATTTTGACTCGATTTGACCCATTCGGTTGATTTCGTTGATTTGTCTTCCGTTCGAGCGATCAATTCGATTTCAACATAACCCAGGTCCGTACTATGAAGTTAATAGCATTCAGAATAGATTTAATGGTTTGGATCGTTATATGTGTTTATGCTATAATTTGGCTAAATTGGTTAATTGAATTAAATTGATTGTTTGAATTGAATTGTTGAGGATTGTGAATTGACTGAACAGGTTTGACTTTGACTTGGGTTAGGTCATGTTTGACTTAGACTTTGACTGGACATTCTATCGACGTAGGTTTAACCGAATGGTTAAATCCAAGACTTTAATGAATTAGTTAAGTTAATTAATTAATTCTAATTGGTGAATAAGGTCAATTGGTTTATTGTGTTGAACATAGAAACTGGCCATCGCTCGGGTGGCTGCAGGGCCTGGTCAGTGAGGTTAAGACGTGCGCACGAGGGTCTGCGATCTTGGGTTTGAGGCCATCGCCCGAGGGATCCTACCTCCACCGAATTGAGGCCATCTTCGGTATTACGGATTGAGGCTATCTCCGTCATAAGCAATAAATGTTAAGTGGTTTGACTTTGGTGAAAGTCTAAATTGGTTTGACCGGTGGTCAAAGAGTTCATGAGAAACCCGTAACACCTAAATCGTTTTGAAAAGAAAGAAAAGAAGTTGACTGTTGGTCAACCATCTAAAGAACCGAATGTAAAGTTGAATTGATTTTTATTAAAAGGATAAGCATATGCACGAGCTTAATTGTTGAATTATTATGTTTATTCTTGTGCTACAATGGAGTACCACTCAGCGTCAATGCTGAGCGGATAGCGTTGTTTTCCTTTTTGCTGTCCGTAGGTGAACAGACAGATGAACCTAGAGCCGATCCCAGAGGGCATTGAGGAGGAGATGTACGATGGCGTGGCTGTCTCTTTAATCTGTTGATTATGCTTTATTTAATTAACTTTAATGCTTATTACGTTTTCGGGCAAGATCCCAAGTTGTTTGACTTTAAAAAGGCTTTCGCATTATTTTAAATTACTCCGATGAATTTTTATATGTATTGATAGAACGTTTGTTTAAAATTGTTTTGAAAATGTCGCAAATTCGGGTACCAATTCAGTGACACACCGGTCCGCTGTCTCACGGGTTTGGGTCATGCGGGTTGGGGTGTTACATTTTGGTATCGGAGCATTTGGTTTTAAAATCGGTCTTTGGACCCTTTTAAAAAAAAATACAATGAATAATTCAGCCGCATCTGCATCTCACGTAACTCCTCTACCCCGGGAAGGTAATAAGTATTTATAGCTTTATCTGTTATGTGTTAAGATCCGACGTGAGAATTTCCTTATTATTTTATAATGAGTCAAGAATCGACCCACGGTCAGTACGTTCCGGAGCCGGAGCACGTGAGCGTGCACACGGTGAACACCGAGGGTTCGAGTTTCACGCCTCCGGGTGACGGAGGGCAACAGCAGAATCAACCTGAGCCGGCGGGACAGCCACCAGCTGTACCACCGCCAGTCGTACCACCTCCAGTGATGCCACCGTTGGCATTACCGCCGGTGGCCTACGAGCAGATGTTCCCGGCCATGATGGCCCATTATATGCAGCACATGTCGCAGCTTATGCCCATGTTCCAGCCACCGCCACCGCCACCACCACAGCCGCAGCCGCGCATCGTTACCTTCAAGACGTTGAAGGATAATGGAGCGGAAGAATATCGAGGAGACAAGATGGGGGAACCCCAGATTACATTGGATTGGCTTGAGTAGATGGACCGGGTACTCAAGAATTTGAGAGTCCCAGATGCTGATCGCTCGGAGTTGGCGTCACAGATGTTCCGGAAGGGAGCATATGATTGGTGGAAGCGCATTGACCAGGATCCACACACGCCCAAGCCTTGGACCTGGGATCGCTTTGATCGAGCCTTCACAAAGGAGTACGTCCCCACCCGGTACCGCGAGGAGAGGCGCGATGAGTTCGTTGCGCTTAAGCAGGAGGGGATGTCACTGCTTGAACTGAGACAGAAGTTCGACTACCTGTCCTAGTAAGCGACGAGTCTGGTCTCCACTCCGGAGGATCGTTTGAATGAGTTCGTCAAGAAGCTACGGCCGGACTTGAGGCCGTACGCCGCGCTGATCACGACGACAGATTTTAATGCGGCGTATGATTTGATTGTGAAGACGGAAAAGAGCTTGGATGATTTTCAGGCAACCAAGAAGGAGGATCGAGCGACGAAAGACCCGCGACCCGCGGCCAGCACCGGGCCGAGCGGAAAGAGTTTTGGATTCGAGGGAAAGAGGTACGAGAAGGGTTCTTCGAGTGCGCCGTCGCCTAAGAGGAGTAAGTCGAGGCCGTCTCCGTCGGCCGCCGCTAGCAGCTCGATGAGAACGAGGAGCCACCCGCAGTGTGTACAGTGTGGTAGGCATCACCCGGGCGAGTGTTGGCTCGCCCAAGGCTTATGTTTGGGTTGTGGTCAGCCAGGGCATTTCAGGAGGCATTGCCCGACAAACCCTAGCAGCGAGCCTGTTTTACCTAGAGCTCCGGATCAGCCTGCCGCATCACATCCAGCACGGAGTCAGCAGTCTACGGCCGCCAATAATCAGCAGAGAGCACGTCCGCAGCAGTCAGGCCGGGCACCAGCGCGTACCTACGCCATACAGGGGCGCACAGATCCTAGTCCCGATGTTATCTTGGGTACGTTCATACTATTTGATTCGGTTATGCATGCCTTGATCGATCCGGGTTCTACGCTCTCCTATATCTGTGTTGGCATGCCTGCTAATTCTGCGATTGTGAGGAGTGACCTTGAGATACCTACCATTGTATCGAATCCGCTAGGACATAGCATGCGTCTTCATCACATCTATCATAGGTGTCCATTGTCCGCGCAAGGGAAGCAATTCCCTGCAGATTTGATAGAGCTACCACACAAGGAGTTTGACATTATCCTTGGTATGGATTGGCTCACCGAGCATAGAGCAGTGGTCGACTGCAGTTATCGGACCGTACGGCTGAGAGCCGAGGACGGTAGCGACGTATCACTCTCGGGGAAAGTGTTCCCCAAGACTCCTGAGTTCATATCGTCCTTGAGCGCGAGGCGCTTGATTCGCAAGAAGTGCGAGATGTTCCTGTGTCACGTTCAGGATATGCGAAAAGAATCGCCACGTCAGCAGGACATTCGTACGGTTTGCGACTTCCCCGATGTCTTTCCCGAAGACCTACCTGGTTTGCCTCCGCCGAGAGAGGTAGAGTTCTCGATCAATCTCATTCCGGGTACGGAACCCATATCTGCTACACCGTATCGTATAGCACCTGCCGAGATGAAGGAGTTGAAGGCTCAGTTGCAAGAGCTACTGGAAAAGGGATTCATCCGACCTAGCGTTTCCCCATGGGGAGCACCGGTGTTATTTGTTCGAAAGAAAGATGGATCCATGAGACTTTGCATCGACTATAACCAGTTGAACAAAGCCACAGTGAAGAATCGTTATCCGTTGCCTCGCATCGACGACCTGTTCGACCAGCTCAGAGGAGCTACAGTATTCTCGAAGATCGATCTGCGTTCTGGATACCATCAGATTTCCGTTAAGAGAGAAGACATTCTGAAGACTGCTTTTAGAACACGCTATCGGCATTATGAGTTCTCAGTCATGCCTTTCGGATTGACTAATGCCCCGGCAGTGTTCATGGAGCTTATGAACAGTGTGTTCCGACCATACTTGGACCAGTTCGTAGTAGTGTTCATCGATGACATCTTGGTTTATTCACGGACTCAGGAGGAGCATGCTAGACATTTGCAATTGGTTCTGAGTGTGTTGAGAGAGCACAAGCTGTATGCAAAATTGTCTAAGTGTGAATTCTGGTTGAGTGAGGTGACATTCTTAGGACATGTTATCTCTGCTACCGGTATCCAGGTAGACCCCAGCAAGATTTCAGCCATAGTGGATTGGAAGACTCCGATGAATGTTCGTGAGGTAAGGAGCTTCCTTGGGTTAGCCGGTTACTATCGCCGATTTGTTAAGGGCTTCGCCTCGATCGCTACTCCATTGAACAAGCTACTGCGTAAGGACATCAGATTTGGATGGTCAGAAGTGTGCCAGCGCAGTTTTGATCAACTGAAGGAGTGCCTGACCCAGGCACCAGTCTTGATTCAACCTACTCCTGGCATCGAGTATACCATCTATAGTGACGCATCTCATAGCGGCTTAGGTTGTGTACTGATGCAGTTGAGTAAGGTAGTGGCCTACGCATCGAGACAGTTGAAGACTCACGAGGAGAACTACCTGACACATGATTTAGAGTTGGCAGCCGTGGTGTTCGCCTTGAAGATTTGGCGCCACTACATCTTTGGAGAGAGGATTCACATCTTCACCGACCACAAGAGTTTGAGGTACCTATTCACCCAGAAGGAGCTGAATCTTAGACAACGCCGATGGTTGGAGCTGATCAAGGATTACGATTTAGTCATTGAGTATCACCCGGGCAAGGCTAACATCGTGGCCGATGCTTTGAGCAGAAAATCGTTAGCCGAGTTACAGCTTCAGTCTCCGTTAGAGCAGGAGATCCGTACAGCACAGAGAGATGATGAGTTTTGTCAGAAGACTCGAGAGTTAGTTCCTACAGGAAAGAGGCCCGAGTTTGCAATTCGCGATGACGGAGTCTTGTACTATCGTGAACGCCTAGTGGTGCCCCGCGGTGAAGTGAGGGATCGCTTGTTACGCGAGGCTCACGGAATCGTTTACACTATGCACCCGGGTAGTAACAAGATGTATCAGGATTTGAAGAAATCCAATTGGTGGCCAGCTATGAAAAAGGAAATCTCCGAGTTCACTGCGCGCTGTTTGACTTGTCAGCAAGTCAAGGCTGAGCACCAGGTTCCGACAGGGTTGCTGCACCCTCCTACCATTCCGGAATGGAAGTGGGAAAGGATCACTATGGACTTTGTGATAGGATTGCCACGATCTTCACGAAAGAATGATGCCATCTGGGTCATTGTTGACAGGTTGACGAAGTCCGCTCATTTTCTACCCGTCAGACGTGACTCTGCCTTGGACAAATTGGCAAACTTATACGTTAGAGAGATAGTTCGGTTGCACGGTGCACCACTGTCAATCATATCTGATAGAGGTCCCCGGTTCACTTCGAAGTTCTGGAGAGGACTTCAGAAGGCTTTTGGCACAGCTTTGAACCTTAGTACGGCATTTCACCCTCAGACCGATGGCCAGTCTGAGAGGGTGATACAGATTGTCGAGGATATGATGCGAGCTTGTGTGATCGACTTTGGAGAAGATTGGGAGCGCTACTTGCCGTTGATGGAGTTTGCATATAATAACAGTTACCAGGCGAGTATTCAGATGACTCCTTATGAGGCACTCTACGGCAGAAAGTGCCGAACCCCGATTTGTTGGACAGAGCTTAGCGAGCATAAGCTCAAGGGACCAGATATTGTGCAGGATACCGAGGAGAAGGTTCGTGTGATCAGAGACCGACTCCGTGCCGCTTCGGACAGACAGAATTCTTATGCAGACTTAAAGAGACGAGACATAGAGTACAATGTTGGTGACATGGTATTCTTGAAGGTTTCACCTTGGAAGAAGGTCCTACGGTTCGGGAAGAAAGGGAAGCTTAGCCCTAGATTCATTGGACCCTACCGCATTCTGGAGCGAATAGGACCTGTTGCTTACAGGTTAGAGTTGCCACCAGAGTTGAACAGGATTCACGACGTCATTCATGTCTCCATGCTACGTAGATACCGTTCAGATCCGACTCATGTGTTGCCGGCCAATGCTGTAACCCTCGACGAGAGTTTGTCTTACGAAGAAGAGCTAGTTAAGATCTTGGCGCGCGAAACTAAAGTACTAAGAAATAAGACGATACCTTTGGTAAAGGTACTATGGCGAAATCATGCGGTGGAAGAAGCAACCTGGGAGACCGAAGAATCTATGCGAACTCAGTACCCATATCTCTTCGACGACCAACGACTTAGGTAATTTCGAGGACGAAATTCTTTTTAAGGGGGGGAGAAATGTAACGCCCCGAAATCTGGCCCAAAAGAATTAATTAAATTGTTAGAGCAATTGATTACGAATTGGGCCCAATAAGGGGTTAAAATTATAATTTGGATTTTAAGCCCAACTTTTATGTCATCTCGTAGGAAATATTTTTGTGATCGCGTCGGTTCAGACAGCTCGTGAATCGGAGTTACAGAGCTCAAGTTATGACCATTTAATCAGGTATTTTGGGTCTGAATCCCAATCCTTTTTGGAATGGGACCATTAAATAAACCTAAACATAACCACACAAACCTTATCTTTCGTCCGTCCGTTCCTTTTTCTTCCATCTTCTTCTTTTTCTTTCTTCTTCTTTCTTCTTTCTTCTTTCTTCTTCTTCGATTTCTTCTTCTTCTTCTTCGCCGATCGTTGCCGCTGTGAGCAAGCCACCGATCCACCTCCGCCTCCTCACCGCACCACTGCTGCCTCTCCTTCGCCTCCAACCACCGTCGCTCACCGCCGTGAGCCAGCGCCGGACGCCGCTGTTTCGCCCTCGCCGGAATCGAGCGCCGCCGAGTTGCAGCGTCGCCTGAGCCTCCAGCCACCGACGCCCGAACCTCCAGCCGCCGTCGTCGAAAGCCAGTCGCTGCCCATCCTTCGCCGGAAACGAGCGCCGCCGTCGCCCTTTGCACAGCGGCCATCCGCCACCGTCGATTGCAGCGCCGCCAGTCGCTGCTCATTGCCGTCGAACTGCCGCTCTGCCACTGTCGCCGGCGTTTGTCACCGTCGCCGCATCCGGCCGCTGCCCCGAGTTGATATCGCCGGCAGATTAACCCCCACGCCGGATAGATTGGTCGATTTCGTATTTTGACTCGATTTGACCCGTTCGGTTGATTTCGTTGATTTGTCTTCCGTTCGAGCGATCGATTCGATTTCGACGTAATCCAGGTCCTTACTATGAAGTTAATAGCATTCAGACTAGATTTAATGGTTTGGATCGTTATATGTGTTTATGCTATAATTTGGCTAAATTGGTTAATTGAATTAAATTGATTGTTTGAATTGAATTATTGAGGATTGTGAATTGACTGAACAGGTTTGACTTTGACTTGGGTTAGGTCATGTTTGACTTAGACTTTGACTGGACATTCTGTCGACGTAGGTTTAACCGAATGGTTAAATCCAAGACTTTAATGAATTAGTTAAGTTAATTAATTAATTCTAATTGGTGAATAAGGTCAATTGGTTTATTGTGTTGAACATAGAAACTGGTCATCGCTCTGGCGGCTGCAGGGCCTGGTCAGTGAGGTTAAGACGTGCGCACGAGGGTCTGCGATCTTGGGTTTGAGGCCATCGCCCGAGGGATCCTACCTCCACCGAATTGAGGCCATCTTCGGTATTACGGATTGAGGCTATCTCCGTCATAGGCAATAAATGTTAAGTAGTTTGACTTTGGTGAAAGTCTAAATTGGTTTGACCGGTGGTCAAAGAGTTCATGAGAAACCCGTAACACCTAAATCGTTTTGAAAAGAAAGAAAATAAGTTGACTGTTGGTCAACCGTCTAAAGAACCGAATGTAAAGTTGAATTGATTTTTTTTAAAAGGATAAACATATGCACGATCTTAATTGTTGAATTATTATGTTTATTCTTGTGCTACAATGGAGTACCACTCAGCGTCAATGCTGAGCGGATAGCGTTGTTTTCCTTTTTGCTGTCCGTAGGTGAACAGACAGATGAACCTAGAGCCGATCCCAGAGGGCATTGAGGAGGAGATGTACGATGGCGTGGCTGTCTCTTTAATCTGTTGATTATGCTTTATTTAATTAACTTTAATGCTTATTACGTTTTCGGGCAAGATCCCAAGTTGTTTGACTTTAAAAAGGCTTCCGCATTATTTTAAATTACTCCGATGAATTTTTATATGTATTGATAGAACGTTTGTTTAAAATTGTTTTGAAAATGTCGCAAATTCGGATACCAATTCAGTGACACACCGGTCCGCTGTCTCACGGGTTTGGGTCATGCGGGTTGGGGTGTTACAATATATATATATATATATATATATATATATATATATATATATATATATATATATATATATATATATATATATATATATATATATATATATATATATATATATATATATATATATATATATATATATATATATATATATATATATATATATATATATATATATATATATATATATATATATATATATATATATATATATATATATATATATATATATATATATATATATATATATATATATATATATATATATATACCACGGGTTTGACCAGTGAACCAGTACGTTGTCCGGTTCGGTCACTGATCTGGTTCTGAAAACTATGCTCTATGGTCCGTTTCATTTAAAATAAAGACCAACTGGATATATATGTATGTATGTATGTATGTATGTATGTATGTATATATATACCATAACTAAGTTATATTGTACTTCGTATAATAGAGAATAATTATATCACATCCTCAATATAAATATATTCTATATAAGTTGATTTCAAAACTTTTTTGTTAGTCACAAATAAGAATTTAAGTTTTCACACAATTCTATTAAATTATATTAAGTGTCAAAATTCTTCCATAATACATTTTTCGTCTAGATTTAATCTTCTAATTTTATTTTATCGGTCAAATTTTATAAATATGAACCTAGATATATGAAAAGAATAAATTTTGTTTTTTATAAATGTAATGCGAATATTTTTTTGAAATGTTGTTTTGAAATATGAATGTTTCATTGGATATGATAAGTATAAATATTGATACAAATCAAGTGAGATGATTAAATATACTCATATAATGAGGAGTTTTTTAATGATTATTATTTCAAGATAGGTAGCGACCAAAACCTTTTTTTATTTGGCATAAGACAACTAATCTAAAGATAAAATTACTCTGTAAAAACATTTATTCAGAGAAGTATATGCACGCATAACAAATGATTCTATAAAAATGAATGACTCTAAATCAATTTCTTAAGCAAAAATACAATTCTGAATACAAAAAATAGGAAGTATTCTTTACCCTCAATAAGCACATATGGTACACAGACTAATATGTGTGAATAATTCTAAAAACATTATCCATTACCTGTTTCGGTTTGCATTGTTGTCAAATGTTTCACTAAGTATATATATAAATATAGAATGAAATAAAATATAAAAATTTAGACTATAATATCCGAATAATACGTTAATTATACTCCCTCTGTCCAGAAAAAACCTTCCCGTTTGGATTTTTTTCATTTTTTTGAATGGTTGACTATGGGAGAGAAACGTCCAATATACCCTTCATTTTTTTCATGTTTTACAATCCCAACCCTGCCTTTCCCTCCCTTAATCAATCTCTGTGCTAGGGCTAGCGCTCACCATTGTCCACATCATCACTGGCTCAATCATCGCCGTCAGCTGTTGGAACAATAAAAAATAATTTTATTATTGTGACTGCACTTAAAAAAATAAAACATTCTAAGTTGCCTACGTACCCCAATGAAGGGGATCAAGCCACACATAGCTCAAAACATGGTTGGTTAAATTAACTGGATAAATCTTCAAGGCGCGTGATTCTTAGACACGCTCTCCTAAAAGTTTCTTATCTACCCTATTATAAGCAAGAAGGGTATACAAGATAGAATTTTAAGATACAATGAAGAAGACCAAATTGTTCGATTGCTCTACGAAACAATTTGTTAATGTACTTTAATGACACTTGTCTCGAGAGAAAGGAGACAAAAAAACATAGAAAAGTACACTAATTAATATTTCATCTTCATAGAATAAATATAAGAAATAAATACATTATGTCTTCATTATTCAAAATAATCAGTGAAATAATAATTAATAACAAATCATTTTTCTAACATAGTTTTTCCCTCTCCTTATGCATTGTGACATGAGCCCTAAAAGAAAAATTACATAGTTCCCCCATTAATGCGGATGTGTGTGTGTGTGTGTGCATTTCTTTACCTTTTCTCACCAATTTTACCTATCCAAACAACATCTATATTCTCTTCATTTTATCTTCTCTCCCTTTTCTATCCAACCCCTCTCTCTCTCACTCCTTCCATTCTCTCTCTTTGTCCAGACAATGCATTGGGACAGGAGTAATGTATATATACCCTCTGCCCGAATCAAAATCAAATGGGGAGTAGTGTAATCCATCCGCATTAATGAAAACATCTGGAAAACTACTCATGCATCAATGTATTTTGGCTTCATCACACCCCACGATAATTCCTTAAAATAACCAGCAGTATATATATTTAACGGAAGACTGATAACAAAAAAGAAAACATCCCAACAAGTCATCACTACTCACCAGTAACAAAAAAACAAGAATTTCATCACAATTCATAACTAGGTCTTGTCAAAAACATGATTCTTGTGTTCGAGACCAAAACGAATTGCTTCCGCTGGCTGCTTCAACCCGAATCCTGCATCACATCTTCTTCTTCATCCTCGGCTTAATTATAATGCCAGTTTAAATCCTTTGGAAAGGAAATCATCTCTACTCCAACCAAATCCAGCAAATTAACAGTCAACAATCAGTACATACATTAAAAGAGTAAACTCACTAAAGAACATGTACTTGCAGCAATTTTTACATAATTACTTTTAGATTCAGTAAACGACACGACACTAATGCCTCTTAGAGTTGCAGTCATATAAACATACCAAAATTCATTATGGCATTCTTAATGCATTAAAAAATGTATAAAAACTACCTTCATTTTAAACTAATCATTATGATTTTTTTGATACATAGAAAAAATAAATAAATGTAGACATATTTTATGATTCATTTTCAATGCATTATGAAAGCTTGTCATACCAATTAAGGAAGTACTATATTTGAATTCATACCTCTTTTTACCACTTTCCCTCTTTTCTTTAATCTTGATGCTGCTCTTCTTCCATTTCCAAGTGCTTTCTGCAAATTCAAGTCCCACAAGGCTTTTCATGCAAACAAGGGCATCACAAATTTTAGGAAAACCGGAACCCACCGCCCTCTTGATCATCTTTCTCCTTTTGATATCAAACACAAATAGTTTTTCACTGTCCTGGACCAAAACCTGATCGCCGTTCTTCACATAGGCAACCGGGATGAAATAGTTGAAAGGGGGAGTGGGAGTTGTGGACGGAACAGAGAAAATTATAGCCCATGACTCCTTAGCTACTCCATTTTCTTTCATCTCCCACACCTCAACCATTGCAGCTACCTTTGATAAAATTACAGCACAAAGTGAGCCTCCTAAATTCACCAGCTTCACACAAAAGCAATTGTTTTGTGGCAGTTCGATCTCGCGGAAGTTTTCATTGACAAGATCAAAGGCCAAAATCAGGTTGGAATTATCAGGTTTAGACTTCACCAACCAGTGCAGAGAATTTCCAAAGAGTACCCCGTTGTTACGACCGTAAGAGACATTAGCAGGAAAATTATCAATTTTCTTCCAGGTTTTAGCATTTAAACTGTAAATCTTGACATCGCGGTGAAAAGATGGTTTGAATAGCCCTTGAAATTCGATCAGCAATAGCAACTTATAGTCGTCATTAATTGGGTCGTACCCAAATCCGGTGAGGAAAATCTCGAATTCGTGGCAGGGAAAGGATTGGAAATGATCGGAAATAGGTAAACCTATGTACCTCCGAGTGGACGGGTTCCAAATCGCCATATCCGAATTAGGGTTCATAAGAGCCAGCAATCCGTTACAGCTCCCGTGAACGCTGATCCCTGTTCCGGCGTCGATCGGGTAAGTGAGTGGCGCGAACGAGTTGAGACCGTTCAAGGAGGTCCAGTAGAGGCCGTTGCTGCCGCCGAAGAAGAAACCGAGCCGGGAGGTGGAATCCGGAGAGAGCTTGAGTTGGCGATTGATGAACTCGCGGCCGCCGATCAGGGAGCGCCATGGCTTCGATACGGCCCTGTACCGGAGCAGATCTTCCACCGGTAATCGGCAGAAAATATCAACGATGATCTCCCAGGGGAGGTGAGTGGCCGTGGCCATAGTTGATTAGCTCTAGAAGATCGTTCGGGTATTAGAATCTACTCCATATATACTCGGGGTACTGTAGTTCTTCTCTTCGGAAATGGGAGTTCAGAGTGCAATGATGTACTGTAATGTGTCTCTTTATTTTCCCCATGAGCATTATGATTGTTGTCTAATCAAATACGGAGAACAATGCTTATGGATAAATTGTATAAGGTCTCGTTTGGTCCATGAAATTCAAACTATGGAATTGAATTGAGGACTTCAATTCCAATTATAGTGTTTGGTAGCACAAATACTATGTAGATTTGGAATTGATAGTGCAAAAAATGAATTGAAATTGATAGAATTCAATTCTATGGAATTGAATCCAATGGAATTACAATTCCAATTCAATTCCAATTCCACCAATTCCTTATACCAAACGGACCCTGAATGGTATGTTTGGAAACATGGATTTGGATTTCAAATCCGGATTTGGCTCAAATTCTATGTTTGGAAAACTTTCAAATTTTGAATTTGGATTTGAATCAAGTTCTTCTCATTCATAACAAAGCTTAATATTAAATCCAAGCACCCCCCTTATTATTTGAAATTCAATATTTCAAATTTAGGAATTGAAATACATGAATTGAAATGACATCCTAGTTTCCAAACACTACCTAAAAGATTCCTAGTTTTATATCGTTTTACATATTTAATCTTTACATATCAAATATTATTAATTTAGTCTTCAATTATTATATCATTTTTTTAAAAATGGTCCTTTATTAATGTTTTTGTTAAGAAAATGGATAAAATTGTATATTCATAAATTTCTCTCTTCAATTAAACTTCCTCCTCTCGTACTTTTTCCCAAACTCGTCGCTGAGTTTGAAGCTCTAAACCCAAATGTTAAATGATCATTGTCTATGGCTATTGGACTTTGCGAACTTTGAAATAGGAAAATATAGTGATGTACACTATCTTCATTATGCTCTTTTTCAATTTTTCTTACTTATATACTCCATATCATATAGTTATAGTTTATTAAATTTTAAGTTGCGCTTCAATTTTTTATATAACTTTCTGCAATTACTTTGTATAAGAGTACTATTCACATTTTGAAATTGAGAGCCTAAATAAGAACTGAGTGGAAGTTAATCTAGGGCATTCTTTCTAAAAATCTCTAAAAAAATTATATTTTTTCTACATTTAGGTTTTTAATTTATTCTTAATTTTTTATTTTTTGATTGTGCAGATATTTAATTTGTGTGATTTAAAATTTTCACTTTTGCTTGATTCTCAATCACTTTTGAACACTCCACATAACCATGAAAGAGATTGTGATGTAGCCCTTACATCAACAGAACAATGTGACAATCCTAAGAAATAAACATGAAACAATGTTACAATATTGAGTCGATGTAGGGAGCCCACAAGCATATGTATTCTTCTGTTATTGTGTCTAAGGTGAACGGTGGTAGAGAGTGAAGTGGGTGTGAGATGCACATATTATTGTCAAATGTGGCTTTTAGAATCTCCATTAACGCCTAGAATAGCCAAACAACGGTGATTTATTCATTGTAGAGGAATCCATATCCATACTTTATTTAAAAAGAAGTAGAAGTCAACTTTTAGTTTTCCCGCCCAAGAATATTTAATGCACTCTCCAGAATTATGTTCATACTTTCCATTTAAAGAGCATCGTTGGACATGGTGTATTTGTAAATAGTATTTAATGCACGCATGAAATTGTGCGCGTTTCATACTCCCTCCGTACAGCAATATTTTCCCTGTGTTGACTTGACATGCTTATTAAGAAATAGTAAAAAACATCAACAACCCAGTTAAATCCCGCAAGAGTAGGGTCTGGGGAGGGTGTGTGTACGCAGACCTTACCCCTACTCGAAAGTAGAGAGGTTGTTTCCAAAGAGACCCCCGGCTCAACATCAAAAGTTTCATTGCTTGACTAACTGCTACTTCATTAATTAAAGAAGCGCAGACAGTTTAGAGATTCATTTTGATTTATTCCATCACACCCCAAAGCCAAAAAATGGTGAAATTTTGGCTCCATCGGAGATGATGGAAAATATTAAGGAATAGTAAAAAATGCCAAAATTTAAAAAATGCACATACTATAAACTTTTAAATCTCTTTTTCTTATTAAAAAAGTACAAAAAAAGTATATTAGTGATAAAATAGAAGGATATTATTGAAATTTATCATTAAAAAGTATACTAAGAAAGGAAATGGGAAGAATATTTCCAAACGGGCCAAAAAGAAAAGTTGAAAGAATATTTTGGACGAGGGGAGTACTTACCAATTAATATTTAATTGGAACGATGGAGCCGTAACTTACCATTAAGAAATGGAAAATAATTTATCTATACTTAGTTTAAAAGCAGGAGAATTCTATGACCAGTTTTCCCGCCCATGGACGTGTTCACTTTTTGTTATACAAGGAAAGTTTTAGATATATTTTAGGAAAAAATGTTTGTAAATGGAATTTAATAGATAAATAAACAGAAATATTATTATTAATCACCGTCAATTTTTCTTTGGGCAATCTAGATTTATTTTAGAAAAAATTGTTATATATGGGCTTAATAAATAAATATAAATATTTTTTATTTATCATTTTCAAAGTTTTTAGGGTGGTCTATATTTATTTTAAGATATTTTTTTTATATGGACTTTAATAAATACGTGTTAGAACTTTTTATTATATATGGAGAGGTCTAGATTTATTTTAGAAAATTTGTTATATGTGGAATTTATAATTTAATTAATAAATATAAATATTATTATTAATCACGATCAAAATTTATAGGCGTGGTCTAGATTTATCTTAGGAAAGTTTATTATATATGGAGTTTTTATTATATAAAGAGCTTATTCTATATGGAGATTAGCACCATCATTATTTAATTGCAGCGGGTGGTCTAAATTTATTTTAGAAAAATTTTGTTACACGTGGGCTTGAATAAATAAATACATATTTTACTGCATATTTATAAAGGAAAATAAATCAATTGATTAAATAAAAAATTTAGTATAAAAACACTCATCGAAAATGGCAAGAAACAAATATTCAATAGAGTATAATATGGTATAAATTTTTATAAATAGCAATAGTGTTCATTTTTGGAAAATATTAAGAATCAAAAATTCAACATAGTTAATTTTAATATAAATGTAAATAAAACAATGGGTAGAATTAAATATTCTAGTATAAAAACGCTCATCTAAAAATGGCAAGAAATAATTTTCAACATAGTATATTTTAGCATAAATGGAAATAAATCAACGGATGAAAAAATATTTTATTATACAAACACTCATCTAAAAATGGCAAGAAGTAGATATTCAACATAATATATTTTAGTACATTTTTTTAAATTGAGATAAATAAATTGATGAAATAAAATAATATGAAAAATAAAAAATACTTATCTATAAATGGTAAGATTTCAAATAGCCTTGAATAGCGATTTTTTTATAAGGACAAAAATAATAGGATTTAATAATGGACAATATCTCATCCATTTAAAATTTAAACTCATTTAGAAGATGTTCAATAAATAAAAACTAACTTTCACACTTATTATGAGATTGTAAAAAAATGCAATTTTTTTTTAATATTAGTATTGCATGTTCCACTGTGATAGAGATAAAAAATTTATATTCAATCCTTTAAAATACTGAACTTTATATTTTATTATTTATACTAATTTCTATTCTTCAATAATGATTCGACTATAATTTAATAATATAAATGCAAGCCGTGCAATATACGGGTGTGATACTAGTAATTTGGAAGAGTAAAAGCTTATTCTATATTTGCAATATTCAAATACAGAGTATTATTTTGTATACTAAGAGTTTTATTATACACATACGACATAATTATTCATGAAATTAAATCATTTAATTATATGGATATTTTTGGTGACTTTCAAATATTGGCTGTTTTTTGTAGTACACTCCTCAAGCACGTGAAGGGATGTGTTGGGGGTATAAAATATAGCTTGAGGCTTCCCTTGATCGAATTTTGAGTTATTATTTCTCGTGCATTGCAGGGGTGGAATACTAGTTTTTCCTAGGAGCATTATGATTGTTGTCTTAACAAGTACGGAGAACAATACTCACATTTAGAGACAATATTGAGTAAATTCTACAAAAGAACCCCAATTATAGGTCGTTTTACATATTTAGTCAATACATATCAAATATTACTAATTTAGTCCCCAATTATTATATCATTTTTTTCAAAAATGGTCCTTTATTAACATTTTTGTTAAGAACATGGATTAAATTGTATATTGATACTTCTCTCTCTCTCCTTAATTAAGCTTCCTCCCTCCTCTCGTACTCTTTCCCAAACTCGTCGCTGAGTTTGAAGCTCTAAACCCAAATCTGAAATGATCATTCCTCTCTTAATTATTAGTCTTTCTGGTAGAACCAAAAATCAAAACTAATAAGCTTTATGCATGAGTTTTATCGGTTAGTTTCAAAAAATTGCAAAGAAAATAAACATTAAAACTCATCCATGAAAGTTACTGGTTTCGAATTTGGGTTCCACCAGTTAGACAAACAACTGAGAGAAGAGTGATGATTTCAGTTTTAGATTCAAAGCTTCAAACTCAGCGACGGGTTTGGGAAAAGAGTGCGAGGGGAGGGATGAAGCTTAATTGAGAAGAGAAAGGAAAGTGAATTTACAATTTTATCCACGTTCTTAACGGAAATGCTAATAAAGGACCATTCGTGGAAATGAATATAATAATTGGGGACTAAATTAGTAATATTTGATATGTAGGAAGTAAATATGTAAAATGACATATAACTAAGGACCTTTTATGGAATTTTACTCAAGAATATTTGTACTTCCTTTTTTGGTTAAATTTTTGGATTAAGTTATTTGTACACTAAAATTTATATTCCATTTTATACTTCAAAGACATGCAACAACATTTTGTGCATGCTAATGTGATGATTTGCATTAGTAAAAAAGTTAGTATAAATTTTTTTAATTGAACCAACATTTTCTACCCGTGCGAACCATTAAAATGTTGATGCATTTCTTTGGGGTACACTTTTGGTGTACCCTTAGCATGGTTGTAAATTTTTTCAAATTTTATTCATAAATTACACTTCTTCTATCCCATAAAACTTTTCAAATAACAAAAAAAGTGCATTTTAAAAATGTTTAAAATTTTTAAATTTTCCCTTACTTTTCAAAAAGAACTAAGCATAAAAGGCCGAGAAAGCATATATACAACAACTTCCCTAGCTCAATGCACCTACCTAGCTACTGTAATTCTATCTCTCCAAATATTCCTATCTATTGAGTAAGAACAAGAAGTCATAAGTCTTTTCTAATCATCTCGTTTCAATTCTTTCTAGGTCTACCCCTTTCCCTCTTTCCCCTACCTACGTAAGCCTCTCGCATGTCTGCTCTAGAGCATCAGCTTTCTGCCATCTCCCATGAATCGAACCACCTCAACCTAGCTTACCGAAGCTTATCTTCCACTAGCGCCATGCCTAACTTACCTCGAATAACTTTGTTATGAATTCTATCAAGCCTCGTCTGCCCGCATATCCACCGCAACATCCGCATCTTTGTCGCATGCAGACGTCGCACGTGAATCATCTTCGCCGCCCAACACTTTACCCCATCGAGCATATCTAGTCTGACTACAGTCCTGTAGAACTTTCCTTTCATCCTAGGTGAAATGTTATTATTGCACACCACTCCTGAAGCCAAGCTCCACTTAGCCCAAGCTTCTCCAACACGGTGCACAACATAGGCGTCTGACTCCCAATATGCCTGAATTACTGAGTCAAGATACCGAAACTTGTCCACCTTGGGTACTAGGTAAGAGTCATTCCTCACTTCCACCCTTAATTGTTCCTCCCAGCCACTCAAACGACACTCCATGTATTCCATCTTGGTCTTACTAAGTCTGAATCCTTTAGTCTCCATGGAAAGCTGCCAAAGTTCTAACTTAATTATCATTTAGCCCCTCGCGTGTATCATCGATAAGCACAATATCATTCGCAAAAAGCATGCAGCATGGGTCTTCTTGTTGGACTCTGTGCGTTAGGACGTCGATCACTAAGGCGAACGAGAAAGGGCTAAAGGCAGACCCCTAGTGTAACCCCACCCCTACAGAAAAAGGTTTAGAGTCGCCCCAATGGTCTTTACCCTATTTCTTGCCCCACCGTACAAGGCCTTGATCGCGCGAGTGTAAGCAATCAGAACTCCTCCATATTCAAGGCACCTTCATAAGACCTCTATAAGCACCCTATCGTACGCCTTCTCAAGATCAATAAACATCATAAGAAGATCCTTCTTCCTAGCCCTGTACTTTTCTATTAACCTCTGCACGAGAGGAATGACCTCCGTGGTCGATCTGTCTGGCATTAAACCAATTTGGTTCTCGGAAACGCGCACTCTTTTCTGCAACCTATACTCGAATAACTCGATGACTCACTCCCAAACCTTCATGGTGTGGCTAAGCAGTTTGATGCCTATGTAATTCTCGTAACTCCGAATGTTGGCATTACCTTTAAATAGAGGGACCAACACGCTCTCCTTCTACTCGTCCGACATCCTAGCCGCTCGGAAGATAATATTGAAGAGTTTGGTCAATCATACCAATCCACCACATCCTACATGCCTCCAAAATACTGTCTAGATCTCATCTGGGCCCGAAACTCTCCCACCACGCATCCCACAAAATGCTCCAACAACTTCCTCCTGCCTAATGTGCCAGCAATACCCAAAGTCTTGAAGTGCCTCAGACTGCCCCAACTCACCTAGCTCGAGCCTGTGGTCTCCTCCGGCATTTAAGAGGCCACAAAAATACTCCCCCAATGTTTTGCCGCCTCTATGGTCTCAACCAACACTCTATTGTCGCCTTTCAAGCATCCTCTTTCCTTTTTGTTTTAAAAGTAAAAACGGTTACTTTACGCGGTTCGAACAACAAAAATCCCGACTCCCTCAGCCTTTAATTTTGCGTGATCGCTCACAGTAGGCAGCCGTCTGAAAAATGGCGATGGCGGGTCTTTACCGGCGGATCCTCCCGTCACCTCCGGCTATTGATTTTGCTTCTACCGAAGGAAAGGTCATTAACTTAACTATTTCTGGCTTCTGTTAGTTTATTGAAAGCTAGGGTTTACGTAATTTAGTTATCGCACCTGTGAAATTTGGATAATCGGAATGCTTAAATGAACACTGTGAAGTTGTGCTGCTAGGAATAGGCGTGATATGTTAACAGCTTTTTTTGAGGTCCTGATGTTGTTTTAGGCTTCTAGCATGGATCTGAACGTTATATTGACTAGGTTACAGTCTACTAGTAGTTTTGGATAATCATTGTCAATTGAGACTTTGGAAGCATTGCTTTCGAGAATGCCAACCTGCTGTATTTTAATTTTGGGGGTTTACATTTGTTTTTACCAAATAGCTTAGGTATTGTAAAGAGACCAATGAATGTGAATAAAAGAAAAATAACATTTTCTAGTTTTCGCACTAATCCCAATTAATACATACTCTTCTTTGGGCCACTCATCATTAATTCTCTAAACTAGCGATATTGCAAAAGCAGCAACTCTTCCTGGACGCCGCTCAAAATGGAACAATGGAAGCCTTCTTCAAGTTGATTTCATATTTTCAGACACAATCTGAACCTGCATACTGTGGCCTGGCTAGTCTTTCCATGGTATTGAATGCTCTTTCTATTGATCCAGGAAGAAAATGGAAAGGTCAGATTATTATCATTTCATTGCTGTAATTTTCTTTGCACGTGCTTTAAGTCTTAAGCCTTTGACAATCACAAAGTTTTGGATTTCATGGTATGAATTTTTTGATTTAGCAAATTATGCACTGCCCACAGGCCCTTGGAGATGGTTTGATGAATCGATGTTGGACTGTTGTGAGCCACTAGAAAAGGTTAAAGCTAAAGGTATCTCTTTTGGAAAAGTTGTGTGTTTGGCTCGTTGTGCTGGAGCAAAAGTGGAAGCTTTTCGCACAAGTCAGAGCACCATAGATGACTTCCGCAAGTATCTCATAGCATGCTCCACTTCTGATGATTGCCATCTTATTTCATCATATCATAGAGGAACCCTTAAGCAGGTAATTCATAAACCCTAGCTCATCCTGTGATTATTTTTAATTATATCCACTTTGTTATGGCTCATGAAGTGGTGAACCCGTTATTGTTGCAATGACCACAGACAGGAACGGGTCACTTTTCGCCTATAGGTGGTTATCATGCCGGAAGGGATATGGCATTGATTCTAGATGTTGCACGGTTTAAATACCCTCCTCATTGGGTTCCACTTCCACTTCTTTGGGAATCCATGAATACTGTTGACGAAGCAACAGGGTTACATAGGGGGTATGTGGTTTGCATGTGCACACTTTTTATTATCTTATTCTAGTTGCAGATACCACAACAAGAATCCAGTATAATCCCAATTCAATTGGGGTCTAGGGGTCAAGATGAAAAAATAAAGAGGCTCTTTCTGTTAGACCATTGATGCAATGCTACCTTTATTGCCTAAAACTTCATAGAAAGTAAAAAAGCTAGCGAAGTTTAATGTGCCATTTTGATTTAGTTCATTATTCTAGGTGGAAATGCATGTGTTAAAAGAGTGTATGTCTGGAAAATGGCTGTCCATTTTAGAAAAGGTTTAGCAAACTCAGAGAAAATGATTGTGGAAAATAAGGAAATTCTGGGTGCTGGATTAGTTATTTCTCAAACCAGTAATGACTAGCCTTTTTCTAGATCTCCAATGACTAGTTGTCTTTTGGATCAAAGTTCACCTTGTATATCATAAAAAGTACTTCCGTGCTAATGTTTGAAGGCTGGATAGAAAAGATAGATCGATATTTTTCTTTCGAGATTTTCACATTGATAATGCTCTGAATATAGCAATCTGAGATTATCGCTGATTTAAAAAATGCATGGGTAATCATGGCCATTCTCTGAGCACATACGTGATAAACTTCTTTCCAGTTCCCCATGCTTGTGCTTGGTTGACATTACTTTTTGGCCTTCCTCCCCCGGATATACTCTTTCATGTTTCCTATTGTGTTTTTTTTCTCTTCCTTTTTCTCGATGATTTGAAGAATAATTTATGCCCTTGTGTGTTTACTGATATATGTTATTCATCTGACCTAATTGATTCACCATATTTCTGATGTGTTGTAAAAACTCCAGTTTCATGCTTGTATCCAAGCTTCACAGAGCTCCAGCACTGCTTTATACCTTGGTACGTTTTTATGTTAATCTTCTTGTGGAGTTTGTATATTTTCATATCAAACTTTTGTTATCTGACCTTGTAAAGCTTAAAAAGCATAGTCCTCACTAAGCTAAAATGTGAGTTTGTGCAGAGCTGCAAGCATGAAAGTTGGGTTGATATTGTTAAGTACTTAACTGATGGTGTTCCTTCGCTTTTGAGTTCCAACAATGTCAAGGATGTAAAAGATGTTCTTTCAACTGTTTTAGAATCTCTGCCTTCCAACTTTACAGAATTTATTAAGTGGGTAGCTGAAATTCGAAGACAAGAGGAAGGTGCTAAGAGTCTGAGTGATGAAGAAAAAGGAAGGCTTACCTTGAAGGTAGGCAGTAACAGATAGTGAATATATGAATCTAGGATAGTGTCTGAATTCTTATAATCTTTTTAGGTTTTCCTTAAATAATACGTAGTAGTGGTGGTGGTAGTAGTAGTAATAATAATAATACTCCGTAATAATAATATAATAATAATAATAACGTTAATGATCATCATCATCATGGAGTTTCAGTGTCATAATATGACGTTGCGGCCATTTGGGGCCCTATGTCCTCCATTGGGCCCGGGTCCAACCCCCACAACAAACCCCCACCTCCATTACCCCACACCCCTTTACCCGGCACTTTTTTGAACCATACTTTCTAAAGCTAACATGCGGTCTAGTCCAGCAGTTATGCAAAGTGCAAAGCCGCAAACGACGAACACCATTCACAACCATGCACCCCTGAACCATCCCCGGGCCCTGGTCCAATGAAGTACTTTAGGGTGGCAAAATAGACCGGTGTTATATTATGACACCGAGGGCCGGTACTGACTGAACTGAACCATAATGGTCCGTTTGGTATACGGAATTGTCGGAATTGGAATTGAAATTCCATGGGATATAATTCCATAGAATTGAATTCTGTCAATTCGAATTCATTTTTTACACTATCAATTCCAAATCCACGTAATTTTTGTGCTACCAAACACTAGAACTGGAATTGAAGTCCTCAATTCCAATTCCATAGTTTGAATTCCACGTACCAAACGGAGCCTAATATTATTGTTGTTGTTGTTACTGTAATTATAATTCTTGAACACTATGCAACATATTTTCTAGGAAGATGTGCTGAAGCGAATTCAGGAGACTGGTCTTTATAGGCAACTGAAGGATATCTTATCTTCTGAAAAATCATGCTGCCAAACGGAAGCAACACTTGGATGTCATGTAGATAACTTGTCTGATATTGCTGCAAGAGTATGCTGCCAAGGTGCAGGTCTCTTTGCAAGGAGATTTCGTTCATCAGATATGTTTTGCTGCCAGGAGACATGTGTGAGATGCTACAGAGCTAATGGAGAAGACAAATCTGTGACTATAGTGTCAGGGACAATTGTGGATGATAATAAGGGAGAACAAAAGTTGGATGTTCTAGTCCCTACATCTCATATGAAACCGAACTGCTGTGCTTCTGGCATTGATAGTTCCACGGATGATGTTCACCCAGCATGCAATGATGTGCTAACAGTGCTATTGTTGGCCCTGCCACCTGAGACATGGTTAAATATCAAAGATAGACGAGTACAGGAGGAAATAAACAGCATCTTTTCCATAGAAAACCTTCCTCCGATACTCCAAGAAGAGGTGAAGCTTTTTTTTCTTTCCCTTTGGGTCCAGGTTTCTTTCCATTTAATTCAAGCTATCATATTCACTAACTAAAATTGGGAAGTAATAAAATAGCCACTTGTTGCAGTTCCCCAAAGCCCCAACAGGTAGTGCTTATGGTGAAGTGCCCAAAGCCCAAACATATACTAATGCATGGGCTCTGTGACCATGCATAAGTATATCCTCTCCTTTGAATCCCAGCTACGGAGCTATCAATGTATGTTCATACATGGTCTCATACAGCCATACTTGACAAATTCCCTTAGGGTTCGTTTTGAAACCAAAAAATACTAGGTTACTAGGGAAAGAAAACAGGAAGGAAAGTTTCAAAATAGAGTAAAATCGGAAGGATAGATTTTTTGGGGGAAAATAAAATCTATGACTGAAAACTAAATTTAATTTAGATATTTTTTTTAAATTATACACTCATTTTATTTATTTATTTATATAATTATTTATATGTTTCTACTCTATAAACACTAAGAGGTCTGATTATATGTTAAAAATTAAAAATTAAGCATATTTTATTTTCCTTCGGATTTTTCAAGGTAAAGCCAAACATAAAGAAGTAACCTTCATTTGCATTTCTTTTCCTTTCCCCATCACTTTCTACGATCCAAACATACTCTAATTGTATGACAAATCTGTTATGAAGAAAACTCCATTTGCTTTGGTTTTTCTACTAGCAGCTCTCATTTTGATGGTGAATTCATTTGGTAAATTTGTTTTGATGGTAAATTTGTTTCTGCCATTGGACCCTTACAGATTCTGCATTTGCGTGGTCAGTTTCTTTTTGTCAAGAGGTGCAAGGAGGACAAGGTAGAAGAAGAGTTATCGGCAATGCATGTTTAGCGTGTACACACATTATTACTGTTTTGCGTTGATGTGAGATGATGTGTGCATTTTATTTGTAAGACTAATAATGATACACAGCATCTTGGATAGACTGCAGCTGGGCTATGTTTCTCTTGTTCTTTTTTATAGGTTTTAGTAGGTGAAGATGAAAAAGATGCCTTTTGGGGCACAAAATGTTTCAGTGAAGCAGCTGATCAAAATTTCCACGGGCATGCAGTGAAGACTCAAAGTGTGCTGAGAAATTTTAGCAACCCTCGGGGTTTCATTAAGTGCACTGTATCATCAACCCGCTGTGAAATGTATCCAAAGGTTTCAGGTAAATGTGAGTACATGTACAGCTGCTCTGCCCAAGGTACTCTACGCATACCGTGCATTGGCTCAAGGCATTCTATTTTGAAATCCATGACATTGTTGTGAAGAGAGTTACGCCTTGTTTGGGAACAACGTTTTCAATTAATATTAGTGTTTTAGGTTATTTTTTAATGGTGTAGATTAAGTTTGAATACACTAAAGCTAAGCCGTTAGATAGCCTTTTCGGAATGCCGAAGCTGTTGCCAAACATGTCCTTAGTCATTTGACAACACTCTTCATTAGCTCACTTATGGTTCGGTTGGTTTGGGGTGAAGTTAAGTAAACTTGGTGAATCTCGGTGATTCTAGGTTTAGTAAAAACTGGCTGAATATAGGTGAATTTTAAAAAAAATGATTGGGTAGTTAGGTTAACCTAGGTGAGAGCAGTAAAAAGTTTGGGTGAAGGTTAAGACATTTATATAGGAGTAAAAAGTCTAATTTGACAACAGTCCTATTGGTGTGCAAATCCCGACACCAGTTCAATTGGAGCAAATATTCATAAAATTGATAGTTCTTACTCCCCTAAAGCAACAAATATAGCTGCCAAAACAGTGAACACGGGGCAGGGGGGCTAGGGTGTGGTTTCGGGAGCGAATTTTGAGTAGGAACCATCAATTTTACAAATAGTTGCCCCATTTGAACTGGTGTAGCCATTGGTGTTGAAAATCAAGCAAAACTAGAGCCCCATTCACTGACTCCATACTACTGTCTTGAGTTCCAAATATCAATTGGTCCCCAAATACTTCTTTCTTACATAGTATGAGTAGAAGGGAAGATTTGGGTGTAGTACACAAAATATGTATCCATAGATTTTGGATAACCAAACGATGAATTTCCAAAGCACGCTAGTTTTGGGCAGCGGCTCTGTTTGATCACGAGTACTTGAAAACATGTTGGAAAGACGTGCATTGTTGAAAATACAAGTCAAGATTAGTCGCTAGATCGCTAATGAAGAACAAGATTAACCCCTTGATGTTGCACCTTTGCCAAAAGAACTAGGTTTCTCTATACACTGCCAAAATAGGAGGATCGTGTAATAGAAAGGGTGGACCCTATATATATATATATATATATATATATATATATATATATATATATATATATATATATATATATATATATATAT
Source organism: Cuscuta australis (assembly GCA_003260385.1). Classification (NCBI taxonomy): domain Eukaryota; kingdom Viridiplantae; phylum Streptophyta; class Magnoliopsida; order Solanales; family Convolvulaceae; genus Cuscuta; species Cuscuta australis. The sequence goes on from NQVE01000111.1 coordinate 899,130, forward strand.
ATATATTTAAAAGACCAAAAGGGTCTAAACAAAACGGTGAGGGACACAACACAAAGGACAACACCCAAAACGTCTTCTTCTACTTGACCCAAACTTCACAGCAAATTCTAACAGTGTGTAGGACTAAGCCCACTATGTTGTTTCCAATAGCCAAAGGGAACCTTCACGTGGCAGCCTCCAGATCCATACTTCAATAATGTAGAGTTCTTCCAAGAGAAGTTTTGAGAAATGAACTCCTAGCGCAAGTGAAAAAGCCTCCATGTTTGAGTCTACAACCTTTAAGCTTTGTGCAGGGCTATGTGGTACAACCCTCCCCTACACCAACAGTATGGTAACATTATATCAGGAAAAACCATCAAAATGGGTAAACCATGTCACAACAGGCCCTAATGCAACCCGTACCCTTAGCTAGGCCTTCCTACTTCACCAATCTCCTGCATTCTTCTGCAACCATAATTCCCTTTAACCCTAAGCAAGTACATAGCAAGCCCATGCCTAGAAATGGTAGTTCCCAACCGAGAACAACATCCATGATAATCGTTCAAAAGCCTCTAGTGCGAGATCAATCGGATTCATCCTTTTCCTGCCCTCCTGCCTTCTTCTTTTTGAGTTTCTTTTTAGACTTTTTCTTTTGGCTCTTGGTTAAAGGCTTATTTGTGAACTGTTTCTTGGTTGCTTTTACTGGTTTGTTTGGACAGCATTCCTTGAAAAAATTCCTAATGTCTTCTGCAAAATTAATCTCTGAGCCATCTGACCTTTCCTCCCAACCCATTGGTGTTTTCTTTCTACCCTCTTCCAAAATCTTTGCCTTACTTCGAGTTACTATTTGAGAAGGAGAGTAGATGTGCCTGCCCTTGAATTCTCTCTCGAAATCAAAAGGTGTTTTGAACATCCTGGAATAATCAATTTGAAGAGGTTTGAGTATGTTGTCATTGAAGACCTTGTCTTCTCCTTCCGAATGCGTATATAGAATAGGCCCCTCTCTTTCTTCCCTGATGTCTTCTAGTGCATTGTTACAAAGTACCAAGTTCCCATCATCAATTCTTCCTAAAACATCATCTTTGAGTGGGCTGCCATCTTCTGGGTCTTTTAATTGATCAAAGAGAGCTGCATAAGTGTTGGGCATAAGTGGAATGAACTCAGCAGCAAAAGGGGATAGGCGCACTCTAGGAAGCTGGGGGTATTGAATATTGTATGAAGAAGAGGGCTCTGCCAGAGCAATGTTTTTCTTATGCTTAGGCACATCCAGTTCAGAAGTTACTTCTGAGCAATTAACCAGATCAGTTATGTTTCCATGTTGTAGATTCTGCCCTTCCAAAAGATTAGAGCTTAACTCATGATCCTTCAAATTTATGACCAGAGTGTCTTTAGCATCATGAGTAGGAATCTCTACACTAGAGTGCACTGGACCAGTTACATTCTCTCTCACAAAAACAACCTCAGATTCTATTGCTCCTATTGCTCCTGAACCTCCTACTGCTGCCCCAAACTCCCCAAACCCCTTATCCTTGTCCAAACACCGAGCTCTCTCAACAAAGCACAAAATAGCCTTAAGGAATTGATTAGGCCCATCATTATGTACTCCAAAGGGGATATATATATAGGGTGGACCCTATATATATATATATATATATATATATATATATATATATATATATATATATATATATATATATATATATATATATATATATATATATATATATATATAGACACACACGAGTATTTTGACACGTGCGACGTACGGTGTCGAATGAAATATTTGTCGATCCTAAATTTTTTAATGCACTACTTATTCCGAAATCAAGTAAATATATTTCTCACACGATTTTTAATACTATAGACAAAAAATCTAAAGTTAAATATATAATATTTGAGGAATTAAATGGGTACTCAACAAAGTTTGTTTTAATACCAAATTTTTTGAAAAACTTTAAGGTATATAACATTTTTGGTATGATTGTAAAGGTTTCTATTTTCATCTAAAACCAATATTTTTAATCTTGACTTTGTCTTCACTCAAAAAACATTAATATAAAATTGACCATGAGTGAACACCGACTTGATTTAAAATAATCCAAGAAATGATAATGTTTGACTTTGACTTTTGTTGATAGTTATATACAAAAATAAGACTATTGGAAGTTGTCACTTCGGAACTTTAGGGGTGTGGTAATCTATATTAGATGATATCAAATTCATCAGGGGTATGTAAAATTTTTCCCTGAATCGATTTTTCGAAACCACAATAGCACCAATAACGTTCTTTAGTAGCTCTTCAACGATTAATCTTGCACTATCACACAATCCAAATGGTTTGTCAATGTTCCACAATAACATAATGTGAAATTTGCACTGAATAGGACTAAAACATAAGTCATTTTCCAATGTAGGACTTAAACTTTTTTGTTCCCTAAATAGGACTTAATAATGACCAGTAAGAAGAATAATGTCCAAGTGATGCTGGACATTTAGTTGAATAATGACTAATAGATAATGACCAATGATCCTACATTGAGAAATAAAAACATATGGTCCTATATTGAGAAAATCATTATCTCACCTTTTTTTGAAACTATTTTATGGTTTGAGATCCCGGAATATTTGATTTTGTTCAAGAAACTCAATTGTTATCCAATTGTAACCAATACCCTCATCTGCATTTGCGTGGCGCGAAGAATCAGAACTCTAGTACACCTTTTCATCTTCAGGAATAAGGTATAGGACAAATTCATATACCATTTCTACACTCTCGAGCGCGGGTGCCAATAGTGCCATATCTTCAAATAAAAAATTAGTTTTCATATTTTCCAATAAGTTGTGTCTAGAATCAAGAATTTGGATGGAATTTCATTGTCATTTTTTCCATCAATCACTTGTCCAAGCTTTCCATTTCCAAATTTGATTATCCAATAAGAAAAAGCTTATGTGTCCTTATTTGTGCAAGAAGGCGTAGATGAATGCAATCTCATATTTTTCGACAACGTATAAACTTTACAATAGGACCTAAATTTTGATGAATTCATGGTAGCCCCTATAATTTTCTCTCCCGAAGCTCTGGATAAAACAGGAAGAATTTACTAAAAATCACATCAGAGTATAACTGTTGTCCCTCTAAATGGTTCATTTCAATATTTTTATTAGAGAACCCTATTAGATCTCACATTGTGTGACCCAATGCCTCAAAAGCAGATCTATTCATCATACATGTTTCACCACATATGATTAGATTTACTTGTTTGATTAGTTCTGGTTTTGGGCTCTCTTGTTTGATGGCACACGTTAAGCACTTAATTAGTGCTAGAGGAATGGAGAATCTCAAATGTGACGTCCTTCCCCTAAGCAAAAGCAATGATGCATTACCAATAAAT